>CM048747.1:171100100-171577600 GCA_026315105.1 Locusta migratoria | reverse complement strand
CTGCATGGTCTGATGAATCCCGATACCTTCTTATAAGAAAATTAAAACATTCACCAATGCATTAATTCCCAGCAAGCTGAAAATTTGCAAAAAACATTTGGATATCATTATAATGAAATTATGAAAAGTCCCCACAAATCCCGTGTGTGCAAAATATTTTACAGGAGGTCAAGGTTCGTAAAAATGTTTTATTTTTTGGTGAAACAGTTTTATGATGAAAATAGCTCAGACAAAAATTTTAGATTGTGTAACTATCTACAAAAACTGTTCTGATACTTTTGTCCCTAATATTTACCATTTCTGAGAAAAGCCACTGTTAATTATATGTACACATTTCCACACCACCTATAGTTAGTGTACTTGGTGCAGTTGTGGTATTCCCAGTAGGCCTACTCCATGATCCACTTTCCTGGTTTAATGGAATCTCAGGAATTATTGAGTAATCTTCTTCCTCCTGTGTCAAAGTAAATTCTAACAATTCCTGGATTTAATTAATCACTCCTTTCATCATGTCCACAAAGTGCAAGCTCAAAAGCACCACAAAATTTAATTAAGTTCACAATTTTAGAGAGCGCATAATGATTTTTGTAAATATGATCATTGTGCCGTTCAACTGGCTGCCTGTAAGCACTGTCAAGCTGTTGTCTAATATTGTGTTTTCCTAAAAGGTTGTGCTCTAGCTTCACAGTCATACGTGATGCAGAACACTCATGTTTCTTTATCTTCTGTTTTAAATGTCCAAGACTGTCAACACCTTTTAGCATCCAACTTGTTTCACACCCCAAATTTTCTTTCACGAACAACAGACAAGGAAAACAGTAAAGCTTGTTTGTACATTCACAACCACATATCCAGTCTACTTTCCCATAAATTATTAGTTTCTTCTTCTTCTCCTTCTTCTTCTTTTACTAATTTGATATCTGTTGTCAATCTCCCTAGGTCATTTATACAAAACTTCTCTGCGAGAGAAAAGGAAGAGAAATTAGTCTCCCTTAGCCTTTGCACTGTATTGTCACATATATTAACTTCACAATTAAGACACAACAAAACTGACAACTCGCGTCTTCAAACTCACAATCCTTGCGCCACCATGTGTGTGTGTGTATCTGCATGTGTGATCAGCTGTAAATGTTGGTCACAGTGCTGGTAACTTCACTGCAATAAATAACAAAACACTCTTGTATGTAATTGCTAAATAGATTCTACTTATTAATGAAGTTCAAGAAACTTAACTGCTGGCAGTGATCAATGAGAGAAAGAGACATTATAATGCTACAGAAGAATAGATATGAATTAGTTTCATATTCTGCTATTTGTGTGTCATGTTGGCTGAAGAACTGGGGAGGAAGAGAAATGCATACTGGGGTGAGGTGCGGCAGCAGCAGGGGAAGTGGAGTCTTTGGCGGATACATGATGGAGCGTTGCTTCAATGCTCAGGATAGGAGATATCCCCTGCCCCCACTCCCTTCTTCACCCTTCGCCAAGGAACTAAGTGGCTGGAATGCAGTCGCCAGGGGTGCAGAACTTGATTTTGTGCTAAGGCCAAAGGAGGCACTGACCGCCAGTTTCGAACATGACTGCAAACATTGATAGGGAGGAACAATATGTTGCTAAATAATTATCCATAAAGAAGGCAGTAGAATGGGTTATTTGAAGTTTAACATTGTTATTCCCAGAGGCGAATATTTCTGTGGGGGTTCACTGCTCCATTATGCTGTAGGACGAACTGCCTCTACTCGTGCTAATGTGAGGGTGATAATCTGCCATCTTCCAGGGAAACAGTTCCTTGACATCTAGACTATCAGACAAAGACAAGCTGGTGCAGTTAGACTATGTTCTGGATAACATTCACATGGGAATCCATGAGTCCAGTGGTGCTTGTGCAAGTCACCATAAAGGTCTGTAACACTGCTGCAGACCACATATAACCTACATGATGATCATGTTTCCCAGTGCCAGGGTATTTTCCTGCAAGATAATGCAACAAGTCACAAGGCCAGGAAAGTAAAGGAGCGGTTCAAGTTACTGCGATTGATGTGCTGGTCCCCCATCTCTCCAAACCTGGAACCACTCAAATACATCTAGGATGTAATTGAATGTGGCATCAGAGCTCATCACACCCATTCCTAGAATTTACAGGAATCCGATGACATGTGTGTGCAGATGTGGTGCCGACTCTCTTAAGCAACTTACAAAGGCCTCAGTGTTTCGATGGCAAGATACATGGGCACTTATCTGTGCCAGAGGTGGACATACCTGTTAAGAGGTAAGTGGTCATAATGTTCTGGCTGATCAGCGTACGTGCTTCAAACAAACAAAGAACACCATGAAGTGTATATGAATGTAGGCATAAGCATACAATTAATACATTCTGCTGTACAGATATCCAATAATTTCAAAACTAATTTTAAAAAATAATAAAGAAACTTCTCTAATAAACCAACTTCTACATAAGAAACTAAAATCACTTCATGCTGTGCAAAAAAATCAATACACAATGACTTTGCAGAATAATTTATATAGTCTCTATAAACACTTTTAAAAGATAAATAAAAGACCAAATATACATACATCATTAACATTTACACATCCCTGTAGAACAGTTCCAGTCATTACAGTCCCCTGTCCACGAATGCTGAAGCAATGATCAACAGCAAATAAGAATGGTTCTGATGTACCACGGATAGGAACATAAGCACATTGCTTTAATGTTTCAATAAGTTGTTCTATTCCTGTAAAACAGAATACATGTTACTACAGCATACAGCACATGTATCTGGTATAAAAATACAAATGAAATTACAATTAAATAACTGTGAAACATCTGCTCCAAAGGACCAGATATTGTAGATGGTTCGCAGCTACATATATGTGGCAAATGGAAGTTTGGGTCTGGCAAGAAGTGTGTTCGGATAATAATAATTCAGTAATAATTTCATGTGGATAAGTGGCTTGGTGCAAGTCATTCGATTGGATGCCACTAGCCTACCCCAGTTATCCAATCATCACCAAGTAATAGATCACCTTCACAAAAGCAGTTGAAGTCAGCAGAATTTGTTAACTGTGAAGGAGTAATTGATTATTTAGTTTCACAAATTAAATTAAATTTTGTTGTTAGAAACAACAATGAAAGGTCTTCTAGTACTTGGCAACATTTGGATGACTTAATTGCTATTTTATCTTACAATTTAAAAAAAAAATACTTTTAATTTCCTATATCATCTGCACACATAAAAAACTAACAAACTAGTTTCAGTTGGCAACGCAACTACCTTTAGATCTGCAAAAGCACACAAACAGGATGTTGGCTAGTACAGAATCAAATGTGACAAGTTATAGTTATGAAAGTACATCAAAAAGTAAGTAATAATTCCAAGTTATAGGAATTTATTAAACCACATACAAATTTTATAGGCAACATGGCTATAACAACATAATATGTAAATTCAATTTTCCACATAGCTCTCAAGAGACTATAAACATTTCTTGAATGGGCAACCAACTTTTTGATTCCAGTTGCAAATAAATCACTTCCAGCACTATGTAACTACATGTTTACAGCTGTTTTCACATTCTCATCCATGAGGTCCTTTTCCATCTTGCCAAAAGTATGATAATCACATTATGCTAGGTTTGGACTGAATGGCGAATGTTGTGATGCCTCCCACTTGAATCACTGCAGCAGTTCTGATGTTTGGCACTGAGCACTGCTGAAGTTCTGATGTTTGAAGGCCATGTGTTTTGTTGCATTATCAAGCAAGAAAATCCCACCAGTGCTCTCAGTTTTCTCTGCCACTTTTCTTTAATTGCCTTATGCAACAAATGCAATGTTTCAAAACAATAAGGAGGTAGAAGCAGCTGTATCTGTGGCAATATCTCTGACTTCCACATATCTTAACCTCACAGTCTAGGTTGTAAGTAACCTTTTCCTTCTGTCCCCTTTCTCTTCCCTCCTCTCCTACCTGGCTAATGTAAATATTTCTGAAAGGTAGTCTCCATTAGTGTCTCTTTCTTGTGTGAGACTATCGGCAATACTAATCTAAGGTAAGTACTGGCCAGTGAATCTATCTCTGTTGAATAATATTTTTGCATCTCAGTGAAGAATTTCCATCAGCTCAAAACTACTTAAATTAACTTACACTAAGAACAACATATGCACTCATGCCTGAGGGTGGACTCGAACCTCAAATGGAAAGCAGCCATACAGTAAATCACAATGATCTGAATATTTCTTTTTACAGTGGAATGAAATAACTTTTTTGCTGTGTTGACATATTAATATTGTACGAAAGGCTGAGGAAGCAAGAGACAACAACACTGTGATATCTCCAGCACATTGTTTAATCCTAACTTTTCAAAATATATCAAAAACAATGTTTCTATCACCAACTATCTCCATAATGAGTTATTAGAATGTAAACAACTCATAAAATAAATAGTATTCTTTTCTGTAAACAAAGGGAAGAAAATAAAGCAAAAATCTTTTAAATATAGCCTGCTGGACAGTCTACAATTAAGGAAGTTCAGGATATAGGGATATCTACTTTACCTGGATTTAAAGATAGACACACATGCACTCTAGTGGGTCTTAGCTAGATCTTGATATAGTTTCACATATCTCAAAAAATATGGAATATTGTGGAATAAAAGGCAAAGATAATATTTAGCCAGCAGTTAACAAACAGTGCTCATAAATCAAAGCAAAAAATTGATTTCATAAATGTGATGTATGGAGTCATACAATACTCTGCATTGTCAAATCTAGTGCTATGTAAAACAATTATGTATGCAGATGACACAATTTTAATCATGTCTCAAACTGATGAAAGACTGTGTACAATTGGAAGTGTTGATGAAACAGGCAACTCAATGGTTGAGGTATAAAAAAAAAGTCAGTGTGCTTGCTAGACATCCATCTCGACAATAAGTTAGGCTGCAATACATAAACAGAAAAAAAAGAAAATTAAAAGCTGTGTTAAACAAGACCACTTCCTTATGACCTACTATACTTTTTTCCATTCATATTTGACTTATCTACTGACATACGGGAAAACTTTTCTATGGCTAAAAATGTCCTCCTCTGGCAGAAGATGACAATTAGATGCACATTAGGTCCATAAAATTCTATTTCCTGTAAAAAATATTTCACCAAATACAAAATACTTTTTGTTCCCAGCTTATACATACTCCAAGTTCTGGTTTAAACCAAAGAAACTCTTCATATATGGAAAACGATAGTTGAGCTACGTCCTTATGAAACCATGAAGATAAACTCGATTAATATCCCTTGGACTAGACTATTAGAGGTAAAAAAACAATTTTGCATACATAGGGAATGTTTTTATGATCAAAGTAACTCAATGTGTTAAGAAATTGCAAAATAATACATTTAAAACAGTGACAGAGTAATGGCTACAAAGAAGTCCTTGTATAACATTCAGGAATTCATAAGTTAAACTTTAAATGACATAATGTGCACTAATTACTGTATTATAGAACCTGTGTACTGTACTGCATTAGTGTAAACTGAAATATGTACCACTGTATTATCTTGTGTTTTTTTTATGTGTACTTAACAATGTCTGATGCAAGAGAATGTTGTATCAAGACAATTAAAAACCATTTGATATAATAGTACATGAAAATTCTGTCCAGATATTAAACAATGCATTACATATGCATTCAATGATGTGACACATCTCAGATATAAAATTTAAGTGATGAAGTTCTTAGAGGCCTCTTCCACATATTATTGGTCATTTCTTCACTTTTATACCATTTCACTGCTTCTAAATACTTCCAATCTGCAAGCCTGATAAGTTATTTTAGAAATAAAATTATTATGAATAGATAACAGGCACATTGCACAATATGAGTGCCCTAGTATGCTTAGGCAAAAATTATTTATATTAGATTTGTCATATTCCGTAATTACTTCTGGTAGGATACCAGACTTAACCAGAAAAATGATACAGGTCTAAAGCAAAGATAATAATAGGTAAGAGAGGCTCAACAAGAAAAATACATACCAATAGAACTACTGTTTAAATCGGAATTTTCCCCCGATTTCGCAGAAATACTAACTACAGGAGCATCTTTAAAGACAGTGTTTGCTAAGGTATTTTTCATTTTCTTTGTCATCTGTAAAATGTAATAATTTTATGAGCTTTCTTCTATAAGTACAGCACTGTCCTGTCAAGTAATATAAAATTATCTTACCTTTTCAATCATCTGCCCTCTTTTCTCAGATGGCAGTAAATCAATTTTGTTTAACACAACAACCATATGTTTGCATGTTATTTCCCCAATAATTAAGCACTCAGCAGTTTGTGTCTGCATACCTTTTATTATATCAACTACAAGAATCATCATATCTATAATCTGAGCTCCTGAAATATTAAAACCATTGTTATTAGACAGCACAGTCCATGTTTGTCATTAATCAGTGAAGTTCAATTTACAAGGCTAAAAACATGGATAAAAACTTGGGTAATAAATGTAAGGTAAACAACTTGGTCAGCATTAGCTGTCATTCACAGAAGAAAGACAATAAATTGAATGAACGTAATGCACGGTTTTAACAATTGAGGTAATATATTTAGAGTGTTTTGAGGAAATTAAAAATTTTACATGTAGATTTCTGAATTTTGAGACAATAAATAAAACTGCCTGATGAAGTCTATAAAAGGTACAAAACATCACAAAATAATTTCAGTATCAAACACAGTATAAATGCATAAAGGTGACATAAGAAAAATAGATGTGTGTTAACAAAGACAGATAAACCTTGAACAAGAAAAGAAGGTCTACAAAAACAATACTCATATTTCAAATCTATACAAACTGTTAGTAATCTGTTCTGTTGCATATCTGTTCTCATGCTAGACAACTTTTGCCTAGTAATTAACTGGAAAGCAACTAATTTGAAAGAAAAATGTTTTGTTGCTCCTCGATTATATTACAGAGCAAATAAATTAATTTTGTGATTGACAGATTGCAGTGACAGTGGGCAGTGTTGTTGGCAGCTAGACAAACTTGACAAGGCTGTGTATACCGACAAAACTAGTAACACAGCACACACTTAGTTGAAAGAACTATGAATGGCAATTGGCTACCGCTAATTGACTTGCTGAAACTGTTCGTCTCCCACTATTAATTTAATCCTTATTTCAACACATTCATATTTCTCAAATAAAGTAGTTTGTTTACAATTTAGTATTACTTGTCATGCATCTTCACAGTAAATATTGTTATGTAGCATGAAGCTACTTGCAGATGATGTACCTATGATATATTTCATTAATTTTGTTTTCAATATATAGAGATTTCAAATTTTTTTTTATTTGTGTCACGTGATGTTTGCATGAGAGACATTACTCCTCTTAACCACAGACTAGGATGTCAATCTGAAAATTAGTTGCAACTTCTGTAATGAGTGCACAATTCATAGGTCAGCTGAAACAGATTTTTATCACCACAACTAATACCATTAAGGAGTAAATGTACCCTGAAGTGGCAGACTAAAAGAATGTTACAAAAAGGTAGTAGAGAATCCTAAAATGTATATTCTGATAGAGGGACTGGCAATTGGAAATGCTGTTTCAACAGAACAAAGAATTTAAAGACTTATGTGTGAGAGGCATATATTTTTAAACAGCCTACCACACACAAACACACATCTGCACAATTACTCCTCAAGGCACCATACGGTGTGCAGAGGAGAGTATGTTACACAAATACTACTCATTTCTTTTTCCTATTAAACCCCCAAACAGTGTGAAGTGTAAAAACAATTGTCTATATGCCTCTGTACTAGCCCTAATTTCCATATTTTAATTGCTATGCTTATGTGAAATATAAGTGTGAAGTATAAGTTTTTTTGTGCAGGCACACTAGCCCCTTAAATTTCTTCCGGGTTTCTCAAAAAGGTGTGTTTTCTCCAGGGTTTCCCAGTTGAGTTTCCAAAGCATCTCTGTAACACTTGCATGTTGACTGAACCTACCACTAACAAATCTATAAGTCGCTGCAATGTTTTCCTTTACACTGACCTGGTGGGTATCCCACACATTCAAGCAGTACTTAAGAATGGGACACACTACTGTTATATGTGCAGTCTCCTTTGCATATGAAGCATATCTTCCCAAAATGCTTACTAAATGCATCTCTTGGTCTCCCTCTGTGATTTTTACCCCACACACCTCCTTCCAAAGCTAAATTTATGATTCCTCGAAGTTTAAGAATGTATCCTAGCAAACTATCCCGTCTTTTAGTCAAGGTATGCCAAAAATTCCTTTTCTCAGCAATTCTGTTCAGTACCTCTTCATTAGAAACATGATCTATTCACCTAATCTTCAGCATTCTTCAGTAGCACCATGTTTCTCTTCCCATCTGAACTATTTATCGTCCAAGTTTCACTCCCGTACAAGGCAACACTCCACAGAAATGTTTTCAGAAAAGACTTCCTCACACTTAAATTAATCTTTGATATTGGCAAAGTTCTCTTTTTCAAAAACACTTTTCTTCCCATAGCCATTCTGCATTTTATATCCTCTGTACTGCGACCGCCATATGTTATTTTACTACCCAAGTAACAAAACTCATCTACCACCTTTATTGTTTCGTTACCTAATGTAATTCCTTTACCATCGCCTGATTTTCTAAGACTGCATTCCATTATCTTTGTTTTGCTCTTGTTAATGTTCCTTTTATACACTCTCTTTATGCACTCTCTTCAACAAATGGTGCATGCAACTGCTCTTCCAGGTCCTTTGCTGTATCTGACAAAATTATGTCATCAGAGAAATGCAATGTTTTTATTTCTTCACCCTGAACTTTAATCGCTATTTCAACTTTTTTCTAGCTTTCCTTCACAGCTTGTGAAATTAAAAACATTTGAGAAAGGCTGCAACCCTGTTTTACTCCCTTCCCAACCACTGCTTCCCTTTCATGCCCTTCGACTCTAATAACAACAGTCTGGCTTTTGTACAACTTGTAAATAACCCTCCTTTCCCTGTATTTTACCCCTGTGGACTTCACAATTTGAAAGTGTGTATTCCAATCAACATTATCAAAAGCTTTCTCCGAATCTACAAAAGGTAGAAATGTAGGTTTGCCTTTCCTTAATCTATCTTCTAAGATACGTTGTAAAGTGTGTATTGCCTCCCGTGTTTCTACGTTCCTCCTGAACTCACACTGATCTTCCCCAAGGTCACCTTCTACCAGCTTTCCCATTCTCCTGTAAATAAATTGTGATAAAATTTTGCAACCATGACTTATCAAACTGATGGTTCTGTAATTTTCACACCTGTCTACACCTGATTTCTTTGGAATGGGGATTATTTAAGTTTCTTCACTATGCAATAGCAATGGTAATACTACAGATGCCATTACCGCTAAAGCAAAATTGCTGAATACAGCTTTCCGAAATTCTTTCACCAAAAAAGTCGAAGTGAACACTCCAGAATTCGAACTAAGAACAGCCGCCAACATGCAAAATTTAGAAGTAGATGTTCCTGGAGTAGTAAAACAACTTAAGTCACTAAACAAAAACAAATCTTCTGAGCAAGATTGTATACCAATTAGATTCCTCTCACAGTATGCTGATACAATAGCTCCATACTATCATATACAACCAATCAGTCAGGAAAATATCTGGAAAGTTGCCCAGGTCACTTCAATATTCAGGAAAGGCAATAGAAGTGATACCCAAAATTACAGCCCCATCTCATTGACGTCGATTTCCAGTAGAATTTTGGAACATATACTTTGTTTGAACATTATGAACTCAAAGAGAACAACCTATTAACCAATAGTCAACACAGATTCAGAAAGTATCGCTCTTGTGAAACACAGCTTGCCCTTTACTCACATGCAGTGATAAGTGCCATCAACAAGATTTCTCAAATCGATTTCATTTTTCTGGATTTCCAGAATGCTTTTGACACTGTACCCCACAAGCAGCTTCTAATGAAATTGCGTGCTTATGGAATATTGCCCAAAATATGTGATTGGATTCATGATTTCCTATGAGAAAGTACACAGTTCATAGTAATTGATGGTAAGTCATTAAGTAAAACAGAAGTGATATCTGGCATTCCCCAGGGATGCGTTATAGGTCCCCTACTCTTACAATTTTTTGAGACGTTCTGAAGAGCTCTCTTAGACTGTTTGTGGATGATGCCGTCGTTTATTGGTTAGTGAAGTCAACAGAGGCTCAAAAGTAACTACAAAGTGATTTAGAAAAAATTTCGACATGGTGCGAAAATTGGCAATTAACACTAAATAATGAAAAGTGTGAAGTAATACACATGACCACTAAAAGAAATCCGCTGAACTTCAATTACATGGTAAATCAGTCAAACCCTAAGATCATAAATTCTACCAAATACCTAGGAGTTACAGTTACGAACAACTCAGACTGGAGAGAACACACACAAAATATTGTGGCGAAGGCAAACCAAAGGTTATGTTTCATTGGCACAACGCTTCGAAGATGCAACAGCTGCCTACATCACACTTGTGTGTCCTCTCCGGGAGTATTGTTGCCCAGTATAGGACCCTCACCAGGTGGAACTGACGGAAGACATTGAGAAGATTCAGAAAAGGGCAGCTCTTTTTATTTTATCACGTTACAGGGGGAAGGCAACATGGAAATGTTGCACGATTTGAGGTGAAAATCATTAAAAGAATGAAGTTATTCGTTGTGGCGAGCTCTATTTGCGAAATTTCAATCACCAACTTTTACTTCTGAATGTGAAAATATTTTGCTAGTGCCCCACCAACATAGGATGGCATGACCATCCTAATAAAATAAGAGAAATCAGATCAAAAACGGAACTATTTAGGTGTGCTATTAAAGACTGGAACGGTAGAGAAAGATTATGAAAGTGGTTAATGAACCCTCTGCCAGTCACTTAAGTGTGATTTGCAGTATCTATGTAGATATAGATGTTCTTAAAGTCCAAGGGTATTTTGCCTGTCTCAAACATCTTACACACCAGGTGAAATAGTTTTGTCAGGGCTGACTCTCCCAGAGACTTCAGTAGCTCTGAGGAAATGTCACCTACTCCCGGGGCCTTGTTCTGACCTAGGTCTTTCAGGGCTTTGTCAAATTCTTCTCTCAGTATAGTATCTCCTATTTCACCTTCACCTACATCCTCTTCCCTTCCTACGGCATTGTCTCTAAGTTTATTTCCTATGTAGAGCTCGTCTATGTACTCTTCCCACCATTCAGCTTTCCCATCTTTGTTGAGAACTGATTTACCTTCAGAGTTCTTGATATCCATAGAGCTGTTTTTCTTGCCTCCAAATGTCTCTCTTATTTTCCTTTAGGGAGCATCTACTTTTGCCCTAGTTGTACATTCTTCCACAGGCTTGCATTTGACTACTAGCCACTCCTGCTTAGCCATTTTTCACTTCCTGTCAACCTGCTTCATTTACTGCATTATTATATTTTCTCCTTTCATTAATTAAATTTAGTATTTCCTGTGATATCCATGAGTTTTTTGTAGGTCTTGCCTTCCCACCTACTTGGTTCTCTATTGTCTTCACTATTTCCTTCTCAATGCTACCCATTCCTCTTCGACTGTTTTATTTTCCCCCGTTTCTGTCAATTGTAGCCTAAAGCTCCCTCCGAAAATCTCAAGAACATCAGGTTCCTTCAATTTATTCAGATCCCATCTCCTTATTTTCCTACCTTTCTGCAGTTTTTTCAATTTTATTCTGCAGTTCATGACCAATAAGATATGGCCAGAGTCAATATCTGCCCCAGGGTATGTCTTACACTTTAAAACCTGGTTCCCGAAATCTACGTCTTACCATTATAAAATCTATCTGGAACCTCCTGGTGCCTGGCCTCTTCCACATCTACAACCTTCTTTCATGATTCTTCAACCAAGTGTATGTTATGATTAAATTATGTTCCGTGCAAAATTCTTCCAGGCAGCTTCCCCTTTAATTTTTTTCCCAAGTCCATATTCACATACTACATTTCCTTCTCTTCCTTCCAGTCCCCCACCACAATCAAATTTTCCTCTCCCTTAATTGTCTGAATAATTTCCTTTAACTCGTTATATATTTCTTCAATATACTCATCATTGGCAGAGCTAGTTGGCACATAAACCTGTACTACTGTTGTCGGTGTTGCCTTCATATCTATCTTGACTATGATAATGTGATCACTGTGCTGCTCACAGTAGTTTACCCGCATTCCTATTTTCTTATTAGACATACTCCTGTGAGACCGCAGACTGATTTTGTATTTATAATCCTGTACTCACCTGACTAGAAATCCTGTTCCTCTTTCCACCAAACTTCACTAATCCCCACTACATCTAACTTCAACCAATCCATTTCCCTTTTTAAATTGTCTAATATTCCTACCCAATTAAGGAATCTAACATTCCACACCCTGATCCATAGAATGCCAGTATTGTCTTTCCTGATGATCACATTCTCCTGAGTAGTTCCCCGCCCAGAGATCTGAATGGGGAACTATTTTACCACCGGAATATTTTATATGAGAGGATGCCACCATCATACAATAGAGCTGCATGTTCTCGGGAAAAGTAACAGCTGTAGTTTCCCCTTGCTTTCAGCCGATCACAGTAACGGTATGGCAAAGCCACATTAGCTGATGTTACAAGGCCAGCTCAGTCAATCATCCAGACTGTTGCCCCTGTAACTACTGAAAAGGCTGCTGCCCCTCTTCAGGAATGACACGTTTGTCTTGCCTCTCAACAGATACCCCTCCGCTGTGGTTTCACCAACGGTACAGCTATCTGTATCATTGAGGCATGCGAGCCACTCCCACCTCAGCAATGTCTGCAATTCATGGGGATGGCATCCTCTATTATTAATTTAAATTATTTTAGATAAGCATGAAGCAATACAAATTAACAGGATAGAAAAAAATGTGGTTTTCAAACAATTTTTGCAAAACATAATGCAAGTTGTGAATCTCACTTCGGTTAATTCTAATTATGAAGTCAGATTAATACCTGACACAAAGAAATTTGAAATAGATAGTGTGCTTGACCCCCTTCTGTTTCTTATATAAATATAAATGACATGCAGACCACAGATACTGCATATAAGATCATATTATTAGCAGATGATACTACAAAGTAGAGATCTGAATAGGGGACTATTTTACCTCCAGAAGATACCATTATCATACAGTCATACAGTAGACCTGCATGACCTCTGAGAAAAGTAAAGACTGTAGTGCCCTTTGCTTTCAGCTGTTCACAGTACCTGTACAGCAAAGCCACATTGGCTAATGCTACAAGACCAGCTCAGCCAACCATCCAGATTGTTGCCCCTGCGACTACTGTAAAGGTTACTGCCCCCTCTTAGATGTCTGGTGCTTCCAAAGATATCCCTCCACTGTGGTTCCACCTATGGTACTGCATACAAGCCGCGCCACCTCGACAATGCCTGTGGTTCATTGGGGGTAGATACTATCATCTGTATATTGGCATAACTGAAGACTGGGATACCACCACTCAACTTTGACCCATGACATCATCAACATGTCGGAAAACCCTTATATGGTTTATCTTAATACTTCTGTATTGTAGTAAAAAAAATAATCTGTAGTTATCCTCATAAATTACAGATAACAGAATGTACCACTGATCACAGGCCTCAGCCCAAAAATTTTGGCACCCACATGAATAAAAAAAAAAAAAAAAAAAAAAACCCTCTCTAACCTAACTTACACCTTATCGTCAGAGGGTATCTAAAGATCACTTATAAAACACAAAATATAAATCTATAATTTGTTCTGTTTGTAAACAAACTATCATCTTTAAATCAGCCACCACATAATTACTTACACCTTCTACAAACACACACACACCTCAAAACTAACGCATTGTGATGACATCACAGATCAAAGCTGATGGGCGGTATCCCCATCTTCAGGTGATATACAATCAGTGTTGATATTCAAATGGTATTTCAGTTTGGGATGTAAAATTAGACATTCAACCACTTTCTGTAAATAAAACACCGGTAAGGAAAAAACACATTAAGAGACAGGTGTAACATCCCATCAACAGCATGGTCACTAGAGACCGAACACAAATCCGAATCAATTCGATAAGGATGGATAAGGAAAATTACCATGCCATTTCAAAGGAAATATACAAACATTTGCCTGGAGAAATTTAGGAAAATCATGGAAAACTTAAATATGGATGGTCTAACGGTGATTTGAACTGCCTTCCTCCTGAATGCAAGTCTAAAATTCTATCCACTGCACCACCTTGCTCAGTGGTAGGATTACAGATATTTGCAAATAAATGGGGAACATAGATGGCATTATTTGTGGTATATGAAAATTTGAACTGGATATGAAGCATGCGCGGGTGTCCACAGTAGTTAGGAACAGTGTATATAACACCAAAAATCTACATTCAAGTCCTGACCAGCACAAATTTTCATATATCACTGTTGGATTTAATTCAACGCCTGAAAACAGCTTAAGTTTGAGAGGATCCTTAATCAAATAAAGAAAAAATACAGACAGAAAAATTCTCTCTTTGAGTATTCTTGCTATTCATTTGACTACATATTGTTATAATATGCAGAAGGTGGTGGGCAGGAGTGAATGACCCATGGAATTTTTAAACTTACTTCCCCCTTTCTGCAGAGATGAATCATGGATCACAAGGTAATATTTCTGATATCAAAGAGCACATATATATATAAGGGTTATCTTTCTTCCCCATAATGTAAGTATGAGCTGAATAGGGAGGAATACTAGAAACACTGAAAGCAGGTACTTTCTAGTACAATGTGCTTTACTTAATTTAACAATGTCAGTAGGGAACAGTTAAGAAAAATTAAGAAAAAATTAAATCAGGTAGGCTAGATTAGGATCTATTATAGCTTCCTCTTGAATATGTCACCAATCTTATTAAAAGAATAAAACAATCATTACCAATGGTATAACAGCGAAAATGGAAAAATATTTATCACATAAACACAGCAAAGAGCATGTTGACGGCTTTTTTTAAAACTGGTTTTCAATATTTTGTTGCTGGGCTTAATTGAAGACAGGGATACCACCCAATGGCTTTGAACAATGACATCATAGGAATGGAAGAACTACTGAATAAATGTATGGTAAAACTGTAGAGTCTGTTGCCCATGTTGTTAGCATCGTGTGTATGTTGGTAACATTGCCACAAGCAGCTATGGGAAAGCAACAATTTCAGTGTTTCTGAACCGGAGATTCGGGCGCTACGCACCCTCACATACTAAAAAAAAAAAAACTTCTTGTTTAACCTATACCTAACCTAACTTTCACTTAGCGTGATCAGCGTTTCATATAGATTGTAAAATAAATAAAACATGCTACTTTTACACTGGTTCTTGATGTACTTCTTCGAATCACAATCTATTAGCAATTTGTATTCCCAAATAAGTTCTATAAACTTCACTGTGACTGAAGACATGACGTCATTCATCAAAGTCGTCGTGTGGCATCCTGGTCTTCAATTGACGCTGTTGCTGACCATGCCATGGAGTGGAGAACATGTAATAATATCAGATTTAGGCCAAAGGTTAAAAATAAACTATGTTTTGTTCAAGTAACAAAACAATTTGTTTGCTTTTCAGCATTCAATACAATAGGAATGTTAGGAGAGCAGCATACACACAGTAACAGAAACTTCAACAAAAATCTTACTGTAACATATGTATCCTGATACATCCAATGGAATTATTATATGGGCTTTCAGGTTTTCTTGGTGTAACTGATTAATAGTAATGCTCCAGATGTCCTTTTGAGTTCTGGTTTCCAGTGCAGAAATGAAAATAACAACTTGGATGAACACCCGAGAAGTTCACTAAATTAAGTATTCAGATAGGAACCTAGTCAAGAATTTAGTCTAAGCAGGTAACGTAATGAGACTGAAAGACAAAATATAAATATGGCCTTTGCTGAATATATATATATATATATATTTTTTAATGGATTAATTTAACTGTCAAATTACAGAATTCAAATATAAAGAAAGGAGCATTCTTATTTGATGCTTGGCCAGCAAATGCTGGATGAAAGTACCTTATCCAACAATGTCACTGCAAGTGCCAAAGTATTATTACTTTTAGTAGTAGTAGTAGTAGTAGTAGTAGTAGTACTAAGAGTGATATAAGAGGAGGACATGTAACAGCTCCAGATACACACTTTTGTTTCTCTTTCTGTTAATGCAGCCTTATAAAATTGACCATATGTGTGGGAGGGGGGGGGGGGTAACAATTTTCATCTTCACTCAACAGTCTACTGCCTATATTTAGAAACTTTACTGTACTGATAAAAAAGCAGTTGTCGGAAAATGGGCATTAAGTCCATATTTTGAAATTGCCTTCCACATCAGATAATGTGAGGTCATCACAAAAATAATATTTATGTTAAGCCATTATGCAATGCCATGTTTTCCATGTACTTCTCAAAGTTACATAAATTAGTGGTGTAGATGTGACTGACTGTTCTTACATTTTCTAAATCTGTAAACCTATAATAATAATAATAATAATAATAATAATTTATTTGTCTGTAGATCATATTTACAATGATATTAGACAAGTAATGTTGTTAATTTTATATAACATAAGAAAGAAAGAAAGAAAGAAAATTTTACAAATTTATCATTTATAAATATAACATGTGGTATTTAAGTATTAGAAATTTAGTGAAAAGACACAGTCCACTTCTCTGTTTCCAGCACTACATCAGTTCACCTTGATATTACAAATTTTCTATTAAATACTCCTTCACCTTATACCAGCATCCAGAGATGAGATGTTCCTTTAATTTTCTTTTGAAGGCACTACGTTCCTTTATGCATCTGATGCTAAGAGGCAGTTTGTTGAAGAATCTGCATCCTGCGTTTATAGGATCCCTATCTGTCATGTTTAGCCTTTTGCTGAAAAAATGGTATTGTTCTTTAGTTCTTGTATTGTGGTTATGAATATCACTGTTTAGTGGAGCTGCACAGTTTACCGTAAGGAAAACTATTGTCTCATATATATACAGACTTGGTACAGTTAGTATCTTAAATTCTTTAAATTTGTTTTTGCATGATTCCCTTGGTGATAGTTTGGCTAGGCATCTGATGGCTTTCTTTTGAAGTTTTAAAAGTCTCTGTATGTGTACATCAGCTGCTCCTCCCCATAGTGGTATACCATATGATAAGTGTGGGAAGATAAGTCCATAATACATTTTTAACAGGGTTTCTGTGTCCACTGTATAGCACATTTTTCTCATTAAGAATATATTTGTGCTTATTTTCGAACAAACCTTATCAATGTGATTTTCCCATGACAGATGCTTGTCCACCTCTAATCCCAGAAATCTATTACAGTCCACTTCTGCTAGGTCTGCACTGCCAATCTTCAGTGTAAAAACCTCTGAGCTTTTTGTTATCTTTGTTTCAAATTTAGTACATTTTGTTTTCTTTCTGTTGATCAGTAGATTATTTTCTGTAAAATACCTTTCTGCCATTTGAAAGTTTTCAGTGGCTCTCTCTTCCAAATCTTTCACTGTGTCACCACATACTAACAAAGTTGTGTCGTCAGCATACATTATTACTTTTTCATTTATTTCAGTGGGCATATCATTTATGTACAGTATGAAGAGCAGAGGTCCCAATATCGAACCCTGAGCTACCCCATACTTTACCTGCTGGAATTCAGAATAGACTTTTTCTTCTTTGTTCCTACATTTATGTTTTAATTCCACACACTGTTGTCTGTTTTCAGCAAATGTTTTTATAATGTCTGCAGCATTTCCTCTTATGCCATAACAGTTTAGCTTTTTTAGAAGAGTTTTGTGGCAGACACAATCAAAGGCTTTGGAAAGGTCTAAGTATATACCAGACACTTTCCTTCGTTGTTCCAGGGCCTCTGTTATGTATGTTATGAAATTTGCCACTGCTGTCTTAGTTGATCTCCCCTTTCTGAACCCATGTTGAGCTTCATTTAAGATGTTATGTTTGTCTATGAACTTTACAATTCTATCATTAATCACTCTTTCTACTATTTTAGACAGAACAGTTGTGAACCTGGAAGTATATTGCTGAAACTAGGATATTAATGGCAAAAAGGTAACAACACTTCTATAATATGAATTCATTTCTTTATGAGTCTGTGACAAACTGACGAAAAGTCAGAAAACCGACTGCAAGAGAACCTGTAGATAAGACAGATATTTAGAAAAGATGCTGAATGATAATGAAAGCAGTACACAGTACAGGAGTCCATACGTCACACCAATGTGCAGCAAAAGCAACACAAAGACCAAGAACAATTGTAAACATAAACGTGCAAAGGTATCACGCCATTGAAAAACTTCTAACTGATTAGGCAACACAGCAAGACCTTCAACTTATATCTAAGGTTAAGTCACTGATTCATAATGAGTATAGAAATTTACCCACCGCCAATTATTGTTCGTATGAGAGAGGCATGTCCAGGGCAGTCCACTAATGTGAACTGCAATATCCCTTTATCGGTACATTTCCTAAGATGGGACGGCATGTCAACCTGAAAAGAACTGAATCCAAGATCAATCGTTATCCCTCTTTCTTGAGATTGTGGATTTTTGTCAAACGCCGCTGTACTGGCAACTGTACTAATAGCTTTTGCTAAAGAAGTTTTTCCAGAATCAACATGACCCAGAATGCCCACATTTAAATTCAAAACTTCTTTACCCATGGCTGTCACTTTTTCTAGTCACTATTACGGAATGCCGATACTGCAGCTACGCATTACGGTATTTAGGTTATGTTGTTTTGACACTTAGCCTTGAATGGGCTCGACTGTTTAGATATTTCAAAAACATTGAACTGTTTTCTTGGATATTCCCTTAAACTGACAATGAAACGTGAAAGTCAGGCTAGATTTTCTATAATTCTGCTATCACGGTTTGAAAATCGCGCACGTCCGTACTTCCAGCAATCAACAAAATACTCTTTGCTCACATTCCTATGTGGTGCAATTCCGTCTATTTTCTCGTATAGTAATTAGATACAGCCCCATAAAAATGTTGACGCCACCCGTGAAATAATGTTCTGAAACACATTATAACATTAGTATCATAACATTGTGTCATTCTTAATATTTACCACATTTGCAAGTTATAAACATTTGTGTGTGTGGTGTGTGTTAAGGGGGAGCGGGAAGTTATTTTATGTTTTCATTCACTTTTCTAAACAAAAGAGTCACATTTTTCTCGATTTTTTGTAAACAAAATTTGCTACGGTAAATTTAAAAAAAAAAAATCATGTAATCAGTTAAACCTGTCGCCCATTATACGGTTCCTGCCTTACTAAAGTTTTTTTTAAAGTGCAAATTATTGCTTTAATTCAATATAGATATCTCCTGCCTATTTCGGCTCATTTTGACATAAGCATAACCAGAGATGTAAAGAAGAGCGAAGAAATACATCTTTGACTGTAAGATGTTTGTTATATTTAGTGTGCGAGAAGCGTGTTGTCGAATGTGATGTGTTGAGTTTATTGTGTTTAGAAATCAAGGATTTCGAAAAGTAAGTTGTATATTTTGATTATGTATGAAGTCTAAATGTAAATCATCGGACCCTGTCTGGACTTCATTGAAACTTGTTTGTTCCCTATGGTTTAAAACCTATCATCTTAAATACCGCCAAATGACATTTGCCGTAAAATGACGTCTGTTATGCCGAAATTTTCATTTTAGATTTCTCATGGCATGTCTCGTGAAGATACGTTGCACATATTTTTTTCCTTTATTTTACACTGGTTACAGCATTTTAAGATTGTAGGGCATTTGATGTTCAGTGACTGTTCTCAGGATCAGTACAAATTGAGAAAGACCGGTACCAATTTGTTTTAGTTCCCTCTCCACCAGAAATTAACTAGTGGCTTAACTTGCTGATTTATAAGTGCTAAACGTTTATTAGAAAATTGTGTATTTAAAGTACATTTGGCTTTAACGTTCGTTAAATCAGGACAGTTTCAAATAGGAACCGAAATTCATGATTAACATGATACGATCGTTGTAGGGCTAAAATTCTAAATGAAAACTATTGTCTGAACAACACTTAACGGAATATGACGTAACACAGATATTTGCATCCCTTTGTTTTGTTTTTTGTTTCTGAATTACTTTGATGCTATGGAAAACGAACCAAAGCATGCAATGATACCGTTGGAGATACCTTGTTTGACAAATTTAACGTCACATAAGATGTAAACAATATTGAAGGTGGCCAGTTTGTGGCGCTTTTATTGATATTTCACAACAATAGCAGTGAGTTAGAAAGAAACAACGAGCTAACATCATTTCTACGTTTGATGTGTAAGATAATTGTAATAAATTCCAGACGTGTTGAGCCTCACCCAAAAATCTAGGCACTCGCCATGCACCCATTCAATTTTGTCTGAGTGATTGGTTGTGATAAACTCTTCATCCACCAACAGTATCACCACTTATTTTGAGACAACTGGCTTTCAAAACGATTGCTGCGAATTTTGAAACACACTTTGAAAGCAAAATACCAAAATCGACTACCAAACACCTAAAACCTATTGCAAAATTTTGAAGCAATATCTGAATTTATTTTTGAAGAATTGTCTTCCTTACGAGTGGTAGGATATTTCCGTGTGTCAACAACTATCAGCACCACTCTTTACACGCCTAAATTGTAAAAGTTTTAAATATTCACCCCTGTTTTGGTCTTTTCCGCGATTAGTTATTCCTCGTGAATGCAGTCGCGAATGTCCCGTAAAATAGTGTTGGGATTCCACATTTCCGTAGTCCCATTTCCTTACCTATGCTTTTTATCACCTCTACAGTTTGAAAATATTATTCTCTGTTTCATGTCATCATATTATAGCTGCTGGGGTGTTTATTCACCAACACAATCCGATTCTGAAATTATCAGCGGTAAAATCGTCAATTATGATTATTTTTCGATAGCGGAGGACACCTAAATGTGTATGTATGGCAAACTTGTTTCAGCCGAGGCAATATTGCTTGGGAATAGAAGTGAGCTGCCTATTAATTTTGATTAGTGGGCTATTCGGTAGGTGGCTTCCCCATTGTTAATAAGAAAGCGTGACAGGTATACTGACGTTTTTCATATGTTTGGCGCAACCTTAAACCGCTTCTAGCTCAGATTTCTTACGACTTTCAGTAACTTGCCCTACATAAAGATGTACGAGCATTTGTACACTCGGATCGTTGAACTATCCCGTAATTTACTTTGAACATGGTTGTGCGGACTTGTGACAATTGTCATGATTGCCAACTTGTTCTCTCTCTCTCTCTCTCTCTCTCTCTCTCTCTCTCTCTCTCTCTCTCTCACACACACACACACACACACACACACACCTGAATCAATTGGTATGCCTCATTAGATAGGACGGATCTCGATACGTCTAGCAGATGGCTTGTGGCATTGCGTGAGTTTTAAAATTTGTAATTTTGTAGGCCTGTAGTTAAAATAGCATTTCGCGAACTGACTTATTATTCTATTTGCAGAGGGCGTTAAAGAAATAAATGTTGTGACAAAGACGTTTTACTGGATGATTTTATAGCCTCATCTCAATACCATAACAGTTCCATTAATCTCTTCATCACACTGAAAAAAGCGTGTTTTCTATTTAATTAGAGTATTTCATTGTGGTAGTTTTTCCCATGAAACACCATGTCCACCGACATAGCAAATGTCATATGATAGTGGTGCACAGATGGTGTAGATGTGTTTTCTCACCACATTCCCCCTGTCAGCTGTAAACTGTAGTTGGAAAAAAAAATCTGAAATGCGGTTGTGCAAGTGATTTGTCGTCGTGGTGAGCTGACTCCCTTCGAACGTGGATGCCTGAAAGTTGTTAATTTCGATTTCGGCTGTGGTGTAGGGATACGGCTTCATATGTTCACCTATGTGCGGGGTGTATAGTGAGTGGTTGAATGGGGTGTGACAGCCCACAAGAAACTGTCAGCAGGCCAGTCAACTTCAGTGAACGTGACTGGCGACATCTGGGACGGATCCTCAGTAGTGTCAGACGGGCAGCAGTATGACGACACCACCTAGAAGACAAAGCCTGACAACTGGCCGTGCCTACGCCACATCCACAGGCCGCGGCCGCCATCTGACTGGCCGGTCGCTACACGGCAGTGGGCGTGCCCCAGAGGCCAGCCAGTGAGCTGGCGGCCGCGGCCTGAAAATGTGACGTAGGCCATCACCATAAAGCTCTCATAAGTAAGAGCTGACGCATCCGCCATTTTCATTCTCGTGGCTCGTAAGTTAAACACACTGCGGCGCTATAGGATGAGGTAGGTGGATCAAAACGAAGTGTCCAGACACTCTTGACGTAAATGGCACTGAAACAGAGGATGTCACTCTAAAGGCGGAATTACTAAATGTCTTTTTCCAAAGCTGTTTCACAGAGGAAGATTGCACTGTAGTTCCTTCCCTAGAGTGCCGCACAGATTACAAAATGGCAGATATCGAAATAATTGAGAGAGGGATAGAAAAACAATTAAAATCGCTCAAAAGAGGGAAGGCCGCAGGACTTGATGGGATACCAGTTCGTTTTTACACAGAGTACGTGAAGGAACTGGTCCCCTTCTTGCAGTGGTGTATCGTAGGTCTCTAGAAGAGCATAGCGTTCCGAAAGATTGGAAAATGGCGCAGGTCATCCCCGTTTTCAAGAAGGGTCCTCGAATAGATGTGCAGAACTATAGGCCTATAGCTCTAACATAGCAGTTGTAGAATTTTGGAACATGTATTATGTTCGAGTATAATGACATTTCTCGAGACTAAGAATCTGCTCTGTAGGAATCAGCATGGGTTTCGAAAAAGGCGTTCGTGTGAAACCCAGCTCGCGCTATTCGTCCACGAGACTCAGAGGGCAATAGATACAGGTTCTCAGGTAGATGCTGTGTTTCTCGACTTCCGCAAGGCGTTTGATACAGTTCCCCACAAACGTTTAATGAACAAAGTAAGAGCATATGGTCTATCAGACCAATTGTGTGATTGGATTGAGGAATTCCTAGCTAACAGAAAGCAGCAGGTCATTCTCAATGGAGAGAAGTGTTCCGAAATAAGAGTTATATCAGGTGTGCCACAGGGGAGTGTTGTGGGTCCGTTGCTGTTCACGATATATATAAATGACCTTGCGGATAACATCGGAAGTTCACTGAGGCTTTTTGCGGATGATGCGGTAGTATATGGAGAGGTTGTAACAATGGAAAATTGTATTGAGATGCAGGAGAATCTGCATCGAATTGACGTATGGTGCAGGGAATGGCAATTAAAGCTCAATGTAGACAAGTGTAATGTGCTGCGAATACACAGAAAGAAAGATCCTTTATCATTTAGCTACACTATAGCAGGTCAGCAACTGGAAGCAGTTAATTCCATAAATTATCTGGGAGTAGTCATTAGGAGGGATTTAAAATGGAACGACCATATAAAATCAATCGTCGGTAAAGCAGATGCCAGACTTAGATTCATTGGGAGAATTCTAAGGAAATGCAGTATGAAAACAAAGGAAGTAGGTTACAGTACACTTGTTCGCCCACAGCTTGTATACTGCTCACCGGTGTGGGATCCGTACCAGGTGTGATTGATAGAGGAAGTGGAGAAGATCCAACGGAGAGCAGCGCGCTTCGTTACAGGATCATTTGGTAATCGTGAAAGCGTTACGGAGATGATCTCTAAACTCCAGTGGAAGACTCAATTGCTCTGTCGCTCGGTACGGGCTTTTGTCGAAGTTTCGAGAACTTACCTTTACTCAGGAGTCTAGCAGTATATTGCTCCCTCCTACGTATATCTCGCGAAGAGATCGTGAGGATAAAATCAGAGAGATTAGAGCACACACAGAGACATACTGGCAATCCTTCTTTCCGCGAACAATACGTGACTGGAATAGGAGGGAAAATCGATAGTGGTACTCAAGGTACCCTCCGCCACACACCGTCGGGTGGCTTGCGGAGTATGGTTGTAGATATAGATTTGCGTCACGGCACTTTAGCACGACATTGCGGGCGGTTGTGTTGCCATAAACTGCTCAAATCATTCCAGAGGTGGCTACAGAACGTTTAGTTTCACGAGAGATTCTAAGAGAAGAAAAAATGGATCATTAAATGTCGGCGCAAAAAAAACCTGGGAACCCGGACATTTATGTATTGTAAGTAAATAGTTATTATTATGACTTGCAATATTTAATACTAAAAATCGTCTGTCATATTTGATCTAACGTTTTTGTTTAGCTCTTCTGAAATTAGTACCTCTTAACAGAGAAGCTACCTGTAGGGAATTAATAGCCTCAAAATATATTACAGAAAAACATCCCAGAACATACTGTTTTTAGAGCACAATATGTGTGTCTTGTATAGTATATTGAGAAATACACGTCATCAAAAAGTTTTGTACTGACATTGCACAAATTCTTGAAGATACTTTTGTTACATTATTGCGAGAAAGTATTACAAACACTAAAACGGAAAATATAAATGTACTGGACAAAAAGTTTCGTTACGGCTGTGGCAGCCTACTGTGCTGATACAGACAACTACCGTTGAATGCTATTTGTGGTATTTCGAAGTTTTACCGTCATAACTTGTGGTATGCAGCTTGAAAGAATAGTATGGTACCTGGTGTTTTATCACAAAATACACCCTCAATTCAATTTCTTATTAGTAATTGCTAATATTGATGCTTATCTATAAGATGCAGTAACATAACTGACAAAGAATACTTACGGCTGCAGCGGCTTAGTGTGCTAATGTTGGCAACGAAATGTTTGCTTTATAAGGATTATTGAATTACTGACAAGACAAGGGTACTGTTACATACGAAAATCTGCCAACCTTAGAGAAGGAACAGAATTATTTATTTATTTCATAGTCAACACATTCTATACTATTGGGTTTTCAAATAGCATTCAAAGGACAAGGGTACTGTTACATACGAAAATCTGCCAACCTTAGAGAAGGAACAGAATTATTTATTTATTTCATAGTCAACACATTCTATACTATTGGGTTTTCAAATAGCATTCAAAGGTTGTTGCCAACATCAGCAGCGTATGCGTCTATGACTGTAAACTTTAGATCTTGTACACTAATATTCTTTTTAGTTTTATGGTTTGTAATACATTTCTAAACTTTCTCAGTAACATAATAAAGTACTTTCAGCAATTTGTGTACAAAAATCCGATAGTGAATTTGTCACAGCAGACAACAAACACTGCAAGACGGCAAACCAACCTCGCATATTGACAGTCATTATTCAAATAGAAGCCAAGATTGCTTAAAAATTTTATCTAGATGATCAGTTTCGGCTGTATTAAACGTAGTACGCGATTTTTATCACAGAAATATGTTTCCTGCTCTTTTTTTTTCTGGATTTGGACAGAAGCAGCAAAAAGTAAAGAAAACGCGATATTTTTGTGTGTAATCCATATCGATGTGAACAAGAGCGGAATGCAAGCTCAAAGTAGCACAATCTAAAGCTCTATGCCGGGCACTTGTAAAATATTTCACTAAACTTAAATGAAACAACACTTCGTATAAGCTGCATGCTGTGTTTAGCATTTGCAGGAATTAAAATGGCGGATGGGCCAGCCTGTGCTTTTAGGAGCTCTACATCACCACCTAGAAGACAAGGCCTGTCAGCTGGCCGTGCCTACGCAAAACCGTCTGTAGAGGCCTCCGCACTGGCGTGCCACGTCACGCAGAGTAGGCCGCGGTCGCGTAGCTCACTGGCTGGCCGAGGGGGCGCAGCCCACCGCCTCACACCGGCCAGCTAGCGAGCTACACGACCGCGGCCTACTTTGCGTGACGTGTCACGCCAGCGCGGAGACCTTCTCTACAGATGGTGTTGGCCTAGGTCACACGTAAAGGCCTCGGCCGCCAGCTCATTGGCCGGCCGCTGCGAGGTGGTGGGCGTGCCCTAGCGGACAGCCAGTGAACTGGCAGCCGCGGCCCTCACTTATCGCGTAGCCACGAGAAGCTGTGAGGCCTTGTCTTCTAGGTGGTGTTGCGTAGGCATGGCCAGTTGTGAGGCCTTGTCTTCTAGGTGGTGTTGAGTATAACCGCTCAATTCAACACAGGACGAAGCTGACACTTCACTCATTGGACAACTCGTAGTAACATGTGTACCATGGAATAAAGAAATCCAGACTGTACACGGGTTTCACTGTTAACACAGCGTTATCTACATCTACATAAGTACTCCGCTAATCACATTTAGTCGACCGCGGTGGCCGAGAGGACTGAGGCGCTTCAGTCACGGTCTGCACGGCCACTACGGTCGGGGGTTCGAATCCCCCCTCGGGCATGGATATTTGTGCCGTCCTTAGTCTTAGTTAGTTCATAAATAGTTTGTAAGTTTAGGGACTGATGACCCCGTAGTTAAGTCCCATAGACTTTACAAACATTTGAACATTTTTTTGAATAACATTTAAGTTCATGGCGGAGGGTTCAACGAACCGTTTTTATGATATTTCTCTACCTTTCCATTCTCCAATAGCTCGAGGGGACAAGGAACACCTGAATCTTTCCGTTTTTGCTCAGATTTCTCTTATTATCATGATCATAGGTGGGTGCTAACAAAATATGTTCGCATTCGGAAGAGAAAGTTGGTGACAGAAGTTTCGCTAATATATCTCGCTGCAACGAATAACGCCTTTCTTTTAACGATTTCTTCCTCAAATCGTGCATCATTTCGGTGATGCTCTCCCATCTATTTCACGATAACAGAAAACGAGCTCCCCTTCTATGAACTCTCTTTGTATCATCCGTCAGTCTACTTGGTCGGAATTCCCCAATGGACAGCAATTCTTCAAAATAGGACGCCCAAGTGTCGTGTACTCAGTTTATTTAGCAACATTGTTGCATCTTCTAGTTGTTGTGCCATTGAAACGTAGCCTTTGGTTCGCCTTCCCTACAATATTTTGTACATGTTCTTTCCAATTTAAATTGTCCGTAATTGTAATTCCTAGGTATTTAGTTTAATATATGGCCTTTTAGATTTGACTGACTTATCGTGTACATGAAGTTCTGCGGATTTCTTTTAGTGCTTCACTTTTCATTATTTTGGGTCAATTGCCAATGTTTGCTCCATGCAAATATCTAAATCATTTTGCAGCTGCTTTTGATCTGGTAAATTTACTAATCGATAAACAACAGCATCGTCCACAAACAGTCTGAAAGAGCTGCTCACATTGTCCCCTAAATCTCATAAAGATAATGAACAGTAGGGGCCTAGCAACACCTCTGGGGAAAGCCAGACATCACTTCCGCTTGACTCGATGACTTACTGTCAGTTACAACGTACCGTGTCCTTTCTGACAGGAAATCACGAATCCAATTGCACATTTGTGGCGGTATTCCATAAGGACACAATTTGGTTAGAAGACGCTTGAGGTATCCGCCTCTAATGACCACGCTGTCGACGCTAATCTTCCTTCTTGCTTGTGAGGTTGTTTTCCGAAAATGTAGAAATATGGAATCGATTTGAGATCCCTTATCAATAGCACTCATCATTTCACGTAAGGAGATTGCTGTGTTTCACAAGAACTACACTTTCTGAATCCGCGTTGACTGTAGGTCAATAGTTCGTTCTCTTTGAGGTACTTCATAATGTTTGAGGAAAGTACATTTTCTAAAATCCTGCTGCAAACATACGTCAATGATGTAGGCCTGTAATTTTGCGGATCACTCCTTGAGTATTGGTGTGACCTGTGCATCTTTCCAGTCTTTGGGTATGAAACTTCGCTGAGCGATCGGTTGTATATGATAACTATGTATGGAGCTATTGCATCAGCGACTTGGATTCGTCGCTAATCACCATGGTTGGACACTGGAACAATGGTGGAATATGATACGGACGAACTAATCACGATGGATCCCGCCTGCCAAAAAGGTGCGGTCCAATACGGTAGGATGTATTTTCCTGTTACACAATGGAATCTTTGATTATTCTGGAACGGACTTTAAATTGTCCGCGGTCCGTTGTGCTGCCTTTGGACCATCTTCGCCCATTGTTGGCCTTCCGACACACTGACAGTTTTGCAGCGTTTCAAGATGATAACGCGCCATCACATCGTTCCCACACTGCTCAGGAATGGTTCCAGGAACATGCAGGAGAGATCCAAAGATAGAGATGACCACCCCGGAGCCCAAATTTGAACTCCATCGAGAATATCTGAGTCTCATGGAATGCAGCCTCCTTGCCATGGGTCTTGCACCCACGATCATACCAGAATCGGCCACTGCACTGTAAACGACTTGGTTTCAGTTGCGTGCAGGTAGGGTTTCCAAATGGTTGGGATTCTTCTGGCTTCTCCCGACATTTCTTACGATGCCCAGACTCCAGGGAAAATACAGAATCTACCAACAAACAGCTTATACAAAACTTATGTACAAAACAAAAATAGGAATGTGCCACACACCTTCATTCGCATCATCGTAGTTCGGAGCAGGCATCAACCTAAACAAAAGCACACGTGAAGTGATAAATTTTACGCATGGTTTATTTATTTTTTTATTTATTTTTTCTCCATTGTGACCAAAACGAACACGTATTTATGAGGGGCGTTCAAATGAAAAGGCACAAAACGAAACTATGTGTATAATTGTAGTCTTTATTCAAAATAAATCACCAGAGCACAAATATCCCACTGTTTAACGAGCCGAAGGATTCCTTGTTCCCAGAATTCCTGTGGCTGTGACAATAACCAGTCCTGTACTTTGTGCTTCAGTTCGTCGTCGCAGTTGAAGCGCTTCCGTTTGAGATCTTTTTTTAGCGGACGAAACAGATGGGAGGCACAGAACGACATATCCGGGATGTAGGTCGGATGCTCAAGCTGCTTCCACTTCAACTTGGCCGGAAGACCTTGTGTTAACGTGGAGGCGTGTGGACGCGCGTTATCATGGAGCAGAATCACTCCCTCCACGAGCAGTCTAGGCCGTTTGCTGTTGATGGACTTGCGTAGGCTACGGAGTGTCTCACAGTACACGTCACTGTTAATTGTTTTTCCGTGCTCGAGGAATTCTAGGAGTGGACCTCCGACGTCGAAAACGACGGTAAGCATCATCTTGCCTGCTGAGGGCACACCACGCCTGCTTCGCGTTCCTAAATGTCGCACCACGTTTTCCAAAACGGCAACGCCATATTCAAATTTTAAATGGTGTAGTTGTTACGTTTCGTGTTTTTGCATTAGAACAATAATCGTAAAAAAAAGAGAAAAAAATAAAAAAAGAGCTTGTGCTCAGGGTCGACGGGTCGGTAAACTGTAATCTTCCTTCATAATTGCCTCTTTGCCAGGCTGTTTGTTGATTTTTAAAATCATTTTTTGTGGTTGATCTCTGAAAAAAAAGTTTTATTAATAAAAAATTGAAAATACCCAAATTTGTTTATACTTAAAACTGATACTACGGCTTTTAACGTACAGTGTGCTGCTACTATAACGCAGAGTCTGGTATTTCTGGTCGTGAAGCACTTCCATACACAACACACTGTTAGTCGCGAGTTTTCAATGAAGTTAAAAGAAAGAAAAAGTAAAATTTTGCACCATGTGCGCCTCGGTTGCACAGTGATACTGCCAGAATACAAATCCAAAGGTCGCGGGTTCGATCCCCGCCGGGTCCTAGGATTTTTATCTGTCACTTTCCACTTCTTTCACCTCTGGCAGTATTGCTCATGTGAAAAATACCGAGTAGCAGCGTGGTTCGGAACCCACGTTAAACTGTAGGTCCTCCAATAACTGGCTGGGTAAGTCAGTTCGAAGGCAACGGCATACCACCTCCAAACAGGACCATGCCTAGTAAAGCAATGTGGTGTTCAAACCAATCTTCGGATTGTTGACTGCTTTACCTTTTATTCAACATGCCAATGCCAGCCTTTATACAAGATGTTATATGAATAAATACCAGGGGAAAAATCGAGTGAATGTCTCAGTGTTTGTATTTACCTGATTTATCTCATAACGACTCCTTTTTGTTGCTCTGCCAGTCAAAAATGCGTGGAAGACAAATTGGATGAACTCAGTAATGCCGCGCGGGAATAGCCATGTGGCCTAAAGGGTCACGTTACGGATAGCGCCCTCGTCGAAGGTTCAAGTGTTCCCTCGGGCATGGCCATATGTGTTGTTCATCGCTTACTCTAAGTAGTCTGTAAGTCTAGAGACATAACCACAGTAGTTTGGCCCCACAGAATTACAAACATTTGATTTTTTTTAACTTTAGAAATTCTTATTCATTATGAGGCATCGACACTAGTGTGCAAAAATTATTCCAATATTGTACTGAGAGCATGCAGGATGTCTAATTTTAACGTAGAATTCTTAGAAAAACAATAAAGCCATGTATACAAAAAATTCCTTTTTTTCCCTTGTAAAATCCTTAAGGCTAACCTTTATAGATGTATTTGGCTGTTTGTAGATCCATATGTAGACCCTCGACGACGGAGAACACGCCGTGAAAACATAGATACACAGGTGGCCATCCAAAATCTAATGCTAAGGAGTACCGGAAGTATCACAGCGATTTTATTTGGGAGATAACACCCTGTACAAATATCACATGATTGAATATGCAGCCACGTATGAAGTGCGGAGGTTGATAATTATTATTTCGTGTGGCTCAGTGCCCTAGTGCAAGTCTTTCAGATCGACGCCACTTCAGTGAATTGCGACTATTCCAGTTATCTATCGAACCGGAGGAAGGGGACCTACAGTTTAACATGGAATGCGAACCACGTATTGTTTCTGGCACTTCACACATCGTTGAAAGGTTCGGTTAAAAATAAAAATCAGACTGGGTTTCGAACTCACGACCTCTAGGTTACCAGTCGAGCGCTTTACTCCAATATAGACATGTCAGAAGATAATGAAATCAATATTGAGTGTTGCCATCATTGTAGTCTGTAAACTCCGCTACACGCCTCAGAATTGAATCGTACAGGCTCTGGATGTGTCTCTCTTCCAAGCAGTCATCCCGATCCCAACTTTGCCTGCACTACCACGACGGTCGGATTAGTGTCTGCAGACACCGTGATGAGACTTGAATCGTCATATTGACCCCTCACCGGGTGTTATTGTTTTGGGTAATATTGGGCTTCACTCCCGCATTGTTGGGAGCTCATAACCAGAGTTACATACGCAAAGTGTCGTAGCCCGTTTTCTGTCTTCTCAGGCATTTGGAGCTCGCTGACAGCCAAATTTCAACGGGATAATGCGCGATCACACGTTACACACAGCGTGAAGACCTCTTCGTCGCACATCGGATTGCATTATTGCCTTGGCCTCTAATTACTCAAAATATCTCGCGTATTGAAAACGTTTGATCGACGATTGCGGAACGACTGGCCCGGGATACACCAGCTGCTGCTACTTAAAGTGACCAGATGTCCCGTATTTGCCGGCCGCGGTGGCCGAGGGGATTGAGGCGCTCCAGTCACAGTCTGCACGGCCACTACGGTCGGGGGTTCGAATCCCCCCCTCGGGCATGGATATTTGTGCCGTCCTTAGGATAAGCTAGTTGATAAGTAGTTTGTAATTTTAGGGACTGATGACCCCGTAGCTAAGTCCCATAAGCTATACGAACATTCGATCGTCCCGTATTTTACGGGATCGTCACTTACTAAGTTCTAAGTGTACCGTTTTCCCGATAAAATAAATACGGGACGTATGATGTTCGTTTTTTCCTAACCGTCCCATATATTTTGAAGTAACATGTTTTTAAGGTAATGTACAGCGTAACCAACTGGAAACAAATGTGGCCATAACCACACTAAAGAAACTAAGCTTTAATTCAAAGTGAATAAGGCACAATTTTTAAATTTCTTTGGTTACTATTATATACCGCTTTCACGTGATATGTGCAGCTTTTCCAACCATAAAAATTCAGTCAGTAATTACCCATTTTACGTCCCGGAAGCATTTAACTGAGATTAGCTCAAATATCATCTACTTTGGAAGTCTGCTCAGTAAAACCTCAAATATTTAGCGGAGTTTGATGAAAATATTTTGTAAGAAAGATGCGAAGATCAAATTTTTGGGAAGTGGACCATGTGTAAAAATATAAGAGAAAATCGTGGTTATTAGAGACGGAGCTCAAGCGCGGATTTTTTAATAAGAATCGGGAAGGAAATCGGACGTGCCCTTACAAAGGAACCATCCCGGAATTCGCCTGGAGTGATTTAGCGAAATCACGAAAAACATAAATCTGAATGGATGGAGGTAGATTTGAACACCGTCCTCCTGAATGCGAATCCAGTGTGTTGACACTGCGCCACCTTATTCCTTTTTTTAAATAAGAACTCGCACTTCTGCACACAACTTATAGTACTAAAAAAATAGAGAAGCAAATACGAGCTCCACCAAATACGAGACGTTAACTTGGGTTGAGGGAGAAGACGGGAAGTCGGCCCGGGCACTCAGAAACAGCTGCACTCAGAAAATGCCCTTAGTGCTGTATGAATAAGTGACAAGGATGTCGGCTACACCAGCCAGCATATTATTCTGGCCTTGAGTTGGATGGACATGCATCTCTACGATCTTATTTGCGAGTCCAAAAGTGAGGAATACTTGATACAGTCTCCAGTCTAGTTCTCGAGCTACAAGTGGGCACATCGGTACATACGGTACTTGAATATAGAAGACGGTAACTACATATTGTTTTGAAATATACCTTTGCTTTTCGAAGGCACTAGTCGCGCATATAATCATTCACAGCAACTATGACAGCAATCAAAGATCAAAAGAAAAGCTTTTCTATAAAATAATCGGCAGATCTCTTGAGTCTTTGGAGGCAAATCGTGGGTCTTTCGATAGTGCTTCTGTTTCCTCAAGTCGGACTTTGGTGACCCACTGTAACCGACCAAGTTTTCTACTGGTAAGTAAAGCTTTCAGAACTTATTAAAACTGATTACATCTGCAGGCACAAAATTATCTTTTTTTTTTTTTTTTTTTTCAAGCATCGGAGTGTGTGCGTACAGTATTAAAGAAAGGTGACAGTATTATATGACGATTGCTTTAGCTGAAGGTGACGTTCAACAGAGAATTCACTCAATCGGTTAAGGCAACAGCCGATTTCTTTCCCAGTCAGCAGGCCTTATCTATCCTAGCCTTTATTCCGTCTGTAGTGATATCGTTGTCGAGGGGCATTAAAACCAAGGAGGAGTTTCTGGAGATACCCTAACACTGAAAAAGTGAAGCCAGCAAACTGCTCATCCCGGCATTTGTTTGTACCCAAAACATTGGTCGTACTACATGGTAAAGCAGTTCTAGTGATTGAAATGTACCTTATATCCAAGTAAATACTACGATGTGACAATCAATATAGTGGCATTACGTAAAGAGGGCAATATTCACACCGGATTTTAAGCTACAAATCCTTGTTTTTTGCACAAAAGCATCGCCCCCTGGCTTCAACCAATGCCTGTTCTCAGCATAGGTAACGTCACCTGCCCTTATTCTAACCTCCTTAATTAAAAATTCCTCTTCCTCTCTTCTTAGAGTGGAAGAGACGGATTTAAGGATTTAGATTTTTAGAGCTGATTAACTGCATGTTTCGGTGGAAATGTTTAGTTTTGCGAGACTACTTACCTATTGGGATTTGAAGTGTGAACTACGAGTCCTAAGTACTTGTAGTACATTTAAGTCCCAGTAACATGTAAAACGTGAATTTTGTTCTTGTAGGGATCCAAGTTACATAGTTTAGGGAAAAGATGTCGAATGCAGTACAAAACAAAAAACTTATATTGACGTGTTACTGGTTTCTACATTTTCTTGAAATATATTTTAATTGGAACCTTGATTTTATTCAACGGTTATTCGTTCGACAACATTTTGACACATTAACATTATTTACTGTTACATATTAAAGATTGTATCGTAATTAAACTGACAGGTTAAGTATGACTATTCTCTAATGTCTACAAAATACCGTGCCCTACGGTAAAACCAGTACAAAAGAACTGCCAAGATTCTCGTAAAATCTTCCAAAGAGTTCGAAAGGGGAGATATGTCAAAATCATTACCTTCGTCTGCACCCATGCTGCTACATAGCGTTACATTCATCAATTGACTGTAATATATCCAATCACACCTGTTTAGTTTTTGCTGAAATTTCTGCTGAACTTGCAAGGAAATAGTTTGGAAATGTTGTATTGGCCGTTATCATTGCATGCTGTCCATTCTCATGATGGGATTCGGATTTGTAAAAGGTCAGTTAGATTGTTGCATTACATTTGACTTTGGTGTGGTAGGAGCAACAATTTTCACCTTGTCATACGGGTCGAAGTTAATATGGCAACTCTTATTTAAATAGAAACTTGCTCGCAGATTAAAACTATGTGTCGGACCAGGACTCGACCTAGAACCTTGCTTTTCGTGAACAAACTTGTTCGAGGCCTTGCTCGAAGGAAGGAAGATTGGTTTTGAATGAGAAAGGAAATCTGTCGTGCATCTGCATAAAGCAATTTAGGGATACGGTGGGTTTGAACCGCCCTCTTCCAGAATACAACTGCATTGTTTTAGCACCGTTTGTCAGACCTGGTGGTCTTGGGATAAAACACTTTACTGGAAACCGAAAGGTCGTGGGTTGGAAACCCGATCAGATCACTGATATTTGCAGTCTCTTTTTTAACCAAGCCTTCGCCTCTCCACTATGGGAGGAGTCGCCAGAAGCGACTAGTGCGTCGGATTCCTCGTTAATAAACTGTCAGTCCCCTTTCCCCGGTTGGGTGACTGGGGTAGATTAGGTACACGCAAGTCACGGAAGTAGCGTCCAGTTGAAAGGCTTGCACCAAGCCACTGAGTCACACGAAATTATACTATTACTAGCTGCTAAACCCGGTATTGCCTGGGTATATATGCGTTTTTTCAATCTTAAACTGACTGGAATGCAGTAGTGTCATAGTAGTAAATAAGAAATGTATTAAAATGTTCAAATATTTGTAATTGTATGGGACCAAATTACGTTGGTCGTCAGTCCCTAGTCTTACAAACTACTTAAACTAACCTTAGGACAACACACATATCTATGCCCCAGGGAGGATTCGAACCTCCGTGAGGCTGCGCGATCCGTAACGTGGCGTTCCAGACCGCTCGGTAACCCCCGCGCGGCAGAAATGTATTAAAACGCGGTGCATGCTGTGACAATGTTTTTACCTATCGCAGTATTAATTTACTATGTCATATCTATTGATCTTTGTGTTGCACAATGATATAATTTTGCAGGTATATATTCATTGGTATAAATGCTATATGTAGGCTCCTCCGTGAAATCTGTTGCCAGTTCTGTTACTAATGGAGAAGTGGTTGAGTAAAACGTGATGCGCGATGGGGCGGTTTTCCATGAACGTTATTCTTTGACTTATTAAAAAACTGTCTCCGAAACGTATTGGCAATGGAGTTAGTTAGACGTAGTAAATTACAAACTCATGCGCCGTGAGGCCGATTTTCATACACTTAATTCTTTGTAACGTCATATCTCCTGACTATGTGTATATTATGATGTAATTTCGAATATATATTCTGAAGTATATGTGTATACTGTCTGCAAAATATGTGGCGAATAGGGAGTTAGTAGTGAAGACGTAATAAACCGAAACTTTGTATGATGTGGTGGTTTTGCATGAACCTTATTGTTTGTGTCGTCATATCTCATGAAATACATGTATTCCTTTCGTATCTTAGTCCATCTCGTTCTTCCCTTTCTGTCCATCGGCTTCTACCTTACTATCTGTCCATTTAATTTTCGTTTCCATGCAGCTTAATACTTATGACATATGTCCTTAAGTATGTGTGCTACAATACTATCATTTTCCACGTTTTTAGAGAGTAATATTAGGAAACTGCCTGCGATTAATAAATAGTGAATGAATGAAGTCTCGTAAATCACGCGTCGCATGATGGGAAAGTTTTTGTGACTTACATGTATTGTTTACGACGTCATATCTCTTGAACTATGCAGATAGTTTTTAACCCCACAGAGATTGTTGTCTGATAGTAAGCAATGTGTGTACCAAGTTTATAGTTCAATTCTGTTCATTAATTTTGTATGAGATATGGAAAAAAGTGCATGTTGTAGTTATTTGGAAATTTCATTGTTTATGACGCCATATCTCCTGAAATATGTGTCGTACTATTGTGTAAATTCGAAGGTACATTTAGTGATATATGTCGTGAATAGTGTTAGCAGTAAAGACGAAATAGATCAAAACCTCAAGCAAGACGATGCTGTTCTTCATTAACCAAATTGTTTATGACTTCATTTCGTGAAGGATATGTCAAACTGTGGTATAGCATCGAAGTAACATTCAGTGGTATGTATGTGTACTGTCTGTGAATTTTTCGTGAATAAAATTTACAGTGTAGAAGTAATAACTTGTAACATCATTCCAAATGCGGTAGATATATATAATGAACATCGGAAAAATAGTAGTAGCCGGCCGCGGTGGCCGAGGGGACTGAGGCGCGCCAGTCACGGTCTACACGGCCACTACAGTCGGGGGTTCGAACCCCCCTCGGGCATGGATATTTGTGCCGTCTTTAGTGTTAGCTAGTTTGTAAGTAGTTTGTAAGTATAGGGACTAATGACCCCGTAGATAAGTCCCATAAGCTATACAAACATTTGAACATTTGGAAAAATAGTAAGCGATAAACTTTTTTCCTTTCATTATTTTGTTGACATTTTCAGCGAGAAAAAAATTTCGTAAGGATTTGAAACTATCTTCAGAGTTTATTGGAAGTCGCTAAGTGCTCTCGTTGTCAAATAGTTGACGAGTAAAATCATGCATCACGCGCCGCAAGATGGGGAAGTTTTCGTTGTTTATGACGTGATCTAGTATGAAATGTGTATCGTAGGTGGTTTTTGCAACAATAGCAAATGATTTCTGACCTTAAAGAATATTTGTATCAAATTTGGTTGAAATTGGTCCATTAGTTTAGTAGCAGACGTAGAATATTATCGCATGATACGGCCGATTTTCACGACTGCCATTGTTTATAACGTCATATCTCCTTAGGTATGTGCCGTAGGTGGTTCTTACCCGACAGCGATTGTTGCATTATAGTAAGAAACATTTGTACCGAGTTTGGTTGAAGTTAGTCCACTAGTTTAGGAGGATATGTGTTACATACATACATACACACATACCCACATGCATGCATACATACAAGCTATTTTATAAGACGTGTTGATTACTACTGCGTCCTCTCACACGTGTCAGGCTTGAAAATCTCACAATTTTGCTTCCACTGTTAGCTCGCTCATTTTAAGACTTTTTTTTTAAAGTGTACCAGTGTTGATAGATTCCGGTGCGCTGATTTACGCGTATCCATGTTAATCAGCTGTGCAGTGCGTCACTTTTTCTCGTACGGCATGTCGCTAAGAGCAGCTGTTTTGTCACGCTGTGTGTGTGTGTGTGTGTGTGTGGAAAAAAAGGGGGGGGGGTGAACTTCGTGCAACGCATCTTAGATCACGTTTCCTATGTGACCTGGGCTTTTTACTAAGGCGGCAACTGTTTCGTACCTCATCAGTTGGTGAACGTGAAATAGTTGAGGTCTTTCTCGTTGTTTCTATCTGTTGTTATTTTGAACTTTTTCCGTATGGATCATCTTCAAGGACATACGACCGCGTTTGCATTCAATAATTCATCACTAAACTACTGAAAATATAAGAAACCAAGAAAAATATGTTGTATAAATTGAATGAATTTTTGTTACTCTTTAAGCGTCCAAAGCAAGGAATTTGTAGAGGTGCGATATTCCAGTTTATTCAACTGAACTAGGTGTAAGAACGTGGCTTGTATGGACACGAACAAAATATTTCCCACAGATCAGAATGATATATAACATACGTTAATAAAAAGCTTATGCTGGCCTATAAGGTAAAGAATTCCATTGACATCAACGCCTTCTCAACACCTGGACGATAACTTTGCAACGTGCTCTACTTTACATTTCACATCATAATTCCGCTCTGATGATATTGGACTAGATGCAGTTCATCTGTGAATGCGTTGCTACCTTAGTGGTTATTTGAATGACTTAGGTTTTCGTGATGTCAATTTTACATTTAATCAGTCTTTATTGTCGTCAGATTCGATCTATCTGCTTAGAAGAGCTCAGATACCCATCAGTGGACATTACAGTAATATGAGGAGTTTCCACTCTTCGGCTAAATGACGGCTTAAACTCTGAAGCGGATACGCACATTGTTAGGTCTGTAGACGAATAGCAAGCCATTCTTCCTCAATAGCGGTTGTGATGTTGGATGCTACGGTCTGGAACCAAGTCTACGTTCTAGCTCATCCCTAGGAAGGTGTCCCATCTGTTTCAGGTCGGTGTTTCGGATAGTTCAGTCCATGTCAAAAATGTTATTTTTCACAAACCATTGCTTCATATCATTTTTTGTGAGCGTGAGCGCCTTATAGTGCTTATGTACACCATCGTCGTCTGCATATCATTTCTGTGCTGTACGCAGTACACGGTGCTGTAAAATTTGTTCTTATCCGCGTGCATTTAGCATTTGTATAAGCACATATATCAGACCATAACGACGAAAAACACACACATACCGTAGCATAAACACCTTCGTATTTCACTATTTGCACTATACCTGATGGCAGGTAATGAATATTAGGTATTCACCGAATCGAAGCCACTTCTTACAGATGGGCACGGGGAATAGCGTGAATCGTAACTCCAAATCACTCGTTTCCGATCATACACTGTCGAGTTGCGCTGCTGTTTACACCACCTCCAGCGTCGCTTAGCACCGACTACAAGAACTATGGCTTATGAGTTGCCCGACTATTGAACCCTATTTTTAACACCCTACGTACAGTAATTGTGCTAACTGGATGCTGATTACCACCACCATAGAGTCGTGACACTCACTGTGAAAGTTACCGACTGTCAGTTCAGACTACACTAGCGCTCCTAGCTGTGGGTAAGGCGCCTTAGGCGTAATGTTTGTTTTTAATTCTTTTGCTACATAATTAACGAAGTAGTTACTATAATTTTTGCATTTCGTCATTAGTAATGTATCACGAGACATGGAAAAATCGTGAAATAAATGTAAAAACGGCCGAATCTCACTGTTTCAGTGATATAAACAACTCGTGAAGAAATACTTACGAATATTGTTAGTTCCTTTTTTTGTCCTGTCTTTTTTTCCCACAGTTGCTGTATTATATTAAAGTGTACAAATTTAGGTTATCCGTCTGTGCAACTGATTAATGATAGATTTTATTCCATATGCATTTCGCCTTTATTTGGAAGGCATCATCAGTTGTCTGTAATATATACATGATTATGTTTTACAATATTTCATATTTACGTTTCTTAGTATTTTAGGTTATAAACAGTTCTGGTCCGTTATTTAAATATAGTTACTGATATTTGGATGCTGTTACTTACAATATTTTGTGGATACTGCTTTACATCTAGTGGTGATTAGTGACTTCCGGTTGTTTTGCTTCAGTTATATTCCTTTTGTGTTTTAGTTTTCAGCACTTCACAGCTAGCACCACGAGGCACATGCCATTTTGTTTGTATTGTGTTGCTTTTTTTTTTTTTTTTTTTTTTTTTTTTTTTTTCCAACTATTGAGTGTTTTTTGTATCTTTGCTTTATGTGTGTGTGTTTGTGTGATTTCGATGTGATTGCATAGAGAACTGCACTAGATACTGATGTATTAATTTATTTATTTAATGACGCCTGATTGTAGAGAGAGAGAGAGGGGGGGGGGGGAGAGGGGGAGGGAGGGAGAACGCACCAGAACTGTTTATAACCTAAAATACTAAGAAACGTAAATATGAAATATTGTAAATTATAATCATGTATATATTACAGGCCCTTATTATGCCTTCCAACTAAAGGAGAAATGCGTATGGCAATAACATCTATTATTAATCAGTTACATAGACGAATAACCTAAATATCTACAGTATAACTTACAAATATGCCTATATTTGCAGCATACTCCTCTGAAAGAATAAGAGAACATACGAGAAACATATATTTCTGTTGTGATATGTTCTAATTATGATGGTCACTTTCTTTGACGCATAAAAATTTTGTATGGAGTCTAATGATTCGCACGTTTTGACACTTCACTAGACTTTCACGTAAACAAAAATGTTCAAATGTTTGTAGCACTTATGGGACTTAATTACAGGGTCATCAGGCCCTAAGCTTACAAAGTACTTATGAATTAGCGAAGACTAAGGACGGCACAAATATCCATGCCCGAGGGGGATTCGAACCCCCGACCCTATCACATAAACAAATATTTTTGTAAGTGTAAATAATTTTGTTTAAAAGCCAATGTGTTGCCGATTAATGGCGTTCGTGGTACATATATTGCAACAATTGCGGAATTGATTTTTTTCTGTTGGGAAATAGTCTTATCGCTTTTGACATTTCATTGTCGCGTCTACGTAGTTTTTCCCTAGTTCTAAGTATGGTAAGTTATTTGTCCGTTAAATGATGTAAGTATTGCATCCCATATAAGTTTTCTACTTTTCACATTCCCTTATTCGACTGAAATTGTAGTGAAGATAACGCTCTTGAATAGGAAAATGGGGTCTTTTTTTAATTACACTTTTCGGGAAAAATAAGTAGATTACAATAGAATCGTAAATATACTGATCAGTAATTTATCGTTTCATACCTTCCCACGGTTCTTGGGAAACTTAGACGAATTTGGGTTTATATTTTTTAGTTATTACCATTTTATGGCACTACAATACGCTCCCTATTGTTCAAAACGATGTTACAAATCAATATAAACGACACTATTCGCACTTATCAGTGACGTTTTCCGACCGCTTGCGCACTGCTGTCGCAGTCTCTAACAAGAATAAATATGTGCGACTGTGGTAACACTTTGAAACTCATGAGTGAATCCTTCCGGCGATTTTTTACAATCACCGCCCTCAAATATGGCGGTCTCTATAAGTCACTACATGAGATATCTCTGTCTGGCGTTAGTTTAGCTGCGATTGTGCCTTTTTGTTCCCACATATAATCACTTCACCAACTTTAGAAGGCCTGAAATGTCCCTAATGGATTTGTTACTCAGGTGACACCCAGTGAGTAGTCCCCGATCGAAGTCAATGAACTTACCTGACCGAGCTATTCAGCTGTCACTGCTGCTGACAACACAATACTCCCCACCTCCTGGTATACTAGCGTGACGTCAGAGGTCAAGTACGAGTTGCTTTGGGCCGTCGGTTTTGATCAGGTAGTGTATGCTACAGCTAAATACACGCTAGCATTACAAAAAATAGAACTTCACTCGCGGCAACGCCATCAGTATGCTAAGCTATTAACTTTTCAGTCTCCTTTCGTTTACGTTTCAAAGCGATCAGTGGAACTGTAATGTAATATTTGCAGTACGAATGCAATAGCGGCGCTATTGGACCAGAAGCTATTCAAACGTGAATTGTTAGTAATTGCTTGGTACAGAGCAAATCTCTAAGCGCAGATAATTGCATGAATATCGATCATTCGATGTAATATAACAAAACAAATATTCTGACAATCACTTTCAGCCGGCCGCGGTGGCCGAGCGGTCTGCGGCGTCCCAGTCACGGTCTGCACGGCCACTGCGGTCGGGGGTTCGAATCCCCCCTCGGGCATGGATGTTTGTGCCGCCTTTATTATAAGCTGTTTCATAAGTAGTTTGTAAGTGTAGGGACTGATGACCCCGTAGTAAAGTCCCATAAGCTCTACAAATATTTGAACATTTGATCACTTTCAGTCATTCTAATAGTGTTATTAAAGTAACAAGTGACCTTATTATTATACGGAGAAGATTTTGATTAAATTATGCTTTGAATCCTGCTGTTTCTGGTCAACCAATAGAGCGAGTGAACTAGAGGTACTTGCCGGCCCATTGTTCCTCAATACAACCTGCAGCTAAAACGTAAGTTTCCCCGTGTTTTTAAAACAAAGACAGCGAAGTTACATGAAAAACCTTATTGGCAATAGACAGAAAAATATTTGCGCTATTTTTCGACATAGTCACCAAAATAATGGAGACACCTGTCATATTGTGGGACCAACTTTTGTAGTCCTGTCTATAAAAGATTGTCGGCTGTGAATGAAACCAGTGTGAGACAGTCGTCGTTGTCAAAATGTTGCTCCTGTAAAACGGTAGCATTTTTTAGATGTGCGTGGTGCTACAATGTTCTGTGTTTTCGGTGCTTCTGACAATTATCACCCAGCATTTTGTACAGGTGTTAAAGATAGTAAAGATGACGACAGTGAGCAAATAACACTGCGCAATAAGTAAAATAATTAGTTGCTACTGTGTTATTTGCTATTATCCTGACTGTTTACTCAAGCTGTAACATAGGAGTGGGTATAGAGGTATATAATTATGCACAATAAAAGAAGAGAAAAGAAGAAAAGTGAAAAATAAATGACCAGAAGGGAAGATTTTTATTTTCTTGGTTATTTTTTTTAATCCTTTGACTTTTCATTATTTTTGTTTTTCTTTCTTTATATCTTTTTCTTTCATTAATTATTTTTTATTCATTTATTTTTGCAATATAAAAAGTAGCAATTACAATTTTTAAAAATGTTCTGCCGCTATGTATCGACCCGGGTCTCCTGTACGGGAGCCTAGCACCTTGCCGATTACACCACGCTGTCTCGCTGAGCAGTAAGCGCCATGTATAAGTAGATATGTTACGCGTGGTAATTTGCTGCGAATTTGATCTCGATTTTCTTAGAAATCAAGGCCCATTGGAATAAATCCTTTCAGGTTGATGGTCTCGAGGAATTCCCTCACAACATACCTGCGACCCATCCGTGAGTACCATGCTTAGTGTTCCCCTTGTTAAGTATGGGTCGTCGTCGCGCGTTTTCACGGAGCCATCGCAAAATGTCTCAGTACTACGCAGGATTCACTGGTTAGGTGGAACGAATTCTTTGTGCACAATTCCCTTGGTATCAAAGAAAACGATACACATGCTCTTCACATCTCGCTTTATTGAGTATTGGAAAGCCCGGGCTCTTTCACTGGGATGATTGTTACTTCGTCTCTGGGTCATAACCGTAAATCCAGCTCTCATAGCTCGTGACAAGAAGGCTGGACCGCCACACACCAAACACGTAGTATTACGGAAATAACTGTGGTCACGCAACACGTCCTCAGAGATGAATACCACTCTACACACTGACTCTAGGGCTGGGCAAACGGTACTCGCGTTCGAACATGCTCGGGATTTCCCGATACAGCGGAGAGTTCGATACAGTATCGAACTGTTCGAACACTTAGATAACAAATGTCTCGCACTGCGTATCTGCAAACAGTACGCTGGAAATTTTGAAGTTAGCAGGCTATTGCTTTGCTCAGAACTGATTTCATAGGAAGTATAAATACATGTAAAAAAAGGGCATCACTATGATAAACTGTATATTTTGTTTGAAACAGTGCATAAGTGACCTGTCTGATATCACTACAAGATATGATCCATTGATAAACAAAATATCTGCTACTATAACAGAATACTGCATCACATTACTGCAAAGCTAACAGTCAAAGGAAAAAAATATTGTTTCTGAAAGGTAGCCTATGTTACATTACTGTGAATCCTTCGTAAGTAGAAATTAAGTTTAATGTGGTAATAACAGATAGGTTGCAAATGACAATTCCATTTCCTGATTACATGATACAGTAACAGATAAAAATGTTAGCACCTTTTAATCGCATGGAAAGCAACATTAAAACAGATGAAATAGAGAAAACATTAGTAATTTAATACCCAATAGCGGAAATAATACATACAAAAATCAACTGTAATTGGACCATGGAATGAACAGTGCACGAGCCTCTGTTTACGTAGTACCAACAGGCGCCGATAGAACGCAGCACTAGAATTTTAAATCGCGATTGGTATCGTTTTTGTATAGCCTAAATTCGTTGCTTTTTTTTAGTTATGACCTGCTACTACAGTCTGCATTTCATACTTATCATCCATAATACATTAATGACACGATCTTCTTTATAAGTAGCTTACTACACAGCGCCGAAAAGATTTATGAAGATCATCGCTGTAAATTGTTGTGATAGTACGTACTGACGTTGCTAGATAGCGCCGTGATCGAATGTTCGAATATATCCCGAGATTTCCCGAACTATGACGTAAATTGTTCGAACAGTTCGAGACATGTCAAACCCACCTCTGACTCATCAGGTATGTAGCTCGCGCCACCTAGCTATGCAAAGGTCTACTACTCCTACTTTCTAGATGGCAGCACCAGTCCCGAAAATTTTTGATTCCACCTGGTATCCCATGATTTTTCCTTTTTGCTTTTTCAATTGCAAGTGCCACACAAAATTATTATAGTTGCAAGCGAAAACGAAATATTGCACTACAATGAAAGGTACCAAGCATACTTTTTCAGAGAAAACTTAGCCGCGGTGGAGTAGCCAAGCGGTCTAAAGCACCTCGCTGCGGAGCGCGCGGTTGCTCGCCGTGGAGGTTCGCGTCCTCCCTGGGGCATGGGTGTGTGTGTTTGTCCGTAGGTTAGTTTACCTAGGTTTAAGTAGTTTGTAAGCTACGGACTGATGACCACGCAGTTTGGTCCGATAGATTTTCAAACATTTGAACATTTATTTTATTTTATTTTATTTTATTTTTTTTTTTTTTTTGAAAACTTAGCAGACTGTACAGTGGGTTTCTTTCTTTCTTTCTTTCTTTTAGGCCTGTTTATGGTGTTTATAATTAGTAATTAGATATATACTTAAAGGCAAGAATATCTTTTGTGAGAAGAGGATTCTTAACAACTCCCAAGCAATATGTATGCCCATTATTAATGTTTGCCTGTTGATAGGATACATCAGTACAGGCAGAAAAGCTGTGTTAAGTAGTCTTGTGTAGTTCGCGAACGAACTAGTTCGGAAGAGCGCTCCCACAGGCGAACTACGCGAACTAGTTCGCAGATCCCTCGCCTCTTAGTTCGTCCGCTCCTTTTCCGAAGACTGACGGGGGAACAGCGAGAGCGTGCAGAATCGCGTAATTCCCTTCTGCCAGTTTACCGTCATTTCGAGCTGTAGTTTCATAGTTCACTGCCACAAATTTTCTTTTCTAAGGTATTCAGCAGTGTCTAAATAATAACTGGTTTATTTCCTTCAGTATTTGATGTCTAATTGCCCAAAAATACGGGTAATAGCACACGCTTGGGCAACACTGATCATTATATAAAAAAGCTGTCATAACAAAAGAAAGAGCTCTTTTAGTACTGGTAGCAAAAGCCAAAAAGAGCGGACGAACTAAAAAGAGCGATCTACTTCGCGGCCGAGCTGCGAACTAAAAGGAGAGCTACTGGTCGCGAACTAAAATATGCGCAATCAGTTGCGAACTAAAACTTGCGTTATCGGGTCGCGAACTATTATGCCAAACGTTTCTCGCTTCTTAGTTCGTTGGATTCTTTTCCGAAGACCGACGGGCAATAGCGAGAGGGCGCGCAGCAGAATTAAAAATCACGTGTTTGCCTTCTGCTGATGAGAGCCATTTCGAGGTGAGCGTCTGCCTGCTAGATTACATAGTTCAGTGCTACAAAATTTTTGTTTTGAACTATTCTGCCGTCTGACTGACTGATAAATTCCAGAATGCCAGGATATTGAGATAACTCTAAACTTAAACGCGAGAAATTATTCTTTTGGTTTGCGTGATATCGTTAGCGGCTAAAGCAGCTAGAGCAGAAGCAGCTAGGTGGGGAAACTTCTCCCTCCACCTGTATGTGCAGACCACGCCGCTCAGTCGTCACTGGGAGCGGACGCACTAAAAGAGCGAACTAGTTCGCGGCAGAGCCGCGAAATAAAGTGAGCGCTCCCGATCGCAAACTATTATGCGCAAGTCTAGTGTGAAGTTGGATCCAAATTTGTTTCGTATCCGAGTTCTTACTTCTATTGTAGCTTTTGGATGACAAAAGTTTATAGACCGCGTATATTCTTTACACAACGATGCTAAATTAACCAGACATAAAAAAGTCTTCCCTCTCCTCTTGTTGCAGGGTGAGCTGTGTCAACTCTTTGAAATTCGTGGATATTATCTTCCGCAGTGCAACATCGACACATTCTTCGTGTTAACCATCATATACAGATATGTTTGTGCACACGTTAATTCAGATAACATAGTCATTAAGAGTCATGGGAGTGTCATGACGTTTGGAAGTAGTACGCCGATTCAGTGGCAACAGTAATAGACGTTCACAAATGATTTGTAGGAACAAGTATCAAATGAAACCCATCTTCCAAATGTCAACATAAATAAGAATCCAACTGATGAAAATCGAGAAAACTTCTAGTCTCCCATTAGTTTCCGCGGCACCCAGCGCTATGGTAATCAAATAGCTGAAACATTTCAAGGTAATGTTTTGTATTAAATTTCAAAGTTCACCGCAGTCTTTCATGAAATTTGATCCTATTGATGAAGATGTGCCCTTTGAATGGGAAAGGCTCCTCTTTGTGCCATTCAGCAGTAGACTGTGGGCCGCTATCGGGTTTTACCCCTTCCCTTTTGTCATCAGCGACGCAAACTCGACGTCATACTCCAGCTCATCCGCCTAAATCAGTCAAGAAGCTATGGAAAACTCCCCATTATTCTGGTTAATGTGGACCCGAGGCTCCAAGTGCAATTTCACTACAAGCTTTACTCTTCGGAAACTGTCAACTTCATACAAAATTCAAAACCAAATGTTTGTAAAGCTTATGGGACCTAACGACGGGGTCATCAGTCCCTAAACTTACAAACTACTTATGAACTGCCTTATACTAAGGACGGCACAAATATCCATGCCCGAGGGGGGATTCGAACCCCCGACCGTATTGGCCGTGACTGGCGCGCCGAGGTACGCTCGGCCACCGCGGCCGGCTATACAAAATTAAAGTTAAAATATAGTGTACAGTGTCTCCACAAAAATACTGCATTCCATTTAGCTATAAAACGAAAACCTTCAGGAATATTGTGTTCGTTTTATGGGTTGCTCTGTAACAACTCAAAGTTTCATGTCATATGTTTATTACAGGTATTCAGTGTGAGTCCCAATGTCTCACGGGAAACAACTAGGCGATAATCGAGCTCATTCCATACTCTGGAAAGCATACCCTGAGTTATTGTTTACAGGCCTATTTCATTGACCTCAATTTGCAGCAGGGTTTTGGAACATATCTTGTACTCAAATATTATGAATTATCTCGAACAGAATGATCTATTGACCCAAGTTCAACGCGGATTTCGAAAATATCGTTCATGCGAAACACAACTAGCTCTTTAATCACACGAAATGATGAGTGCTATCGACAAGGGTTCTCAAATTGATTTAGCATTTCTTGATTTCCAGAAGGCTTTTGACTCCGTACCTCACAAACGCTTTCAATCAAATTACGTGGTTATGGTACATCGCCCCAAATTTGCGACTGTATAGGTGATTTCCTGTCAGATAGGACACAGTTTGTCGTAATCGATGGTAAGGCATCGACTAAAACAGAGGTGGTATCGGGCGTTCCACAGGGTAGTATCATTGGTCCTCTGCTGTTCTGCGAACCAGAGACTGCGTTTTATTGGCAGAACCTTTAAAAAACGCAACGGAACTACTTAAGAGACTGCATCCACTACCCTTATCCGTTGTTTTTTGGAATATTGCTGCCCAGTGTGGGATCCTTATCAAGTGGGTTTGACGGAGGACATCCGAAAAAGAGGACATCGAAAGAGTCCAAAGAAATGCAGGTCGGTTTGGATTTCCACGGTACAGGGGAGGCAGCGTTGCGGAAACGATACAGGATCTGGGATGGGAATCATTACAACAACGGCGCTTATCGCTGCGGCGTGGGCTACTTACGAAACTCAAATCACCAACATTCTCCTCCGAATGCGAAAATACACTGTTGACTCTCACTTACATAGGTAGAAAAGATTATCAGAATAAAATAAGAGAAATTAGAGCTCAAACTGAGATATTCAGATGTTCTTTCTTCCCGCGCGCTATTCGAGACTCGAATGGGAGATAAATAGTAGTAAGGTAGTTCGATGAACCCTCTGCCAGGCACTTAAATGTGATTTGCAGAGTATCCCATGTAGATGTAGCTTCTGTGATTCTGTGCCGCGTGGAATGGCCGCTCTAAGGCGCCTTGCCGCGGAGCGCGCCGTCGGATGTTCGAGTCCTCCCTCTGGCATGGATGTGTGCGTTGTCCTTGTCATAAATTAGTTTAAGTAGTTTATAAGCCTAGGGACTGATAACCACAGCATTGAAGTCCCTTAGATTTACAAACATTTGACATTTTTGTGATTCTGTCATGTAGGATTTCTGCGGATGCAGTTAGGGGAGGTACGTACTACGGTCAGGGGTTCGAATCCCCCCGCGGGCATGGATATTTGTGCCGTCCTAGTTCGTAAGTAGTTCATAAGTAGTTTGTAAGTTTAGGGACTGATGACCCCGTAGTTAAGTCCCATAAACTATACAAACATTTGAACTTTTTTTGGAGGTACGTACACTTTGTCTTAGAGATATACTCATAAGAAAAATAACAAACAGTAAGGTCCGGTGACATAAATGGCCAGTGAAGAAGCACCAAATCTCTGCGTATAGCACGAGCAGTTCATCTGTTTGGCAGCACCTCTTTGAGAAAGTTTTCGTAACACATTGCTAACCGCGTTTTTCGGAAGTTATAGTTCCGTACTCGCTTCGCGCATTTTTAGGGATCTGGGGAAAGGTTTCTCCTTACCCGATCACAACTTGCAGCGGGACCGTTGATCGCTCAGAGTTCCCTTTCCGATTTTGACAGGTGCAACGTTCTTCGACGAATTCGCTGTACCACATAAAAATTTATTTTTCGACGATGGTTCCACATCAAACTTGTGCCTGAACTCACGTTGAACAATTACAACACACTTCGTTGTGTGAAATTCTAACAGACACCAACTACAAAGCTGTTTGGAAAGTGCCAAATCTTTAAATTACTCCTCTCTAGCGGAAAAATGTGTAAATGTTAGCCGGCCGCGGTGGCCGAGGGGACTGCGACGCGCCAGTCATGATCTGCACGATCACTACGGTCGGGGGTTCGAATCCTCCCTCGGGCATGGATTACTGTGTCGACCTTAGTATAAGGTAACTGATAAGTAGTTTTAAGTTTCGGAACTGATGTCCCCGTAGTTAAGTCCCATAAGCTCTACAAACATTTGAACATTTTGTAAATGTTACTGCCTGTAAGGAAGAAGTAAAAATATTTTGAAACACATTTTCTGAGACCTTGCGTAAAATATATTGCAAAAAGTTTTCATGTTACAATCAGTTCAAGTTTTTGTAGACACACTGTGTTTTGATTTCGAACGCATAGTGCCCCATTAATGTAGTAACAGATAAACATAGCTCACTTCCGGCTGTGCGTAATAACAGGTTCCTCAGTCGTCTCGTCATGGTCCGGAGTACGATTAAATGTTCAAATGTTTGTAAATCTATCGGACCAAACTGCGTGATCATCAGTTCGTAGCTTACAAACTGCTTAAACCTAGGTAAACTAACCTACGGACAAACACACACACCGATGCCCCAGGTAGGACTCGAACCTCCACGGCGAGCAACCGCGCACTCCGCAGCGAGGTGCTTTAGACCGCTCGGCTACTCCACCGCGGCCAACGAGTACGATTAACCACAAGAAACACAAATAAATAAACACACTTAGGGTGAAGAGGGTTAGTTTCTTTAAGACGATGTTGTGATAGACAAGAAAGCAGGTAATTAAAGTTATTTGTAACAGCGCTGTAAACAACACGATTGAAAAGACAGAGTGCAGCAACGCTATTGTGCGGGACTTCGATATTGCAGCTGGAATCATGGTAAAAAGTTATTTGTTTAGCTTTCACCAGCGGGCATTTTTATGGTGCATAGAGCATCTATCTTTCTGTAGCTATTTTACAGGATGAGCGAAGTTCGAACGATGAACTGGAGCTGTCTGACATCCATGTAAATTATGCGAATCTCTTAATTTCTTTCGGAAAAGATTCCAATTGAGCTGAAATTAATGCTCGGCTAATGGCGCCGTCCCATTTTTCTTTTACATGCAAAAACCTCAATTTTTTTCAGGTTTTTGAAGCATTCACTTCTACCCTTTAAACTACGGGTCGGGCCAAACTTTGCATACAAATGGGTGAAATCAAAACAAAATTTTTTAATTGAATAATCGCTATCCGTTGTGGAGATACCATGGTTTGAAGTTCGGCTAAATTTAGCTCATACTGATACTCTAGAGGGTTAGACAGTTAATGGGCTTGAAAGTTGATACTATTTTCACATTGAATTATCATTTGTTGTTTGTAGTAAGTACAGTAAAATAATCATAAAATGACGTCAATTCTTTGAAAACGCCCAATTGACAACCGCTGTCGTCAACCAGAATGAAAAATTATACTAGCATAGCACAAAAAAGGCGAATATCTCGCGGCTGTAGTTAAAAATGTAAAAGAGCCACACAAGTTTATCGACTTATACGTTAGCTTCTCTTTTCATATGTTAATTGTAAACATTTTAAGAATTCGTCTGTACCGCGGCGTATTCACCTGGAGTCTAATCTGACTATACTTGCTGACATAATCTCTGACATTGATTATGGCAATCATGTAGTCGAAATCGATCTGCAATGAATCAGACTGTTTCGCGACTTATCGTTCTTTTCCTCCGAGAAAGTTTCAAAAACATTTCAGTCAAAAAATCTTGACCTATGCGCAGTGAGCTGTTTAGGTGGGTGAATACGATTGCATCCTTAACGTCAATGGCATGTAGTGTCGTTGCACGATCTGTTTATGCAATCGACGACATTATTAAATGTGCCATGTTATACGGTGTGACTTCTTACATATATGTCAAAAATTTTTGATTTTAATGTTTTTGAAGCTGCAAGTAAGTAGAGGAGATTGTTACCCTCTTTTACATCTGCGACTCTGACCAGGACATTCTCCTTTGTTGTGTTGTGCTTTGAGCATTTTTTCAACCCGGTATAGTGGCATGTAATAACGTCAGCAGTTAACACACTAACGACACAGATATCGCAAAAAAATTGTGTGCACCCATATTGAATAATATTACGGCATGCACGTTATAGATTCCGTAATGACAAAATGCTACAAGGACAACCGAAGGAACGTTAGAAATTTGAAGTGCCAAAATTATGTAAGTTAAAACTACTTGGGATTTGCTGATGATCTTGCTCTCCTATTCAAGGAACGAGGAAATTTAAATCACTACAAGAAATAGCGTAGAAATTGGCTTTAGAATGTTGTCGTGGTCCTTAGTCCAGAGACTGGTTTGATGCAGCTCTCCACCGCATTCTATCCTGAACAAGCCTCTTCACCTCTTTATAAGAACGGCAACCCACATCTGTTTGAACCTGTTACTATATTCGTCTCTTGAGGCCTCTCTCTCTCTCTCTCTCTCTCTCTCTCTCTCTCTCTCTCTCTCTCTCTCTCTCTCTCTCTCTCTCTGCGATTTTTTACCTCACACACTTCCCTCCAATACTAAATAGACGATTCCTTGGTGTCGGAGACTATGTCCTACGAATCGATTCCTTCTTGTAGTCAAGGTAGACCAGAAATTTCTTTTCTCCACAATTCTGTTCAGTACCTCCACATTAGTTACGCGATCCGTCCACCTTATCTTCAGCGTTCTTCTGTGGCACCACATTTCAAAAGCCTCTCTCCTCTTCCTGTCTGAACTATTTATCGTCCACGTTTCACTCCCGTACAAAAGCAGCACGTCACACAAATGTCTTCAGGAAGACTTGCCAACACTTTCATTAATATTAGATGTTAACAAATTTCTCTTCATCAGAAACGCTTTTCTTCCCATTCTAGAATATCATTTAGAAAAAAAAGTTTAGTACCAGTAATCAGCACGATCAGGAAGAAACGCAACTCATTCTTTGAACATGTGATAACTCCAGAAAACAATTACTAAAAACAATCATATTAAAAAGAAATGGAGAAACGTTAAATGGATCACAGAAGTTAAGGGTGATAAGATAATGGCGAATCACAGTAGATGACCTAAAAAAATTGCAAGACACACACAAATCTGACTATAACCGAAGATCAATACAATGATACCGTAATGTCATATGAAGAAAGAAAGAAAATTTCTAAAAGATTAGAGAACTACTGGACAGACAGAAGAGCAAAATATCCTTAGTACAGTAACAAATGTCAATGTTTGTATGAACACCCTAATCATGAAATGTAATATGAGTAATAACTTCTGTAAACCTTTGTACTATTTGCTAGAGTGGTCCAATGAAGGCCATAAAATAAATAAAATAATAATAATGGAAAGCTGGAGAGTATTAAAGGTCAAGTTTTTGTTTGACTTCGAATGTTATGAGAAGTAACATTGTTCGAAAGGATACTTGAATGACTTGTGAATTTCGTAATTAAACAATACTATAAGGGACGCTTAAGAAAATAAAAAGGCTACAGGTGCTGATGCGGTTTTTATTTGTTGACGCGTTTCGACCAACTACGTGACAGTTGTACATGATTTCATCTGAACATCACTCTTTTGTAAGCCTATTAATGTAACTTTTTTTATCGTGACAGCCTTAGGGTCATTGCATTTTATTTAACTGACTTCCTTCACTAGTATCAGCTCATTTGAATGCCGTTCTATATCCTGCCCTCCCATCCTTGCCGTACCATTGGTCACCATGCCTTTAATTTTGGCAGCTGCTTTTAATAACTTTTCGTACCACATTTTCTGCGTCTTACCTAAAAAAAAAAAATCTTTACTGCTTATGGCAACCTAGTTTGTTTCTTTTATAGTTTTTATATGGTACCTACTTTTACATTCCTTATGTACACGAATGCCACGTAGGCGCCACCTTTCGTTTACTTGAACGGTGATGTCTGCTACTTTTCTTTAGTATAGTTCAGCAGGCCCATGACACGGTACTATTGTACGAAACTTTATCCCATGTTTTAGGCATGTCCTTTGAACTATTACACGTGTTGGCTTCTGTGATGCAAATAGCCTGGTATTTTTAACCAATTTAACAGTTCTTTACATAAAGTTCAGCCTAGCACAAGTTGGTGTTGACTGAATAGAAATATATCTTCCTTACTGAAGATTGTCTTACTTGGTTGGAATGAATCATTATGTAGAAACCATATTAAGAAGTCCAACTTAAGAAAACTGATAGAGGCACAACGGCCGGCGGCGGTGGCCGAGGGGACTGAGACGCTCCAGTCACGGTCTGCACGGCCACTACGGTCGGGGGTTCGAATCCCCCCTCGGGCATGGATATTTGTGCCGTCCTTAGTATAAGGTAGTTGATAAGTACTTTGTAAGTTTGGGGACTGATGACCCCGTAGTTAAGTCCCATAAGCTTAACAAACATTTGAACATTTTGGAGGCACAACGTCTTTAGTTGTGATTGTCATAAACATGTCTTTATATAATATTCTCTTGAAGTATATCACTGAATAAAACTTTAAAGTGAAGAAGTAACTTTAAAATATACTATTTATTATAGTGATAACTATACAGATTTATATTGAGAAAGTTATACCTGCGTGACATTCAGCACCAGAATAATCAATTTGTTTCAATAACTATGTACACTGTTTAACCATGGACTTTATATCCTGGGACATCTTTGACTGTGTATAAATAGCTTCTTCGCCTACTTGCTGCTGCAGCCTCTATCAGAATCTGAAACAGACAGATTCTGGCAGCAGCTTCTGTCTTGAATAGGCCCAATTATATTTACATAAATTAAACACCAGAGCTTTGGGTATCTCAAGGCTATAGAGTAGGTATTTTAGTTTGTGCCACTACAACTTGTTTCATTGTACTTAAGGTGTATTGTATATCTCTTGTAATAATTCTTTTTATAACATTATGCTAATTGATGGTTATAAAATTGCAGATCCTGACGATGACAAGGTCGAAACGCGTCATTAAATAACAGCTGCATCACCACCTGTGGCATTTGTATTTTCTAAAGCGTCCCTTGTAGCATTATTTAATTACGAAATTGAAAATGAGCCCATACCTCGTTGGTGACTTCATGTCAAATTTGGACTTGTGAATTGTTTGCCTTAACGGGAAATTGCAATGTGTGTAGAGACTAATTCTATTCGTTATGACTTACGGGTACAGAAAGACGTGGTTGGAGACTCAGGAAACTCGTTAACTCTATAGTGAACCACGAAATGCGACGCCAGCAATGGGGCGACTTGTCATCCGTCATCCACATGACAGTGACGGATCACAAGCCTTCAGCATGAGTCTCGTCCACAGGTGTTGCTGCTCCCATAGTTCACCGGCGTGTGCATTGTTTACTTCAGCTTATTGTTAAATTACCGTGATGACGAGGTACGCATGAGATGCGCTGTGAACGTTGTGCAGTTCGCTGTTATGGGCGATGGCAGCTGCTGGAATCTAGGTCGCCGTATTGTGATTGCTGCATCTGTAAATTTGTTTAGCCGGAAGTAATATGCTACATTCCAAGAATTCTTGGCGCGCGGCCATTTCTTGCTAGACTTTTTTTGCGCGGAGGCCACTGCCTCTTACTTGCCAAGCCAATACGACTAATGTGTCGCCTACTGTCTTTGTTAGTAATTTCATCATCCGACGAATCAGGGATACAGATAACAAGGAGGGGGGTCAAAAGCCCCCTTCCACCTCCCACAACCATAACCGCAAAGCGTTGTTTTTACTTCACTTTTTTAGTCACAGTGAAATCTTTTTTTTTTTTTTTTTTTTTTTTTTTTTTTTTTTTTTTTTTTCAATTTTAGGCGTTGAAACTTGTACTTGAGAACTTAGTCTCGCCCCTCCTTCCCCAAATGAAGAATTTAATTACGCCCCTGCGGTGAATCCAAATAGCCCAACCGAATAGTGACCTCTAACTATGGTAGAAACTTAACCGAACCATTACTCAAGGACCCACAGTGCCATCCAACGGTTTTATAGTAGTTGTACCCGTAACGGATTTTGATTGGTGGATTTTATTTGGTTACTGTATCCTTTGATTTGTTGGCCGCTGCGGATTAGCCGTGTTGCGGTGCGCGCTGCTGTTCGCCGTCGGAGGTTAGAGTTCCCCCTAGGGCATGGGTGTTCGTGTTGTTGTTAGGTTAGTTTACCTTAGTTTAAGTAGTTTGTAAGCTACGGACTTATAACCTAGAAGGCCGATAGATTTACAAACATTTTGAATTGTTAATTTGCATCGCTATATCTAACCTAAATACCACTTATCTCCGATTTACTCCTTCATCGTAATTATTCTGGCTCGGCAGATAAGTACCAGCCTAATGGTCGAAAGGTTTGGGGTTTGATCCATCGGCAGTCCTAGGATTTTAATCTGTCACTATCTTTTACGAGGTACACCGTAATTCGTTATCGACGTTTAAATCAAGGTCCACCTAAGACGATCGAGAATCGAGATAAGTCACTCAGCAAGTCGGAGGAAGGCATCTCGAAGAGGGATGATATGTAATAATGGATGCGGATTTCTAATAAAACGCCGAGCTGTTCAAATTAACTTCGTGTTGATCTTAGTTCTGCCTTTTTATATATATGTACTGTTGCATTTTGAAAAGTAAAACCTCCGTATAATCAATTCCCAACGCTACCCATACTGACGGCTAATTTAAATTCATTTGCCGATTTATTTTGGTACAATATGCAACAAGTTGTCTTTATGAATGTACTTATTATTCCACTACTAGTTTCCAAGCCACTGCTGGCTCACCGTCGTTGGAGTTGAAATGTTACACTAACATTATAGTTTCTTGCACCAAGTATAGCTAGACGCTGTGATGTCGGTTTGTGATTTTACTCTTGGTATTAATTCCAAATCCGTTTCCATATTTGATAATTGATACTGGCAATGTACACGCATCACACATTTCTACGTTTGTAATACCAACTGGTTTGCATATTTGTATCAAAGTATGTTCAAACTACTTTTTAACTAACTTATACTAAGGAATACACACACACACACACACAAACACACGAGGGAGAACTCGAACCTCTGACGCAATCGGCCGCGCGATATGTAACGTGACTCTCCAGACCGTATGGCCATTCCCGCATGGCTAGACCAAAATGAATCACCAGTTTTACACTACAGTTGCAGTTCGTAATCCAAACTGGATATATTGTAAACCCTTTGTATCTTTATTTATAATCACTATAGGATAAAAACTAATGTCTGTTCATTCGGAGATATACTTTAAGACGATGACGACGATCAGTAATCCTTTTATTATTGCTGGTACTCATCATGCTGGAGCTCTTATGGAAACTGGTGAATTGCCTCGAGGAACGAGTAAAATGGTCAGGGGCACTACGTCAGTTGAGGATTTGTGTCTGACTGGAAGCATGCTTAGAGTAGTTCGTGCAGGTTTGGAGATCACTAATGTCCGGGTCTCGTAGTGGACAGCCAACTGCCTAGATGAAGCAGGAGACCCGGGTTCAAATCCCGTCCCGGCACAAATTTTCCAATTTCCCCATTCATTTAATTCAACTTCGAAGTGCTTTCTATCTCGGATGAGGTATTACTTGTCATGGATAGTACTCGATCGATTTTCCCGCTTCACTGACCAATTTGCAAATTCTCTCGGCTGAAGGGCTCCGATTTGCAGTTCGCTGTACCGGTGAAAATGTTCTTTCAATTGAACTAATAGGAGAAGAAGGCTGTCTCGCCGGTAATTGTATTGATATGTGTAATGTGTGACGTTCGGCTGTTCGTGCTCGAACTTGAGGGGAGGCGGTAGGCCCTATCTCGCCATTGTTAAATTAGGTAAATATATGTACCTTTTGAACTATTAAAGATAATGATATGAAATTTTTGTAGCTTATTATGACACATAACTTGAATACACTGAAGCGGAATAAAAAACATTTTCTTAATAAGTTTATGAGATGTAATTTTTAAAATTAAGATACAAAGTAGTATTACAATTTCTACACTAATCCACCATTGTCGTCTAATGATGTGCTATTTTTCAGTAATCCTGCTTCAATGAGTGTACTGTGCTCTGCTGAACCAGATCTGAAAATTTGAATACAGTTGTTTCAGTACTTTCTGATAAAATGGTACAAATGTATCTAAAAATGTAATTTCTCAGAAAATACAGAAATTGTTCATTGTTCTTAATACTTACAATTTTATCTATCTCCAATTTCAAAAACAACCTGCTCCATAATGATCATCGCCTTCCTGTTTTTCCTGCTGCTTCGAAAGCTTCCTTTTCCTGATTAATCTCGCTTCCTCAGTGCTCATTTGAGAGGTGTAGTCTGTTCTGACAGGTCCAACAGCTGCAAACCTTTCATAGTATTTATTCCAGGATCAATTGCAAGAAATTTCAATACCCTAATCCTTCCCACATTACCAGCATTCAATGACGTCACTGCATCAGCAACACCCCTTTCCAGTGTTTTTATACCAACAAACAAGTTTTTTGGTATTAGAGTCCAGATCAGATTGTTGAACGATGTATTTGGCTTTTGGGTTCGTCCATGTAGACACTTCTTGAGGAGCTCTGGGTTTGCTAAGTCACGATACACATAACTGATAAAGTCAATTACAGCTGAAGGTATGGAGTGTTTGTGTATAAATACTGTACCATCAATTACAGCGTTCCTATATTTACATGTTTTGGAAGCGCTGGACAAAGACAGTGCTGTGGGTTGTCAGTATGTGGGTTGATAGTATGTGGAAAAATGTTGTCCAGACGGCCTTCTTCATATATTGGAGACTGGATACATTATTTATAATTGCCATCCCGTAGTATCTTTGAAATTCATCTATAACTCTGTCTGATAGCCGACCTTACAACGTTTTTCCATCAGACAATTTGGTACTTTTCATTGTTTCAGTTTCCTAAGACGAGTGCCCATTCGTTTCTGAACTTGACCGACACACACCAGTTTGCAAATTTTATGTTCACCATAAGGGTTAGAAGCTATAACAGACAAGTAGGCTTTACTCTTACCGTCCCCTTACATCTGTGTGTATCTCACACCTCTCCCTGCCTCAGACCTGCTAAAAAATTTTACAGCAGCAGCTTCCTCCATTCCCCCAATTGTTCCCTCATATTTTTTCTTGCAGATATTTCCTTTGTTTAAATTGCAATCACAACTGTGGCAGTACCTAGTAAGTACCTCATAGTCTCCTACTTTTGCAGTATCAATGTTGGTGACAGTAACAACTGTCTTTTTTGAGGTAGCTCTCTCTTCTGCCAACTGCCACCAAAAGCCACAGCAATGTTTTTATTATTTTCATTTAATTCTATAGCTTCTTATGCAGCAGCTTTCATGAAGATGTTGCAACAGATTCAATTGCTTCACCTATAATTGTAGTGTATCTGCAAACTTTTGTAGGAGGTGGTGACAAGTTCATGACGGCACAAAATGTTTTAGCAGCTGTGAGTCCTTTGCCAATGGCTCTCATTGCATGAAAGTCTGATCTTGACTTCATACATATTTTCCATGGAAATACTGGAGGTCCAAAAGGATTTTTCAGTTTTACAAACTGTACACATAATACTGATATTATACGCAGCACCATTTGCCACTAACGTCTCTTCATTTACTTTTAATTGATCACCACATAATCGACAACATGCAAATCCTGCAAATACTTCATGTTTCACAATATATAATGTGAACCAAAACCAGTATTATTTTGCTCTTCACCAAATTAACTGTGGCCCATCTTCGTTCTGGAAGCGCTAGTTGGCGAAGTACTTCCAGTTACTGGACGCTCAAACTGCCCCTCATATTCGGTAGAACTTCCAGGTTCCTTATCAACATTTTGTATGTTTTGTTTGTATAGTCTATGGGACTTAACTACGGGGTCATCAGTCCCTAAACTTGCAAACTACTTATGAACTAACTAAGACTAAGGACGGCACAAATATCCATGCCCGAGGGGGGATTCGAACCCCCGACCGTAGTGGCCGTGCAGACCGTGACTGAAGCGCCTCAGTCCCCGCGGCCGGCCAACATTTTGTGAATAAGTTTTTGTATAATGCTGCTTTCCATAAAACGTACATTTCTTGAAGTTTCAGGTACTTCTAGACATTTTCAGCAGCTTCAGAATGTTACACGACCAAGAAAACACATTCACAACACGATAGAACTACAGAAACTTGCTGCCCAAAACGTAAGTTGTTGATAATTTCCCGCACAAGAGGAATATCTTTGTTTATGGCAGTGTAGCCAACATATGCCAGAAAATCTCCCCAAGCTCGGTTGAAAACCACAGCCTTCTATATGAAACGAAACAGGGATAAAATTAAGATTATTCAAAAATGAGCTTGTTATACTATCGAGACTTTATCTTCTGCACAAAGATTACTTTAAAAATACTAAAGTTCACGCATCGCAATAAATTTTGCGTCATTATATTGAGAAGAGTCCAAATAATCTAATAAGGGAAAAAAGTCATTTTCAGCATTTTTGCCTACCACCTCCCATTAACAGCGGTGCTAATCTTCACTTGCGTGACAGAGCTCGAAGTAGACTACTGCGCACGGCGACCGACGAAACTCAGAATCGGGTTGATGAACTCATCACAGAAAATAGACGTATAACTCAGACACAGTTCTCAGTTGCGTGTGACGTAACATGAGAGTGTGTGTACAGGCCATCATTGCAGGACTGCTCTACGTAATACTGTGTGCTCGGAGAGTGTCTGGAATACTCACTCCGTACATGATGCAGAGGTGATTTGGACGTATGTTGACAATTTCTTTTGAGTTTTGAACGTGAGTGATGGGCTCCTTAGCAAGATGGTGATGGGTTCGCCATTTGACTCCAAAAACAGAAACTACCGATATATAGAGGCGGACAAAATAATATAGACTCGTAGCATAGGCTCAATATTTATTAGTAAGGCGTCGGCACGTCATTGGCTTTTGAGAACAGTTGCAACCCTTCGAGGAACGGATTCGTAAAGTGTCTTTATAGTTGCCAACAGAATGTAAACCGTTCTTGTACCAGTCCATCCGTTTGTTACTTCAACGATATAGGAGCTGTAAATCAAGTCCTCAATCTCTGCTCTAAAACTCCCCATAACGGTTCAAATATGTCGAGACTGGCGATTGACCAGTACAGGGGAGATATTTCATAAATTTTTGTTCCTTTACTAATCACGTCTGAAGCTCTCTCTCTCTCTCTCTCTCTCTCTGTCCGTCTCCTCCTCCACTTTCTCATCTCCCTCCTATATAAGAAAACATACATATTTGCTCTAAGTTTCATGGTGACTATTCAAACGGTGTCAAAGTCGCAAGGTACTCTCCGATATACTAAATTCACTGGCTTGCAGATTATAAAAATCTCTTTCATAAAAGCACATTTATGTGCTGACTTTCATGGTGACCAGTCATACTGGCCGCGGTGTCCGAGGGGACTGAGGCGCTCCAGTCACATTCTGCACGGCCACTACGGTCGGGGGTTCGAATCCCCCCTCGGGCATGGATATTTGTGCCGTCCTTAGTATAAGGTAGTTGATAAGTAGTTTGTAAGTTTAGGGACTGATGACCCCGTAGTTAAGTCCCGTAAGCTTAACAAACATTTGAACATTTTGACCAGTCATACCATTTCTATGTTTGTTGTGACGTACCCTCCGCCATGCACCTACGGAGGCTTACAAAAGGTAGCCCATCTATTAATTCTGGTCACAAGCTATCTTCATTCTACATTTCATCCAATTCCGTCCAGCCGTTTCAACGTGAAGAGTAACAAACGTCTTGACGCGTTGTAAGGTACCCCCGCCATGTACGGTGGCTTACTAAGGATAGCCCTTGTATAAATGCAGGGTATAAGCTGTCTCCATACCAAATTTTTCAAATCTACCCATCCCTTTCAGCTTGAAGGAGTAGCAAACATATTATTAACCCTTTTTCAAATTCAAATGTTCAAATGTTTGTAGAACTTATGGGACTTAACTACGGGGTCGTCAGTCCCTAAGCTTACAAACTACTTATAAACTAGCTAAGACTAAGGACCCCACAAATATCCACGCCCGAGGGGGATTCGAACCCCAGACCGTAGTGGCCGTGCAGACCGTGACTGGAGCGCCTCAGTCCTCTCGGCCACCGCGGCCGGCAACCCTTTTTAAGATACCCTCTGCACGCACCATACGGTGGCTTACGAAAGGTAGCCTATGTGTTAATCAGGGTATAAGCTGCGTCTGTTCGAAATTTAATTCATATCCGTGTAGCCATTTCAGCGTGAAGGCGTAAGAAACGAATTAACTAGTGTAAAGCACTCTCCGGCACGCACCCTACAAGTTAATTTTAACAGGCCTATAACCTTCGCGTGAATGCAAGCAATAAGTTTCATCGCAATCGGATGTACATTATGGCCGTGCTTAGATACGACAAAAAGACAGACAAACAAACAATCAGTAATTTTTATACATTAGATATGTTAGTCATAGTAAAAAGTTTGTTGTCGTGGATGCTGAGATATTCAGTTATTCGACCGGTGATAGTAGTGGTGCACCCACGGAGGGAGGGGGGGGGGGGTTAGTGGGGCTGACTCCCGTCCCCAAGCACCTCCCAAAGATTTTTTTATTGTTTTAATTTTTTTGTTTTGTAAACAGGTTGGCACCGGAAATTTTATTTATTACACATGTAATAAAGCACAACGTAACTGTAATTTACCAAGCACAAGTGAACGTGACAATGCGTTGCCAATGTGATGCCGCCATTGTGAGCGGTTTTAATGCCGGCGTCCAGCTTTGATGCTGCGGCTATTGTTACTGTTATGCTGAAGTTACGAGCCGATTGTTCATATGCAGCGATCCACTGCTTGGCAGGTCCGCGGCGCCATTAAGTGGAATCTTATGAACAACAATAGTGTTATTTTAGTTCAATTTTTACACACAATCTCATGTTAATTAAACTGCAAAGATCTTTCACTTTGGTAACATAGAAGCTGCTTAATTATTTTACGAGCTGATCACTCAATTTCCACCACGTTGCTCCTCTTCCACTTTCAAATCAATGCGAGCCTACTCATTTTATTTCTTGTGTAATTGTTTTGGTAATATAATTGGTTAAATATAAAAAGTGTAAAAAATAAATTCTTTTGGGATTTTCGAAATATAAACACCGTTGTTTGTAGGAAGCAATGTAATGTAAACGATGATTTATCTGATCGTACCACTTACTTTGTCCTCAAGTGACCAGGTTTTATTTATCTTGGCACCACTTCCGTCGCAGGTTTGCGTTGGTTTCCGTTATTAAGGTTGAGCAAATATAGTCGTTCCACGAATATTACCCTCCAGTCGTACTGTATTATGTAAGGGTGTGTTGAGGTTTGCTGTGGTTGGTTTTATGTAGTTTGGTCATAAACGTTCTTAATCCTCATAGGTCGTCGTCAGTTAACTACGGGTTTTACCTTTGTAATGTGTACGCTGTCACTATCGAGGATACTGTCGCTAGTAAAACGTTAAACAATGCAGCCGTTTCCGTCACAGATGCTCCCACTAACTGCGCATCAACGAGTTAGCCCCTTTTGGAAGCCTGAGAGATCAAGAAATTTGTGTTGACCCTCGCAGAACGAAACATAGTATAAAGTACTGCTAGGTAACGCCCAAGATTTCGTATATCAGTGAGCACTGCAATCGGTGTTAACACGTACGCATTGGTGTCAATTCAACAAGCGGAAGCATAATTCATTGTAAAATATAGTTTCGGTAAGTCCTTTTTGTCATGAAACTTTACTAATGTCGATACAATCATCATCCATAAATTTTTAAAAGAACTGGTCCGCTGCGACTGTTAAATTCCTTTATTGAAGGACACACACGACGCCTCTTAAAGTTGCCTCCTCAGGTGTGATCTGTCTCAAATGAATGAGAACCGTCAGAATTTTAAGCACTGTTAAAATTAATATAAGGTCGTAATAGTCTTTGTCTACCTACATTAAATCATTACAAAGAACTGGTGAAGCTCATTCCCTACCATTTGATTTCGGGCTTCTAATATTTATATGTGGCGATATTTCAAGCCATCCCCGTATCCAAAACACAGTAACAAGGAAAAAAATTATGGAATGGAGGTCAGCTACGTAAATATATTAGTTCTAAAAATAAACAATCTCAATCTAGCCTCGTTTGAAGGGTTAAAACCGTAGTCAGGAAGTAATTGTATTTATCTCCTTTGAAGATGATCTGTGGAGGTACTCGGTGTTAACGGTCTCCACATGGCCACTGGTCGCGGGCCTAGTGTTGCCAACTTGTAAGTGCGAAAATATCGTACATCATACAAAAAATGTTAAAAAAAATTAATAGAATAATAGTTATTTCCAAAAACTGTGTATATCGAAGTAGTGGCATCAGTGCCAGCTATATATATCGCACGTTTGACCAACGTGTCTACTTTTTCAATAAAAACTGATCCATTTACATTGACGATGGAGATACATCCGGTGAGTTGTTTTTTTTTAACAAACAGAAACAAAGTATTACGCTACACTGATGCCGCTACTTAGATGTACACACTTCTTTGTAAATCACCAAAATGATGTTACGAAAAGTGACACTTTAGGTTATTAAATAATCGCGCCACAGACATACGTGTAGTAGAAGTAGTAGTAGTAACAAGTAGTATCATTATTATAGTAACCTAAATCTTATTACGAGTTTAATGTCATTTCACTTACCATCATTGTATCGACAATTCGTATTGATATGCACGGTTTAAATGGTATCTCCAACCGAATACTATCGTACAAGCACTGAAATGATCGTATGCCCCCCATAATTATCGTACGAGTTGGCAACACTGCGTGGGCCGTAGCGTAAACAAACGCGGAAAGTCGTGCATGTGCATTGTCGCATTGTAGCGCCTCGATTTAAATGATGGGGAATGGCTGTACATTTTTATACTACACATTTGAAAAATAGAATCAAACGTTTACATTTATATGGTTTTTTTAACTGTTACTGCCCCAGACTAATCGTGCATTGTTAAGGTTCTAACCCACTCCAGTTTTAATTACATTGTAATATAAGAAAACACCATTTACATACATCTACATCTACATCGATACTCTGCAAATCACATTTAAGTGCCTGGCAGAGGGTTCATTAACCACCTTCATAACTTTTCTCTACCGTTCCATTCTCTAATAGCGCGCGGGAAGAAAGAACACCTAAATCGTTCCGTTTTCGATCTGATTTCTCTTATTTTATTGGGATGGTCATGTCTCCCTAAGTAGGTGGGTGCTAGCAAAATATTTTCACATTCAGAACTAAAAGTCGGTGATTGAAACTTCGCAAACAGATCACGCCGCAATGAATAACGTCTTTCTTTTAATGATTTCCACCCCAATTCGTGCAACATTTCCGTGACGCTTTCCCCCCCGTAACGTGATAAAACAAAACGAGCTGCCCTTCTCTGAACCTTCTCAATATCTTCCGTCAGTCCCACCTGGTGAGGGTCCCACAAGGGGCAACAGTACTCCAAGAGAGGACGCACAAGTGTGATGTAGGCAGTCTCTTTCGTGGAGCTGGCGCATCGTCTAAGCGTTCTGCCAATGAAACGTAACCTTTGGTTCGCCTTCCCCACAATATTTTCTGTGTGTTCTCTCTAGTCAAAGTTGTTCGTAATTGTAACTCCTAGGTATTTGGTAGAATTTACGACCTTAAGGTTTGACTGATTTATCGCGTAATTGAAGTTCAGCGGATTTCTTTTAGTGGTCATGTGTATTACTTCACACTTCTCTTTATTTAGTGTCAATTGCCAATTTTCGCACCAAGTAGAAATTTTGTCTAAATCGCTTTGCAGTTGCTTTTGATCCTCTGTTGACTTCACTAAACGATAAACGACAGCATCATCCGCGAACAGTCTAAGGGAGCTATTCAGATTATCTCCTAAATCGTTTATAAACACGAGGAAGAGTAGGGGACCAATAACGCTTGCCTGTGGAACGCCAGATATCACTTCTGTTTTACTCGATGACTTACCGTCAATTACAACGAACTGTGTCCTTTCTGATAGGAAATCGTGAATCCAATCGCACAATTGGGGAGATATTCCATAAGCACGCAATTTCATTAGAAGCCGCTTGTGGGGTACAGTATCAAAAGCCTTCCGGAAATCCAGACATATGGAATCGATTTGAGATCCCTTATCGGTGGCACTTAACACTTCATGTGAATAAAGGGCAAGCTGTGTTTCGCAAGAGCGATACTTTCTGAATCCGTGCTGACTATTGGTTAATAGGTCGTTCTCTTCGAGGTAGTACATAATATTCGAACAAAGTATATGTTCCAAAATCCTACTGCAAATCGACGTCAATGAGATAGGCCTGTAATTTTGGGGATCACTCCTATTGCCTTTCTTGAATATTGGAGTAATTCGGGCAACTTTCCAGTCTTTGGGTACGGATCTTTCGCTGAGTGATCGGTTGTAAATTATAGCTAAGTACGGAGCTATTTCATCAGCATACTCTGAGAGGAATCTAGTTGGTACACAATCTGGCCCGGAAGATTTATTTTTGTTTAGTGACTTAAGTTGTTTTACTACTCCAGGAACATCTACTTCTAAGTTTCGCATGCTGGCAGCTGTTCTTGGATTGAATACTGGAGTGTTCACTTCGTCTTCTTTGGCGAAAGAATTTCGGAAAGCTGTGTTTAGTAATTCTGCCTTAGCAGTACTGTCGTCGGTAGTATTACCATTGCTATCGCGTAGTGAAGGTATTGTTTGTGTTTTGCCGCTAGTGTACTTCACATATGACCAGAATTTCTTTGGATTTTCTGCAAGATTACGAGACAGGATTTCGTTGTGGAAACAACTATAAGATTCTCGCATTGAAGTCCGCGCTAGGTTGCGAGTTTCAGTAAAAGATTGCCAGTCTTGCGGATTCTGTGTCTTTTTAAATTTTGCATGCGTTTTTCTTTGTTTCTGCAACAGTGATCTGACCTGTTTTGTGTACCACGGGGGGGTCAGCCCCCTCTTTTATTAATTTATTTGGTATAAATCTCTCGATTGCTACTGATATTATGTCTTTGAATGTAAGCCACAACTGATCTACACTCGCATTTTTAGTTTTGAAGGACTGGAGACTATCACTCAGGAAAGCGTGAAGCGAATTTTTATTAGCTTTATTGAATAGATATATTTTTCGTTTATTTTTGGTGCATTTGGGAAATTCGATATTCAGTCTCGCTACTACAACTCGATGTTCGCTAATCCCTGTATCTGTTTTGATGCTCTTTACTATCTCGGGATTATTTGTTGCTAGGAGATCAAGAGTATTTTCGCAACCACGTACTATTCTAGTGGGTTCATGAACTAACTGTTCGAAGTAGTTCTCAGAAAAAGCATTCAGATTTAGTTCGGACGATGTTTTATATTTGCCCCCGGTTTTGAATACGTAATTATGCCAACATATCGAGGGTAAATTAAAGTCGCCACCGATTATAACAGTATGCTTCGGATACCTATTTGAAATATGATTCAAGCTTTCTTTGAACATTTCTGCAACCGCATCGTCTGAGTCAGGGGGCCGATAAAAAGATCCAATTATTAATTTATTTCGGTGGTCAGGTATAACCTCTACCCAGACCAATTCACAGGAAGTATCTGCCTCAATTTCGTTGCAGGATAAACCGTTTGTAACAGCAATAAACACGCCACCCCCTGTTTTATTTATTCTATCCTTTCTGAAGACCATTTGGCTCTTTGAGAAAATTTCGGCCGAATTTATCTCAGGCGTCAGCCAGCTTTCAGAACCTATAACGATTTGTGCCTCAGTACTTTCTATCAGCGCTTGGAGCTCTGGAATTTTCCCAACACAGCTAGGACAATTTACAACTGTTACACCAATGGTTTTTATGTCTACTTTCTTCCCGTGTCTGACCTGCCCCCTTTGAGACTGAAACCCATTTTGTGTATTCCCGAGGCCATCTAACCTAAAAAAAACGCCCAGTCCACGCCACACAGCCCCCGCTACCCGTGTAGCCGCTTCCTGAGTGTAGTGGACTCCTGACCTATTTAGCGGAACCCGAAAACCCACCACCCTTTGGCGCAAGTCGAGGAATCTGCAGCCGACACGGTCGCAGAACCGTCTGAGCCTCTGATTCAGACCCTCCACTCGGCTCTGAACCAAAGGTCCGCAGTCAGTCCTGTCGACAATGCTGCAGATGGTGAGCTCCGCTTTCATCTTGCAAGCAAGACTGGCAGTCTTAACCACTTCTGATAGCCGCTCAAAACCAGAGAGGATATCTTCCGATCCAAAGCGACACACATCATTGGTCCCAACATGAGCCACCACCTGCAGTTGGCAGCACCCTGTGCTCTTCATGGCATCCGGAAGGAGCCGTTCCACATCCGGAATGACTCCCCCCGGTATGCACACGGAGTGCACATTGGAATTCTTCCCCTCCCTAGTAGCCATTTTCCTAAGGGGCTCCATTACCCGCCTAACGTTGGAGCTCCCAACTACCAACAAACCCACCCTCTGTGAGTGCCCGGATCTTGAAGGCAGAGGGGCGAGTACAGGACAAGTGACACCGTCCGCATCAGGAACATCCCCTGCCACAGACAGCGCCTCGAATCTGTTGGCAAGACTAACCGGGGAGGCCTTCACTTCGGTCCCCCGGGAAGTCTTACGCCGCCTGACACGCGCTGAGGGGACCTCCCAATCCACCACGGATTGGGGGGCTACCTCCTCGCGGGCAGTGAGCGGGCTGGCCACAGCCGCAGGCCGATCGGAGGGCACAACAGACGCACAGGGCGTCTGCTGTACCCCCGCGAGCGGCCCACAACAGCGGCGCCCACCCACCGCAGTCTCAAGCGTTGCCAGCGAAGCCAACGCCGCCTGAAGCTGCGAGCGAAGTCACCAACTCTGCCTCCATCCGTTCGCAGCAGTCACAGTTCCTAGCCATTCTAAAAACCTTTATTTCTTCCAAGTAAGTACGTCAGAGGACTCAGTAGTTTGATAAACAGTGAGCTTTGTAAAGTATAGACCTAACGCTGAACTGTTTATTAACGGCGAATCTGAAAAATATATACGCGAGCTAATAAATAAAAAATTCAGTAACTGAGCTGACAAATAAACGCGATTCTTAATAAACAAACACGCGAGCACACTAAAGTATAAAGAGCTGCAAGAGAAAGTACACACGAAATGTAAATAAGTCGCTTCTATTAAGAAGCCGGTTACCGTACAATGTAGAGCTGCTGCTGGTCACGTGTGCACTGGCCGCCGGTCACCGGTCACTGAGCAACATAAAAGGTAAGTCATTTACAAAAGGAAACATTTGAAGGGAACGAAGACATATAACAGTACAAATAAATGATCAAAATTAGCCAGGGCGTTTCCATGGCGTAGATCAGTCTGGGAGTTAGGGTGATCTATTTAGGGCCCTAAATATTTCAAACTCTTCTGGAATATTTAATATATTTCCTTTTTTTCTCCCGATGCAGTACTTTTTGGTTGTTGGCGATATCGCAAGACTGTATGTCTCGTTTCCTGCAAGTGAGCACTAAAAGCGGATCTTGCACTGGAAGTACTGACATGTTCCTTAAATCTTATTTCAAAACTTCTCCAATATAAGAAGAGCAGCATTCAAAAGAAATTCTGTACACGCCAGGGACCTTGAAAAACTAACTTTTTGAGTCCTCCCTGTGTCTAACTTTTCCCATTATTTCTAGGGATAAAATATGCTTAATATTACAAAAAAAGTCTTGATCACAAAAATTAACAGTTCTTATTGACCGGTGTCGACCTGATGTAGGTCATCTTCGGAACAAAATGTATCCTGCAAGGGTTAATGCAAATAATTATAAAAACGTCTAAGTACGACTTCAAATGTAACATAAAAAAAAGAGTAATGTTACGGCATGGCCAGTGCTGGGCTGGGCTGTCCTGGCTGTTTTGCTGCCAGCTGGTAACTGTTGACTAGTGGCCATACGGCCCCTGGTTAAATAGTGTATGAATTTGGCGCCAAGTCAGCAGCAGCCAATGGGAAAAGGCTTTACAGAGAGTAGGTTTTGAGTAATGTATAAATTAATGCATAGTCTGATAATAGAGTTAAGAAGTATAATAAGAGGATAATATAAAAATTCTGTGTAATAAAATAATGCATAAGGAATGTAATGAACAGGTGAGATTTGATCAATGGTATTAATTTGCAAACTAAAAGGTTACTATAATCAAAATATATGCTAATGTAGCTAAAACATATGACCTGATTTTATTATATTAAAATACTGCATAATTATAAATTAAGTCGTATTTTTAAGGTGCAATGCCATCTATGACTCTCTTCATAGCCGCCTTATTATCTTCTGTTTTTGGCACTTTTTGCAATTTTATTACATTACTAATAGTTTAGCCGGCCGCGGTGGCCGAGGAGACTTAAGGCGCTCCAGTCACGGTCTGCACGGCCACTACGGTCGGGGGTTCGAATCCCCCCTCGGGCATGGATATTTGTGCCGTCCTAGTTCGTAAGTAGTTCATAAGTAGTTTGTAAGGTTAGGGACTGATGACCCCGTAGTTAAGTCCCATAGACTATACAAACATTTGAACTAGTACTTTATACTACTATAAAATGTATCTCACTATCCATAGTATTTTATCATACTAGTAGTTCCTGTTACCATTAACTGGGCCTTTTATTGTTCATTTTATTCTCTTTAAGACACATTGTATAACGTTTTATTAGTATTTTAGCAAGTGACAAAGATATGGTAACTTTTATTTCCTTCTAATATACATCACTATCATTTTTCTTAATTTTAGCGTTTTTAGAATGACATACACTCGAAAAAATATGTCTTAACGACCTTCACTCTGCATATTGATGCATTTGCATAACCGTGACGATCAGTGGCGTAGCTATGTCACCAAGGGCCCCGGGGCAAAAGTGACATTGGGGCCTGCTTTAAACTAAAACTGTACAGCGATGCAAAACTATTTCATCAGCTCCTTACCGCCCACTGGAAGAAATAATAAGGCAAACCTAAATACTGCTAAGTAAATTATGTATCACGCAGCAGATAATACAGTTATAACTGTAAAAGTTTGTTTGTTTGGTATTCTTTTACGCAAAAATTACTGGGTGCATTTGGTTGAAATTTTGCCGAGGGACAGAGTTGGGCCTGGGCAGGACATGCAGATAAAATGACCCCATGCTCCATACCGATCAGCCTTATTTCTTTGATAGCCCAGTCAAAGAAAGAAAATATGGGAAATATTCGTGTAGAATGGTTTCAGCAAAAGGAAGTTGCCGGATTTTGCATGATGAAACACTTTGTATTGGGCTGTGCCGCTACCAGGCAGCATGAAGTAATAAGTAAAATAAGTCGACATCTTCGTTTATATCACGACACTGGGGTAGAGGGCAGCGTTTAGAATGGTCAATTCACTATTCTGACAAAGTAACCATATTTTCTCCTTTTCTTGCATGCATTTCAGAGTGCAGTTGGTTACGGCACTTCATTGGGATCTATGATTAAGGAGCACTCCCTTGGGGGAAATGACTATACAAACAGTTTAGTTACCATAATAATACCATTCTGTAATAATACATTGTACAGGCTTCATATTCAAATGTGGTCAGACCGTGTATTGTCAAACACACTACCAGTAAGATTGGCAGCCATGGCAACTCCGACTTCAACCGACAACACACTAACGGTGGCAGGGTCATGTCTTAGCGGACAAGCAATAGACCTTGTTATGTTTATATTCTGAGTGGGAATAATATTTGGATTTCACTTCGTGCGTTTGAGGTTTGTTGCTCAGTGTTCAAAAAGTTAAATGTTTAAAATCTTTCATTCAACTAAAATATCATATACAGCAGATCGTAGACTATCCGAAGTAATTGGGGGACGTGGATGTTCGGAAAACCGATTATTCGTATAATCGAACTGTACATATCTATTTGCCAATAAGAAGTACTGTACAGTAAATGTATTTATTCAGTATTTGGAGGTGCTCGATCCTTCACACTGTGCCGAGCGGCACGCCGCTATACTGCGAAGACGCAGTTGTTGCTGTGAGCAGCTTTGATGCTGCCTCTGCTTCTTCTGCAACGCCGACTGAAGTGTGCCGATTGTTGTACACAGCGACTGGAGGCTTGAAAGGTCAGCAGCACCACCGAGCGGCGTCTTGTGAAGGTCCCACTAAAAGCAATGTTCCGCCACTCGGTGGCCCAGTGCGGCTGCTGTGGGATTCTTGGTTTGAGGGAAGGTGAAGATAATGGACTGTAGGGTGGGAGAGCAAAAACAAAAAATCGATAGTGTACTGTAACTATTTTCAAACGTCGCTCACGGTGGTCGAGGGGGGGGGGGCTTTGAGCTCGGGGGCCCCGGGGCACTGCCCCGCCTAGCCCTATGATAGCTACGCCACTGGTGACGATACTTGGCGACCTTCTACACACATCTTTGACTACCAACCCACCATTTTAACTCCTGCGTTGGCATGACAACGGCTTCGCCAATTGCTAACATCTTTGACCCTTCCTTTACCATGGTAACGGCGTCATATCTAACGACCCACTAGATGCCATTGCACCATTAAAATACGACTTAATTTATAATTATGCAGTATTTTAATCCTTGCAGGCTACATTTTGTTCCGAAGGTGACTTACATCAGGTCGAAAAGGGTCAATAAGAAATGTTAATTTTTGCGATCAAGACTGTTTTTTGTAATATTAATCATACCAAATAGAACACTGTTTCTCGCCTTTGACAAGGTTGTCCAAATTAATAAAATATGCTGGTGTAATACCTTTTTGCAGCTCTTTGCCTATTTTATTAGAAAAGTTACCATAGTAAGGGAACCTGTGGTAATTAATCTTTCTCACTGCTGCTACGCATAAGAACCAGAGTTGCAAGCTTGTCCTGTGACGTCTGTGCATCATTTGTGGGTGGTGCGTTTTTCTATTTCACAATACTGTAATGGACAAGGTCTGCTTAATATCCATTTGCTACAGCTATGTACTTGATGATGTTTAACTCGCGCTCCTTCAATAAAGGAATTTAACAGTCGCAGTGAACCACTTCTTGTAAAAAAAAATTATGGAATCTTTAGACGATCGATGACCTACATATAAAGTTTTATTTGCAATCATCATGGTACACAGCTTTTGTTCTTCTGTTGATTTCAATTGAAGGAACGTTTTCTGTGGGAGGACATTCCATCACAATACATAATTTCTCATGCACCGACATTGCACTTCACCGCCCTCGAGTTTCAGAGGGCCGCGAGGGAATAACCGCGCGGTCTGAGGCTTCATTTCATGGATTACGCGGCCGCTTCAGCTGGATGTTTGAGTCCTCCCTTGTGTATGGATGTGTGTGTTGTACTTAGCGTAAGTAGTTTGTTAGTTTGGGGGACGATGACAGTAATTTGGTACCTTAAGTCCTACACCAGTTTTAATTTAAAACTTTCAAAGGGTTACAACTTGAGTCAGTAAAGCGGGAAAGTCGATGAGCGAGTCGCGGCGGATTAGCCGCGCGTTCTGGAGCGCCGCGTCGCGGTGCGCGCGGCAGTCCGCCGTCGGGGGTTCGAATCCCCCCTCGGGCATGGATGTTTGTGTCGTCTTTAGTATAAGGTAGTTCATAAGTAGTTTGTAAGTTTAGGGTCTGATGACCCTGCTGTTAAGTCCCTTAAGCCTTACAAACATTTGAACATTTGTTTCAATGAGCAATATATATGACATAGGAGCATAATATTTCAGCCGATTCAGAAGAGGATAAAAATATTCGGCGGCTTTAAATTACCGCACGCCATCGCAATATTAAATTTCGATGGAGAGAAATGCTACCGGAAGCTGCAAATGGAATCTGCGTCTAAGCTTCAAAATCACCTGTTCGATTAATTTAAAACGAAAAAAATTGCAAAAACGGGCTTGTAAAAGATAGTTTCCATATTCTTTATTTTTGACCGTTTTCGAAACCTCTATGCTGCCATCATCATTGGATGTCGCATTGGTTCTTCATGCAACATGTGATGGTGGCAGCATAGATGGGACGAAACGGGTGAAACAAAGATTTTTGAAGCGATTTTGGGCAATCTTGCGGATTATGAAACAAATTAGATCGCCCTCTGAATCTGACGCTATGTGGGAATATGTAAGGACAAAATCTGAACAGCAGTTAGGTGCGTGACGACTTTCGCCGCGCACGCGAGCCGAGCGGTCTGGAGCGCAACGTTGCGGATCAAGAGGTCTCCGGCGTCGGAGGTTCGAATCCTCCCTCAAGCATGGATGTGTGTGTTGCCCTTAGGTTAGTTCAACTTAGTTTAAGTAGTTTGTAAGCTACGGACTAATAACCACGCAGTTGAGTCCGATAGATTTACAAACATTAGAACATTGTGTGACGACTTTAGGTTCATTTATGACCTATTGCTACCAAATAAAATGCACTTTGGGCTTAACGTAATAACTCGCAATTTAAGATTACAGTAGCCCTGGATTTTCGCATCATGTCTATCCTAAAAAGTGGATAATGTCAACTGAGTGTGATGGAAGCTACCTGGAGGTTACTGAAATAATTAGGGCGTTTGAGAACGAGAAGCAATTCAAAAAATTATATTGGAAGTTGATGAACAAAAACAATTCATTTATATATACTAACGTAGTGCCCCTGCCCACTACTCACGGCATTTATCACACGTGCTTTCAGTGTGAATGGACACTGGGCACAAAGTAGTGTGTGGATAAGTAGAGAATTTGCGTGTGTTGGGAGGTGTTGAGTGGTAACCTGCGTGGTCGTGGTGATCACTGTGTCTCCGTTGGTGCAGTGATCAGAGCGACTGCTTAGTAAGCTGCAGGTCCCGGGATAGAATCCCGACTGTGCACAAATTTCAACATTCCCCTTTGATTTATTTCAATGCCCCCTGGCAGCTAACGTCTTAAATCCCTTCATGTTTTGCACCTTTTTTTGTTGTTGTGGGAAGAATGTTACAACGTTACCACTTCGGCTGCAACGGATAAACTGTTTCTTGGAGTAACTGTGGCAGGAGTGTAAGTCCTATTCGAAAACACTCTTCCGGACTGGAGCGTTATTGACGGAAGCCGTGGTAGTGGGCATTCAAGTGTTAAAAGAGAACTCCCCTAAGGCTTCCAGCGCCACTTTATAAAAGGACGGTGGTTGGATGAAGTTCAAGGGCACCTACCTGTTACTGCTGGGGTGCCAGTTTCCCTTTAGGAGCAACAAGAATTAAACGCATACGGAGGGAGAAGGCAAGCTATGAAGCAGGCCGCATGAGAGGCAGTCTGCTGGATCCCCGCTTCTAAACACATGAGGCGGAGGTGCTGCGGATCCGGGCTTGTTCTTCGGAAGCTCTCGTAAATGTGACAAGTAGATTTCAAAAGAAGGAAGCATGGATGCCGTGATATAGGCATCCTGTAACTGGAACCAATATTGATATTTAAGGAAATCGCGTCTCGTGTAAAACTCTTCGTAATTGCAGTACATTTAACACGGATAAAATAGTAAGTGATTTACAGAATAATAAAAATATTTTTTCACAATATTCTTACCAAATAATTTCTACACTAAAAATTGTACTCGCAGGAAATTTTACAGACAGAATAGACACATATAGATGACCTGCATTTTCTATTACGATTAATAAGTCATAGGGCAATCTCTTATATACTGCGGAGTGCATTTGACGTTTCCATGTTTCTTACACTTTATGTCGCTTGCTCAGGGGTGGGCTTACCAAAGAATTTATTCATATTACTTCCTGGAGAAGTAAAAAGAAATATTGTTTACAGTCAACTTTTGAATTAAATGAATGTTACATCCCATTTGTATTTTGATTACTACCTTCTTCGATTGAATACTGCGCTAGTAATTTTGTACATTATGCAAGACAGCCTTATTTCTTATATATTCTCCCGTAAATATAACATCTTTTTAGAAAATAACAGATGGACAGAAAAAGAAGGGACTGGAAAAGTATTAACTCTAGGCTGGAATAAATAAGTAACCGGGCAACGCTACCCCCAGGGGGCTCACGGTTCTTCCGTGAGTACGTGCGTGGCGAGCACGGGGCCCCGAGCTAATGCAGTCTTCCTTCCTTCTTACTGGACTGCATTTCCTTTCCCCTCCCCTCCTTTCCTAACCTCACTTCTCCCCTCCCCACCGGGGGACTGATAACAGTAGTTTAGTCCCCCTATCCCAACCAAACAACCCAACCCAACTCTAGCAACGGTGGGTTTTCAGCTAGTAACGTATATTTGGAAATCCATTCCTTCGAGGAAAATACAAATACAATATTACAAACGTCGAAGACTAATGTTCTAATGTTTGGCCGGCCTCGGTGGCCGAGGGGACTGAGGCGCTACAGTCACGGTCTGCACGGCCACTACGGTCGGGGGTTCGAATCCCCCCTCGGGCATGGATATTTGTGCCTTCCTAGTTCGTAAGTAGTTCTTAAGTAGTTTGTAAGTTTAGGGACTGATGACCCCGTAGTTAAGTCCCATAAGATTAACAAACATTTGAACATTTCTAATGTTTGTAAACTTTTTGAATCAAATCCCTGTGGACACACACACACACACACACACACACACACACACACACACACACACACTAGAGGACTCTAACCTCCCGCAGGAACGGCCGCCCAGTCTGTACCAACACGCCTCAGACCACGCGGCCATTCCGCGCGTCGTCGTCGAAGACTTATGCCTGATCAAAGGAACTAATGAATTAGTAACCATATGAAGAATTCCTTTCGCAGACGTCTACGGAACGATGGGCGAGGTCAGACAATGGCTACTGCTATAGTAAGTTGTCAAACAAGTCCAGTATCTTGATCGATGGATTCCAGTTATCCGCTGCAAAACTCGTTCTCCTTGCTGTGGGTCTACAAGCACTGCATCATCCGAAAGAATGTGGAACAAACAACTAAATCTAAAGTCTCTTAAACTTTTTCCCCTCACTGCAAGCGGTTGACAGGGGGAAGGATTAGTTCTTCGAGTTCAACGTCTGCTAACTAAGGAAAACCTCTGACATTTAGAACATTTAAAAAGAAGTAACAGGCACTCAAAGTAAATTGTACGTCAAAATTACAAGAACAAACTGTTTTCAATCTATAAAAGTGATAGCAAAATGTAGAAACTATTATGTAAACGGCATTCACTGGCCCAGCACTGACGATGATTTATAAAATAAATAGAACCGCGTCTGGTGTAAAACACTCGTAAATTACGGGAAGCTTACGGTGCACAAAATAAATAATAATTAAAACTTCCCTTTCAGTTCCGCGTGTTGATACCTGTGTGTGTGTGTGTGTGTGTGTGTGTGTGTGTGTGTGTGTGTGTGTTTTAGAGAGAGAGAGAGAGAGAGAGAGAGAGAGAGAGAGAGAGAGATTTATGCCTGGTTTCACCAAACTTCGTCTAAATATGTAAGACAAACGACAAAATCAACGCCTCGTTTAATTTTGACGTACCCTCAAAAGCTACAGCGTTTGAACATCGCCAGTCTCAATGAATTGACGAGGTGCTTATTTTAACAGACGCTCTAATTGAAACAGCGTCTAGTATCGTGTATTAAATCGATACTATCGAGTTTTATCGTTTGTTTTCATTGTTGTGCTCTAGTTTTCGATTGAACAAATGAATATCACTACGTAAATAGCAGGTTTTTCATTACGGCCAAAGTTGTTGTGATCGTAAGTTTGGTGAAACCGGGCAATAATAAGGCTAAGAGAATGGAAGAACGTGCCGATGAAATAAAGAAGAAAGGTTATAAATTTTCTGATGATGAGAAAAGTTTTCTTTTGGGCCTTGAAATCAACTGTTCAAATGTTTGTAGAGCTTATGGGACTTAACTACGGGGTCATCAGTCCCTAAACTTACAAACTACTTATGAACTAGCTAATACTAAGGACGGCACAAATATCCATGCCCGAGGGGGGATTTGAACCCCCGACCGTAGTGGCTGTGCAGAGCGTGACTGGCGCGCCGCAGACCGCTCGACCACCGCGCTCGGCGTTTTGGGCCTTATTTCGAAAATTAAAGACGTAATTCGTAGCGAGAATTTCACATATAGGGATCTCAGCGACGCAATTGCTTCTGAAACCTTCTTGATATATCGGCAGACGGTTCATTTCGCAACCCCATTAAGTCTGCTATTACCATTCGAAGAGATCCAGTAGCATAGAATTGTAGAGTTGAAAGCAGCTTTTGTATTGGGGTTAATGGTCTATTTCTGTTAGTTGGATACTAGGCCTATAGTCTATTTTCCATTTGTTCCAGAAGTTTTAATGCTATTTTACTGGACAACCTGTACCTTGTAATGAATTTTATATCATTCATTGTGTAGCAATGATCATTGCGCTCAGAAATTTCGCGTTTAGGCCCTAGATTTTCTACCAAATCTATGTACAATACGTCTGCATCGAAGTTATCTCCCATCTTCACAGCCAGAAGACATGAACAGTAATAAACTATCTATGTTAACTTTTCAATATCTCCTGAATATTCAAACTACAGTAAACCTGTCTCGTATAAACGACTCGTCAAATGGTTTGACGACGCAAAATCGGCGCGTCAGTTTTGACGGCGTGTTTAACGATAGTTACCGTAAACAGACGTCGATGAAATGCAAAAATGAAAATTAAATGATCGTCAGAGATTAAACAATCGTCAAAGTCATAAACGACGCTTGGTGAAATCGGGCATTAGTCTCATTTTTACAGGATCTAGGTCCTGGTAATAACTGGACGACTGTTGACGTCCATAGAAAGGCAGGCAGCTTATATCTTTGACAAATCTTTAATGTAACAAATCCCTGATTTCGCTATCATTGAGAGTTTGCGCAAATAAGACTGTCGGGTTGTATTTATTATAGCTGACACGGAACATTGTTTTGCGGGTTCTAACTTGCTATATCAAGATGTTTGAAGCCGATCGTCGATGTTAACAGAAACTGTAATTGGGGATCTAGACAGGCTTATTCACAATAGTCGTGTCCAACTATCGCCCAAGCTGTTTAAAGGCCAACAGAAAGGTTTCGGCTACATTATAGTATGATCAACAACGCAAGGCAACGGAAATTCCTTACGCATACCCTAGTGAGAAGTCTCCATCTGCCCCAAAACCGTTGAAGCCTCGCTCTTATTCTGTCGCCACCTGCATCCCAACGGATAGCTGCCCCCCCCCCCCCCCCTCGCAACCGTCCCCACCGCCGTCCTTTCCGGCACTCTTCATAAAGCAACGGTCCACAGACCCTGCGCCCAGGCACAGACAAATATCTTACTCTGTGGCCCAGGTATGCCACATACATATTCATTCGTACCTCTAGTTCTGACAGACCCTTCCGGCTCGTCCCAACACCGAACCTAACTTCCAGTCGAGGAAATCTACGTAGCCACCGGCTTCTGGCAAATTGCTGAATGATGCGCGGATTCTCTTGCCGTACAAGTAAGAACAACAGATTCCAGCTGTTACAGAAGTCTTGTCTCGGAGAAAAGGAATTTTATGCAAGGCAACTGATGAATTATTAATGATCGTAACATGTATATGCTGTTAAGTATTTGCATTCCGTTTCCCTGTCCCATTCACTACCTCCGTCACACCCACCTGACACATTGTTGTAATTTATGGAATGTTTTAAAATTATCATAGATGATACCAAATCGCATTAATTAGTTTCAACTGCAAAATAAAAATATAAAACGTATGTGGAAGCTTTGGATTTTCAAAACTGTTTCGGGGAAGTGATTAAGTATTCCGTGAAGAACTATTAATATTACGGCGCATTTTTATCATTTTGAAACTGCTATTTTAACGGTTATTATGATTTTGTGTTATTAACTAAGATTTAAAGAAATTAGTCACCGATAAAACAAATTTTTCTCGTGCTTTAAAGATCTTATTAATTTTATACCTTCAATGGTTATTACTTTTATTATCTTCAAAATAACGTATTTCATGACTGCCAGGATTGTCAAAGAAGTGTTCCGTCAGAGGAGAGGTTGGGAATGACTGATACAGATTAGTAACATGAGCTCAGTGACGAATCGTGAGCTAAGTTACTGGATCCCCCCCTCCCCCCCAAACACACACACACACGTGGGAACCTACTTCAGGTTTGTAAACCTATGGGACCAAATTATTATGGACATAAGTTCCTAGACTTACACACTACTTTAACTAACAATAAGGACAACATACAACCATGCCCGAAGGACGACTCGAACCTCCGGAGAGAGCGGCCGCCAATATCCGTAGCATGATGCCTTAGACCACGCGGCTACTCCCGCACGACACACGTACTCACGAGAAGAACCGCTTCTTGTGATAGTGCGGTAACTTTTTCTACAGGGCATGTCATCTTTCTTGGGACTGTTCGGGTAGAAGCAGATCTTAAAAAAATTGTTTCAAACAGTCGTGAAACTAGGTATTCATACTACCAACTTTAATAAACTGAGGTACCTTATAGCTAAATAATTAAAGATAATAAATTAACTCAGCTGTAATGTAGATTTTGTGAGAACACAACGGCTACACGTGGAAAATTTATCGTGGGCGCGGAACTCGAACCCAGTTCCCGCTTTGCGCGGCCACACAGGAAAACTTCCGGTCCGACCTTAATTCCACGTGTCGCATCATACGTGACCATTGTAGTGTTTTATTTATTTATTTTAAAATATTTCACAGTATGAGGAATACTCTCATTGCTATAAAGGCCCAATATAAATTTTGAGGAGTACCTGAGTCTTTTCAGATATTTTGAGAATTGTTGTGGGGGTATTATTTGATAGGCTTGCGTACGTACACTTAACACAAAGAGCGCACAACTGGTGTAATACATAATAAACTTGTTATCACTAAATGAATCATTAAGTTGGATGTAGAAATATAGTGATGAGTGACAATGTTAAATTCCATTCAAAGTTAAACTTTGAAGTCCTAATTGCTGTCCGCTAGAATCTCTGAGTATCAATAAAGTGATAAATCTTGAGGCAGTGTTCCTCGTAGCATGGCACTTGGTTCAAATTCAAATGTTTGTAGAGTCTATGGGACTTAACTACGGGGTCATCAGTCCCTAAACTTACAAACTACTTATGAACTAGCTAAGACTAAGGACGGCACAAATATCCATGCCCGAGGGGTGATTCGAACCCCCGACCGTAGTGGCCGTGCAGACCGTGACTGGAGCGCCTCAGTCCCCTCGGCCACCGCGGCCGGCGGCACTTGGTTCTAAATCGTTTAAGTCTATCAAAAGAAAAAAAAAACCACATCATTAGTCATGTATAAAACCCGCCAGAAATGTTTGTAACGTAAACTACTAAAAACGACAAAAGAAAATGCAACATTATAAAACATAATTATGTATATATTCCAGGCCACTGAGGAGGCCTTGCAAATAAAGGCAAAATGCATATGGCAAAAGAATTTTTTGTTTTAGTTGCTTAGACGATTCATATAATAAATTCCTGCATATTAATATAGTGTAAATTCTTTAATTTTTACTTGTACAGCCGTGGAATCAGCCTGCAATGTTTGTTCTTTTGGACATCACCCAAAACTGTTTTCTTTAGCCCTAGATGTCTTCAAATCTCAGTATGGAGAGGAACGAGAACGAATGCTTGTTGGTCGAACACAGATAACTGCCTTCGTGTTGTTGAGGGCATTTTACTTTTTGGTCTTGTGGAGAGGTACACTTCAGTAATTTCTAGAACAACTTTGCAAGCCGTAGTGGAATGGCCGAGGGCTGTAAGGCGCCTTGCTGTGAAGCGCGCAGTTGCTCTCCGTCGGAGATTAGAGTCCTCCCTCATGGGTGTTTAGGTTAGTTTAAGTAGTTTGAAAGCCTAGGGACACATAACCACAGTAGTCAAGTCCCATACATTTACAAAGTAAAAGGTGCCTTCGTAGAATTAGTTCAAGGATTTTTATATTTACGGCAATGTGAAAACGATAACGACGGTGAAGGTATGCAGAAAAAAAATGAGCAGAAAAATAATCAGAGGAGCGTTTTTGGTAAACTTTTGGTAAGTGGAAAGAAGAGTGTAAAATTAGTGTGTATTACAATTTTTTTTGTAATGACAATGAGACAAGGTTATTATTTTCGTTTTCCTCTTGTCCTGCTCATATACATGGCCTACATCAATGATTTTCAGTCTGTGGGTCGCGAATTCCAGGGGGATCCCAAAGTCTTGCTTAGGGGATTTCGCAGTCACAGGAGAAAGTACTTCCAGCATAAAATAACTAGGAGTTCAGTAATAACAAAAACGTATGCCCAACTCCAATATATTTATTGAAAATTACGGGGTTCCTTGAATATATCACTGACTGTTTTATAATACATTGTGTTAATGATTAATAAGTGCAAAAACTGAAAGCTGTTTTTAGCAACCAGTTGAGAGGTAAAAGAACTTGATACAATAAGTAATTCTGAAATGTTCGAAGAAAACAAAATATTCTTGTTTACAAATTCTCTATTGAGTGGGACCTTTCTTAATGAGCATAATATCTTCTGAGTCTTGCCTGAAATGCGAAACAGTCGTTAACCAAAATATATTTTTCTGCTGCAAACCATGTAAAAATAGGATAATGTCTTTCATTCCGAAAAATACATAAAAAAACTTCGTCCAACAAAGGCAATAAGATTAAATTTGTTTCCTTTGAGATAACATAGTTTATTTACGGCTCGTGAAAAAGGGGGGGGGGGAGGAATACGCCGGAATATTTTTATTCAGGAGGGAGTTGCCAGAATATTTTTACTTGAAAGGGGAACGTGTATTCGAAAAGATTGAAAAACACTACGTTGTTACTGTTGGACTAGGCGGTGTCACAATTAGAGAGTGGTCGGATGCGTTTTCTTTCATCTGTTTTCCACTTTTCTCTATCTATACCAAAATTTGACCCTTTGCTAATATCTAGAGAAAATAGTTACTTTTTAATGTATCTGTAACGCAGTCTCTTTCGCATGGCTTTTTGAGTGCTGAAAATTTCAAATGAGTAGTCCTATATCGGCTGGAAAAAGAAGACTAAGTGTCCGCTGTAAAGCAAAGGAAAACTCAATATCTAGGTCACATTATAGGGGCATAAACCAACTATTACAAGGCGTCGTTGAAGGAAAAACACAAGGGAAAAGACCTGTTGTAAGAGGAAGGAATTCGCCGCTTAAGTCGTGTCTTCCCTTGGTTTCCCCGTTCCGCCTGCGGACATGGGAACTTTGTCAGGCTTTTTCTAGGCGACCTGCACGGTCGCAGAACGTGAATGAGTGCCTTACACTGACTAGTGTGTTCTTTGCAGACGTTCATGTCCTAAGTCCAAGAACTGGGGTAGACACTTACTTTAGCTGAAAAGTATCTTGAGTTCACAACATTTAGAGTTTCTTGCTCTTTTTCGAGACTTGGTTTTCTTGCTACGTTATTTTCCGAACGTAAGGAAAAAAAATTGGAAATTGGTATACACAAAAAATTTATATGTTCTTACTAAATAGTGTGTGTGTGTGTGTGTGTGTGTGTGTGTGTGTGTGTTCGTTTACTTGAGGGTAATTCATACAAATCTACAGACCGATGTTGGTGACTTGTCCTTCAAAATACGAGGAAGGTCACAGTCTACATAAAATTTCGCGCGGTGCATGGCAAAGGGTACTTTACGAAAGCTTTCGACACCATTCTACATTGTTACCTCGATTATGAAAAAGTTTTGAACACTTCTCAAAATAAAACAACCCTAATATTTTGTATGGTGCGTGGCGGAAGTTACCTGAAAACAATCGTCGACATCAGTCTATAATTTTACTTCGGTCTTTATGAAATTTTGCACGAAAGGACCATTTCATACGGTGTATGGTGGAGAGACAGCATGATTGCCTCTTTAAACGTTGACACATCTTAGTATGATTGCATGTAGAAGGCTTTTTCTATTAATAAAATAATAAAAATATATCTCCGCAAGGCACCGTAGGTCTATAGAACAGGACCTGGCGATAAACTTTCCGCTGATGATGAAAGTTGTTAGATACATGCAATTTTTCGTAAACAGTGAGGAGGAAATGCGCTGAGAAAGGTGGAGGAGATGGACAGATGGAAGGCGAAGAGGGAATAAATAATGCGAGGGGAGAGAAGGAAATTATGAGACAGGAAGGGAGAAGCGATCGTGTATTAGAACGTAGGAATAAATAAATATTCTGGCAACGCCGAGCTTTTAGCTATTTATATATTTCCATAACACGGGGTTATTTCTTCCCGCTGTTTTTCAAACTTCCATCTACGAATGGCAAAAGATTTTCTCTCACGAGTAGCAATGTAGAATGCCTTTGTTGTCTTGATCAGAATATTTAACTCTACGACCCAAACAATTGACCTTCCTCGGAGAATCTCTCAGTTGTCACGTCATCCAGTTCTATGTTCGTCTAGAGTGGCTAAGACAATATCAAAGACGATGTACTACAAGTAGCAGTCTTTCGAAAGATATGTAATGTATTGACAAATTTGTATGGTAATTTGTTGAAATTGCGTGGGTTTCTTATTATTCATGGGTAATATATGCGCAACAATTTGAAAATTGCCCTGTATGTTTATTTAGTCGCGAAAACTTTTCTCCTAGTTAAAGAGTTAAATACATCTTGATTGTGTTGTTAAATAAATGACTGTAATATTTAGAACAAATTAATATAATGTGGCACTCTACCACTGTGCAACCGAGATGCACTTCCAGACTGCAAATCCAAAGGTAGCGGGCTAGATCCCCGCCAGGTCCTAGGATTTTTATCTGTCACTTTCCACTTCTTTCACCTCTGGCAGTATTGCTCATGTGAAAAATACCGAGTAGCACCGTGGTTCGGAGCCCACGTTAAACTGTAGGTCCCCCTGTAACTGGCTGGGTAAGTCAGTTCGAAGGTCGGAGGAAGGCAACGGCATACCACCTCCAAACAGGACCCTGCCTATTAAAGCAATCTTCGGATTGTTGACTGCTTTATCTTAATATAATGTGCAGAATAAGATTTTGAAATGTAATTGGCGTCGTGAAAATGTCAAAGGAAACGTAATTTTCACCGCAATTTTCCTGTTCTAGAGCTAAAACTTTTGGAGACGTTGATGTAGTCAGATATTCCCTGCCAGCCTCTTTCAAAGGTATGATCGTAGCCGTTTAACAGCGCTCATGTTAAAGGCCTCCGAAAAAACTTGTCAGGGACTTTGTTAGTGGGTGTGTGTGATACAACGCTCATTTTAATTCCGAGAGAAGCCAAGATATCCCTCTGAGGCCTCTATACCAGAACAACTTGGAGGACATTCATTTAGCATTACTCTGACAAACAGATGATGCTTACACTCGCCTAGGCGTTTGTTTGACGATATGGTGATAATACAGGATAATTGAAACCGTTGGTTCTCATTTAGACGTATTCAGCAGGCACCTTTCAACGCGACTGTTCATTTCAGCTAAAAGATAAACAAGCTAATGACGAAACAGCTTAATGTTTTGGAATCTATGGCATGAAAAAAAAAAGTTTAAGCTATTGAAGTTTGTAAGCTGTGATTCAATAAGTGTGGAATAATTTCCAAATACTGGATTAGTGCTGAAGCGCGCTTATACACTAGAAAGTGACCAGACCCGGATTGAATTCGCATTCTTAATTAATGGCCGCTGGCCTGGTACACTCTAGTGTGTTTTTTTAGACAATACTTATTTCCCCAGCTCCGCATCATAAAAAGCGTTACAGTGACAATAAAAATGATCCACTCCTAGTGAAACTGTTGACTGGAGCTGCAAGAAAGGTATTAGACCAAGGAGTTACAATAAATACAATGAAGAACCAAGGAACTGGTACATGTGCCTAACATCGTGTAGGGGCCTCGCAAGCACACAGAAGTGCCTCAACAAGACGTGGCATGGACTCGACTAATGTCTGGAGTAGCGCTGGAGGGAATTGACACCTTGCAACCCCCAGGGCTGTCCATAAATCCGTAAGAGTACGACGGGGTCGAGATGTCATCCGAACAGCACGTTTCAAGGCATGCTAGTATGCTCAATGTTCATGTCTGGGAAGTTTGGTGTCCAGCAGAGGTGTTTAAACTCAGAAGCGTGTTCCTGGAGCCACTCCGCAGCAATTCTGGATGTGTGGCCTGTCACATTATCCTGTTAGAACCGCCCATGTCCGTAAGAATGGACATGAATGGATGCCGGTGATCAGGCAGCATGCGTACATACGCATCACCTGACAGAATGGTATCTAGACGTATCAGTGGTCCCATATCACTCCAACTGTACACGGCCCACACCGTTACAGAGCTTCCACCAGCTTGAACATTCCCATGCTGACATGCAGAGCCCACGGATTCGTGAGGTTGTCTCCATACCCGTACACATTCATTCGCTCGCTGCAATTGGAAACGGGACTCGCCGGACCAGGCAACATTTTTCCCGCCATCCACAGTCCAATGTCGGTGTTGACGGGCCCAAGGAGGAAGGGTACACGAGTGGGGCTTCGGCTCCGAAAGCCCGTATCGATGATGTTTCGTTGAATGGTTCGAACGCTGACATTTGTTGATGGCTCCGCATTGAAATCCGCTACAATTTGCGGAATGGTTGCCCTTATGTGACGTCGGACGATTCTCTTCAGTCGTCGTTGGTCCCATTCTTCCACGGTTTTTTTCCAATCTCGGCGATGTAGGAGATTTGATATTTTACCGGACTGGGATATTCACGGTGCACTCGTGAAATAGTCGTACGTCTAAAGGCGCCTCGCTGCGGAGTGCGCGGTTGCTAGCCGTCGGAGGTGTGTGTGTGTGTGTGTGTGTGTGTGTGTGTGTGTCTGTGTGTGTGTGTGTGTGTGTTGTCCTTAGGTTAGTTTACCTAGGTTTAAGTAGTTTGTAAGCTACGGACTGAGAGGCGACAGTTTGGTCCGATAGATTTACAAGCATTTGAAATAGTCGGCCGCGGTGGAGTGGCCGAGCGGTCTAAAGCGTCTCGCTGCGGAGCGCGCGGTAGCTCGACGTGGAGGTTCGAGTCCTCCCTGGGGCATGGGTGTGTGTGTGTGTGTGTGTGTGTGTGTGTGTGTGTTTGTGTTTGTCCTTAGGTTAGTTTACCTAGGTTTAAGTAGTTTGTGAGCTACGGACTGATGACCACGCAGTTTGGTCCGATAGATTTACAAACATTTGAACATTTTTGAAATAGTCGTACAGGAAAATCCCCACCTCATCGCTACCTCGGATATGCTGTGTGCCCCATCTATCGTGCATCGAATATAACACCCTGACAAAACCGTCTTAATCCTTAAATGCATGGTGTTGCAGATACGCAACATCTATTGTAATATTGTTTTATACGCGTCTAGTGGGAATTTTGTGAACTAACACCTGTTTAACAGATGCAGCAGAGTTTGTAGAAAGTGAGTGGTGTTTGTTGTGTCGAGGTTGGCTGCAGTGTCAACTTCTGTTAACATCTTTTCCTTTGTTTGGAGAGAACGGCAGATATTTCAGATTTGACGCTTTGTTTTCAATATAAAGAGCCAGTTTTGGAAGACGTAAAAAATCACTTCAATTTAGACAGACATGGAGAACCATAATACCACAAAATTTTGTTTATACTATCCAACTTTGAAAATTATAAAGCAAGTTTCTGTATATTGCATATGTTTTTTTTTTTTGTTTTTTTTTGGAAAACATAGTAAAAAATCCTATTTTCCCTTTGTTTATACAACTTACTAAAACGCGAAAATGTGTATTTAATTTAAAAAATCATTTAACGGTTAAATTGTGCTAACCTGTTTTTTAGCAACTGTAACGCATCTAACGCCTACGCCAGACATCTGTTGTCTTATATAGGCGTTGACTGTTTACATAGCTATGAGTTTGCATACGTATGCCTATACCAGTTTCTTTGGCTGTTCACTGTAATTGCCAAATCTGATATCAGTGAACACGTGTTGCTCACTATTATCAAAAATAGGAACTCGTGAACAGGGATGGCTGTTGTTTGTCCAGTTTCCGGGGTTGTGGTTGGGTTGTTTGCGATAGGGGGACTAAACTACTGATGTTATCACTCCCCCGGTGGGGTCGGGAAGGACTGAGGATAGGAAAGGAGGGCGGTGGCCGAGAGGACTGAGGCGCTCCAGTCACGGTCCGCACGGCCACTACGGTCGGGGTTCGAATCCCCCCTCGGGCATGGCTATTTGTGCCGTCCTTAGTATAAGGTATTTGATAAGTAGTTTGTAAGTTTAGGGACTGTTGACCCCGTAGTTAAGTCCCATAAGCTATACAAACATTTGAAACATTTAGGAAAGGAGGGGAGGGGGAAAGGAAATGCAGTCCGGGAAGTAGAGACGGAAGGAAGACTGCATTAGCTCGGGGCCCCGTGCTCGCTACGAAAGTACTCACGAAAGAACCGTGAGCCCGCTGGGGGCCCAATTTCTGGGGCAAAATTGCAATTCGACGCCTCCTTTACCGCCGCACGGAAGAAGTATTAAATCTAAAATAAAGCAATTAAGGACGTATTAAGTTCTTTTAATAACAAATTGGGGAACAGATAGAATAAGAATTCAATCATAAATTAATAAACACGCAAATGTAAAAAATAAAAAACTACGGAAGCCTTGGCCTTTGAAGTTAAAAATCGGAACTTACATCAATATCCTTAAACAATAAAAATATGTAATATCAAATAAAAAATAAGACCAGATGAACAAATTTTAAGTTTTAGAATACCACGATTCTCACAATATATAAGGTTTAATTTCTGGAAGAAGGTTAGGCTTTGCGCTTTAGTTAAATTAAATTCCTAAAAATACACAGAACAAGCTTTCCTTTGGGTAGAGGATTTTGCTATTTTGACACAATAACAAAGAAATATTAGAAATAAAGATTTTTTCGTAATATGTAATTCTCTTAACATTCCACAAACTAAAATATTTGAAGAAATAAAACAGAGATATTTACTGAAATTTAAGAAGTAGTATGAACAAAAAACTGTAACCTATCACTTAATTTTATGAGCATTTCTTTCCGCAGAAGTACTAAAAATCGCTTCATACGAGATGTAGGTGGTAACTAATGTTCAGTGCTGACTTTCAGGTTTGTAGGACAAGGCATCGGTTTCACAACGACAATTGGCATGAATATTTGTCAGTGATAAGCACAAATATTCCTTGTAAATCACCACATTAAAATCTTTACACTTGTTCCTGAGACTACGAATGCTACGTACGTTTATAATGGCAGAACGTATGTTTTATAACTATAAATTTGCAGATTTCGGAAATTTCCCTTTACTTACATTGTAAAACCTTGATGCTTGTCAAATTTAATGATTCTAGGGAATCAATGGCTGGATCTTTTGTTTTTATTAACTTAGAAGCAAATGGACCATAGACTTCAGTATGGGACATAAATATAAAATTTTTATGTACACACTTACCTAAAGAAAATGGATCTTAGTAGTCGGATAGACGTACAAGAAGTTGATCCTATAAAACCTTCTTAGATCTGTCACTGCTAGTGAAACTATTTTGTTGCTTGTTTAAATGTTAAATGTTAGTTTCTGAGACATAAGCGAATGGAAATATTACGGGAGACATTCATGAAATTTTGAGAAAGTAACGCAAATCCTTATTATTTTATTTTTTATTTATTTATTTTTTCAAAAAAATGTGTTTCAATGTTGTGAAAGTACTGCGAAATGTGCTATTCGGGGAACCAGGAAATACTTTAGAGACTGATTCTTCCGCATTTATATTTATGATGACAAGGGGTACCCATCGGCTTCAACTGAAGATTAAGGTAGATATGAAGACCTGGCATTCAGAACTACTTATGAAATGAGTGGTTGCCACTCTCGTGTGTGCACGCACGTAGTTGTGATAGAGCAAGATCTCAGAGAAAGCAACTTACTGGATATCCTCTATACCTAAAACGAAGAATCTGTATCTCACATTTGGTACATTCTTCACTTTTGTTTGATGTACTTGATCGGAGAAGATCGATGGGCTTCGCGTCATTTGATTGCCACAACCATGCTTTATCTACTGTTGCGAGGTTTAATATAGATTTTGACAGAACTAGAACTATCGTGCACATGTCGACTGATTTCTAAATGACAGCCATTTTTGTTTCTGGGTTAAACAGCACAGCCAAAAAACATTTCTGCCATGCATATTCTTCGACAGAATCTTACAGAAAGCTGCTATGTCAGTCCCAGCATTGCACTATATGTGTTGGTAAGTGCAGTACGCTCATCTTTATTCATTTTCGGAACACCTGTTGCTGAACTGTCGTTACAACTTTCTTCCTCAAGAGGATTTCTTTCATGTCGGAATTTCCATTTCTAATCACCTTGTCGCCAACGCCCCGTTAAAGCGTAATCTTCCATTTTCTTCGTGTTGGAATTCAATGAACTGACAGCAGGCGTTGGCCAAAGAGAGAGAAAAATCTGCAAATGGCAAATGAGGTCGACCAAGAAAGTGGATCGCCCTTTAAGGTGTTCTGAAATATTTTGCTTTGCTTTATCATAAAGAAATGCCAGCATTTTAATGATGTTAGCCACCAGCATGGGGCATTAATCTACCCAGGCCCGAATTGAGAAATCTACCATATATTTCCAGAAGATATTTTACTGCGTATGTGAAACTGATGCAGAACTAGGTTTTTTAAAAAACTGGAATTATTGAGGATGTACGTTTTTCCAAATTTTTACTTTGTATAGAGACTTTGATCTAAGTAACAATACTATGATGGTGACGTTATAGTCTAATAAGAGTTACGAAGTAAATAGGTTGACTGTTAATCAGTTTGGAGAGGATAAATGAACAAACGAAAATAAAATTAGGAAATGCACTTAAAGGACGTAATTTGAGGTTAGATACAGGGGCTTTGATTTTTGTATAGATTTCGCACTGAGGACAACGATTGGAAAACGTCAACGTAGTGTATAGTGAATGTACATCTACATGGGATACTTTGCAAATCACATTTAAGTGCCTGGCAGAGGGTTTATCGAACCACTGTTATACTATTTCATCTCCTATTCCATTCTCGAATAGCGCGCGGGAAGAATGAACACATGAATCTCTTCGTTCGGGCTCTGATTTCTCGTATTTTATTCTGATGATCATTTCTACCTATGTAACTGGGAGTGAACAATATATTTTCGCATTCGGAGGAGAATGTTGGCGATTGTAGTTTCGTAAGTAGCCCACGCCGCAGCGATAAGCGCCGTTGTTGTAATGATTCCCATCCCAGATTCTGTATCATTTCCTTAACGCTGTCTCCCCTGCATCGTGACAATACGAAACGAGCTGCCCTTCTTTGTTTTAGTACTCTTGTGGACAACTTCACACTTCTCATTATTTAGAGTCAATTGCCAATTTTTACACCATACTGATATCTTATTCAGATCGTTCTGCAGTTGGTTTTGATCTTCAGGTGATTTTACTAGACGGTAAATGACAGCGTCATCTGCAAACAACCTAAGAGAGCTACTTAGATTTTCCCCTAAATCATTTATGTAAATCCAGTCGCAAATTTGGGGCGATATACCATAACCACGCAATTTGATTAAAAACCGTTTGTGAGGTATGGTGTCAAAAGCCTTCTGAAAATAAAGGTACGGTGTCAAAAGCCTTCTGGAAATAAAGAAATATGGAATCAATTTGCGAACTCTTGTCGATAGCACCCATCACTTCGTGTGAGTAAAGAGCTAGTTGTGTTTCGTATGAAATCAAAAGTGTCACACGTACATCTTATATCTGTGACACTTTTAATATCTGAGGGCCACCCGAAATGTCACAACAAAGTGATTATCTTGTTAATTAAGCGACTTTCATGAAACTCTGTTGCTTCCGTCATAGTAGCTGAACGTCACGCAACGTAGGTTTGCTATTCGAACATGTTGTTACTGCATCCTCCTGCGACCGCGACCTCCCTGGGAAGACTTGGCGCGACCCTAAAGTGGTCGCGAGTCGCGATCCACGTGTTGAAAAAACACTGCTCTGTTCATTTTATTGCCATCTCTAATTAACACTGTTATTTTTCAATTTTTCCTTGGGCATGGGCTGTAACCACATTTTACTCTCTAGTTTGTGGACACTGAATCTACTGTCATCTATAAATACGTCTGTACATCACTTTGGGTTCTTATTAGCACAGCTTTTTTATAGCCTCACTTTTCCCCATGAACTGCTATCCCATATCACGTATGATTCTCATACTTTTGGAATCCTGAAGGAAGAAATTTACGGCCGTCAATTTGCTTCGGGCGAAGAGGTGCATGCATGGGTACAATTGTTACATCAGCAAACGGGAACATTTTTCGATGGAGCATTAACCTTGTGTCTCGCAACAACATAAATGTATTAAAAGTTACGGCGGTTACTTTTGAAATAACGAAGAATTTGCTTACTTTCGTCCATCTCTGTGGTTACCATTTTATTTTAGCTTTCTGTGCTATTTTTTAATTTTATTAATGATTTTTCTAGCAAATTAATAACAGCCAACGTAAGTATAGTAAGTAACAGTTTATTCTGATTTGTATTTCACAATATTTTAGACAATAGGCTTGGTGTGACGCATATTTCAGGCATAACGATTATGAATTTTTAATTTATGCTGTCACATTGCCTATAGGTATACATGTATTTCTGAAGAAGACGGGTTTACATCTGTCGAAACCGTGGTCAAAAGTTTATTATAGAACTATTATTGCAACTGGTTGGCTGTTATTAACTTGCTATCCTATAACCATTGCTGAGACGCAGTCATGTTTAAAGTAACATTATTTTATTACGTAAAAGTTCCGTTTAGATGGAATGTACTGGCCAATGACTTGTACTCCTGTCACGTGGAAGACACCTTTGTATTTTTGCGTTGATTTTGCGTCATTCATAGCAGTGTAGACAAACGCCTCCTTAAGGCGCCACTTACGTTTGGGCTTTGTGATGTGTTCAGTTACTGTGCTATCTTTCGTGGGAGGCCTAGCCTTGAGACTAACGAACTGGTGATAACATTCGACGACTAAATTCGTGAAAAAAAATCGTTTCACGATTACGGAACTTTTAACAACTCCACCGCTTCCCAGAAAGTGAAGACAACACCGCGATGACGACGCCGAACTGCATGCCGATGTAAACCACTGGTTGAAATCGAAGGTGGCAGATTTCTGCCGAGACGGAATTGTAAGACTTGTGCCACAGTGTTATAAGTGCCTCTATTTGAATGGCGACTATGTCGTTTCATGCTAATTGCTTGAGATTTGCCGAACGCCGTGGCCGAGCGGTATGCGGCGCGCCAATCACGTTCTGCATGGCCACTACGGTCGGGGGTTCGAATCCCCTCCCCCCTCGGGCATGGAAATTTGTGCCGTCGTTAGTATTAGCTAGTACAAAAGTAGTTCGTAACTTTAGGGACTGATGACCAAGTAGTTGAGTCCCATAAGCTCTACCAACATTTGAACATTTTGTTTGAGATATTTGGCCCGGTCACTATCAATGGACCACTCTCAATATTCAAATCCATTTCCGTGCTTTAGTGAGATTAACGTACAGTTATTAATTTTTGTACATCAAGACTTATCTTCTGGCATTTTCTACATCTGAGAGGATCTCCTTATTAAGGAGGAATTGATATACCTAGTGTATCGAATCAAATGTAATGTAATCCAAATCCATGGAGCGAGCAAAAGATAGTGATATGCGTCCTAGAAGGATCGAAGATGGCGGCAAACTCCGTATGAAAGGTAGGGACGTGTGGGTAAGAAGCAGCAGCGGCGTGAAGAGCACGCAGATGGGGGAGTCAGGAGGGTGGACGCAGGAGCAATTTGGCTGAGTGCGGCTCACGGCTGGCGAGCAAGTGGCGCGGGCGTGAATGCAGGGGGAAGACGTCTCGCTGCTCTCGTTATTACATCTCCTGCGTTTACAGACTGCCAGCTGCAGTCGTATTTCCGCCTGACAAATTTCTCGCCTTACCCCATACGTCGGGACGAATTTCACGATAATCTCGTTCTATCAATTTTCTACTTGTTGAAATGGCGCTGCACGGATGCTTATTTATTTCTTTTTCCCATTATCTATTTATTTATTACTTATTTAGCCTGACCAGTTAGGGTCTTGTGACCCTCTTACATTTTACCAGGAAACACCACATACAAAAGATTTACAAAAATTACATTAATAATCAAATAATAGTCGACAATAATAATAAAAATAGTGATAGTTATAAAAATTATATAGGTTGGAAAAGCAAAATCACTGTACTCCATTCTCCGAAAAGTTATACGTACTGTAAACACAGCAAGGCGCGTGACCACAGCTGCCGTAGAGGGGTGTACAAGGCAGGGGCGCACAGTCCGCGTGGCCATCTCAATTGCAGGTGTGAGCTCATTAGTGCGTGTTGTACATCGGCGTATTCAGGATCTCTTAAGTTCATCTTTAAAGACGCTTGAAAGACTAGTTGAACCTTCGAGGAGTGGTTTCCAGATGTTCTTCCTTGGCTTGCAGTTATTGTTGTTGATAAAGCGCCGTACCATTATCGTAGAAAAGAAAAAGTTCCCAGTGCGAATTCCAATAAGCACGAAATATCAGCGCGGCTAAAATCTAAAACCCTCGATTTTGAAGACGGTATGTTGAAAAAATAACTTTTAGATATATTTCAAAATTACAGAACAGCGCGCAACGAATACGCGATAGATGAAATGGGGAAGAATGGGGAATTCTTAGAATTCCTCCATACCGCTGTGAATTAAACGCCATCGAGTAAGTGTGATACAGAATCAAAGGCTATGTTGCAGAAGAAGCAGTAAAAACAGTGGCTGCAGAAGTTTGGCACAAGTGCGTCCTCCGTGCCGTATTTTCAGTTGAAAGTCAAATGTGGAAATTGTAGAGGAGAGAGAGAGAGAGAGAGAGAGAGAGAGAGAGAGAGAGAGAGAGAGAGAGAGAGAGGAGCGGTTTGGTGTAAACCTCAATGAAAATAGTTAAAGTTTGACTGAATGAACCTTGTTTCGCCGTCCTTTACTATTATTATTGCTGGTAATGGTTTTAAAATTGTGTATGAATGGAGACTTTTCTTAGCAACCTGTATGAAAACAAATCCGTTTTGACAGAATGAACTCAGTTTCATCGTACTGTTACATTATTGTAACTGGCTTTGAATCTACCATGTCGTGCTTTATTTCGTTAAATTGTTGTCAAGGTTTCTCAGGGTGCGCTATGACGTCAGCTCGGCAGCCAGCCGACGCCACCAGCTGCAAAGCGTGCGCCAAGGATTTTGTACACCCCTTCGTATCACGTGAACACCGAATGCTTTTTCCGGAAACGATCGTAGTCGCTCACGTGAAACTGTTTACGTTTCGTCCCAGCTCTCGGAGAACGGACTATAGTTGCAAGGTTGCATATTTAATTACAACCGGTTTCGAGCAATTATTACCAGTCTTCAGGTATTTGCACAGCAAACAGTTAAGAATAATATACAAATACAAATATTACATAAAAACCGCAGTAGAATCACAGGATTAAAGAGGGCAAGAAGTACACTGTATACAAAGTTTTCACGATGTGACAAAATGTGAATTATTAATACGCTATTCTGCTGCATATTGATAAAATAAAAAACTGTGCAAAGTATTAAGTTCATATAAACAAAACAAAAAAATAGTTACTTACATTATTGTGCCCTATAGGTTTACACAGAGCATTATATAACAACACTGAATATAAAGTGCAGAGATTATGCTAGAACTCGTATACTAAGTTGTTAATATGTGGATCTTTAAATAAACCACTACTTAGTTTATATACGGTGTACTTCTAGACCCTTTAATTCTGTGACTCTTCTGGAAATTTTATGTAGTATTTGTGTATTATTCTTAACTGTTTGCTGTACAGATATCTGAAGAAGGGCAATAATTGCTCAAAATTGGTTGTGAATCAATCTGCAACCTTACGACTGGTGGCAGTTTTTTTCTTTTCCCTAACCTATAAAACACAGTTGCTGCAATGGAAAAACATTTAAATAATATTTAAAATAAAATACGTTAAAAATTGAAGTAATAGGTTGTAAGAAGTGATAGGGATAAAGGTAGAGAAGAAGAAAGAAAAGACAGTGACAGAGGCTCATAGAAAACAGTAGAAAATAAAGAAAGAGACTTTTGCCACACAGAGAACAGGTAAGTTTGAGGGTTAGCGGGAACTGGCCGGCGTAAGCTGCAGAGAGATGGCTGTTATGACAGTAGGTGGGCCATTAGTTGTCTTTAGAAGTTTGTGAGGGATATACTTTTCCTGATATTTTGAGGAATATTGTTCCAAAGTCTGGTTCCTGATGTAGAAAAATATTTAGATAGCACGGCAGTATTGTGCGATGGTACTGAAATGATTATACTGTAAGTTGGGAACGGGTAGTTCTGTTGTGCTGCTCACATAGCAGATTTAGAGTTGACGATAAATAAGAGGGAGTGTAAAGATTAAGAAAACGCTAGACCAAGAATATCGTGTAATAATGTATACGCTTATCAGCTTGAAGCCATGACAATTACTTGTAGGCTGGAGTGATGTGGACGAAAAAGCCCACGACGCAAATGAATCGTATATACAAGCATTCAGTGACGATTCTAGCCTGCGTGAACTTCATTCGAAAGTTCTTGAATAATATCATCACCATTACCGAATATGGGGAGTATTAATGTCTCCACGAACTTATTCTTAAGCTAAAGAGGAAACACTTTCTGTACCTCTGTACAGAGTGGAGTGACACTGACACCTTCTTACCGACGGCCGCTGTCTGCTCAATTTCAGTCTAGGTGTTGGTCCATAATTATTCCTAAGCTTTTTGCCGAGAAAGAGAAGGGTATATAACAGTGGCGTTCAGGGTTAATGGTGGAAGAGATTTCCTATACTGCTGGGTAACTAGTGTTTTCTGAGCGACTAAGATCATTTGCGTTTTGGATGGATTTAATTTCAAGCCGATAGTTTTTGCCCACTTTGATAAGGCAAGCAGGTCAGAAATTATACCCTAGATTGCTGTGTTCAGACTTCTCGGGCTAGCGGATAGATGTAAACGAAGGTCATCCGTGTAAAAGGTGATACTTGCAGTGGAAGAGAACTGTTGACACACCATAAACATATAACAAGAAAATGGTTCATCTCTGCTAGATCAGACTTAGCGGAACTGCAGATGACAGACAACCGGGAACCGAACTCAGTATCGTCAGGCCATCCTACAGGGAGTCTTCCTAAATGGACCGATGAGAGTAAGTAGGTTCACAGCCAGAAGATGGTGTACTGGGCCAAGAAAAAGCAGAAGACCCTAGCTGATAGTTAAGACGAGCCTCGTGGTCCCTATTAGGCCGAAACGAACTGATATATAACAAGGAAAGTATTGGTCCCTGCACTGACTCTTGTGGGACCCATGATAATACATACCTCCACTGTGACCTATTTGTTCTAGTCACTACACACTGCTGGCGGGATTTGAGATAAGAACGGGACCACTGTACAGCACTTGGAATAAAATTTAAACTAGAAAGCTTAGAAAGCAGAATGTCGAATTCAACAGTGTCAAATGTTTTGCTGAAATCCAGAAAGCACATAATATTTCTCTGTTGTTTATCCATAGATTCTTCAGTTCGACGGTCATTTTTCTCAGGGCAGAAATCGTACTGCGATTTTGGCGAAAACCTAATAGGTATTCATGTGTTAATTAGTAACGTGCTTGTGTCCTATGCTGGTAGAATACAAATTGGCCTGTTGTCGGAAGGTTGTACTGCAGAGTCCTCCTTGAGTGGTAGTTTTATAAGTTCCTTCTACCAGGCAGCTGGGGAAATACTGTTAAACATATCTGTTTATATCAACTGTAAAAATCACAGTAGTACGAGTAATTTTAAAATAATGGATTTTTTTGTGTTTTGGAAAGAAATTCTTTTATTCATCTACATCTCTTGTTCTGACCGATGCCCCCTCTGTATTTTAACCCTAAAGCTTGAGGGACTGTTCAGTGTATTTGGTAGTGTTTGTCGTCTATGCAAAAAAGGAAGTTATTGCCAGTTCTACAAGATTATGGAATAGGAGGCATACTTCTGCAAGCAATTAAAGGTCTTTACGTAGATTGTCAGGTAGCAGTTAGCTTTGACGGTAAATGGATTCATGGTTAAGGGTAGTTTCAGGGGTGAGACAAGGTTAAACTTGTCACCACTGTTGTTCATTTTATTTATGGATCATATGTTGAAAACAATAGTCTGGCTGGGTGTGATTAATATAGCGGAAAACAAAATAAGCAAATTCAAATGTTTGTAAATCCTTGGGTCTTAACTATTCTGGTTATCATTCCTTAGGCTTACAAATTAACCCAAGGACAAAATACACACACACACACACACACACACACACACACACACACACACACACACACGCGCGCGCGGGGATATCACGGGGAAAATGTCTTGTACAATTTTGAAATTATGCGTATAAGTTTATTGCAAGTCGTTGTCTACCTTAGTGTGGATCTGATTTCGTCTCCTGGAGAAATGCAGTGGGGTGCGCTCATCCCGTTTAGACCACCTGAGGAGCTATTTGGCCGAGTAGTATATTCCGAGGTCAAGGAACCCGACAACGACCGGACGAGCGGTGTGCTGTGACGTCATACTTCTCGCCTCGTTACTGCAACCAGAGGCAGAGGGTAAGTAATGATTAGTTGGACCGGTTGGCCTGTGTAGGACTAGAACGCGGAACTGCCTTTTTACTTTTTTGTAAGTCGGCAAGTGCTTTCATTCTCAAATACCGAGTCTGTATAATATTAGTTAGTTACGCAACCTAAAAAACAGTTTCTAATTGTAATACTTGACTTACTGCGTCAAACCTTAATGAGATTTTTTTAGTTAGCTACTAATAAGTATACTATTAAATGTGCGCCTCGGTTGCTCAGTGGTAGAGTGCCAGACTACAAATCCAAAGGTCGCGGGTTCGATCCCCGCCAGGAACTAGGATTTTTTATCTGTCACTTTCCACTTCTTTCACCTCTGGCAGTATTGCTCATGTGAAAAATACCGAGTAGCACCCACGTTAAACTGTAGGTACCCCTATGAGTGGCTGGGTAAGTCAGTTCGAAGGTCGGAGGAAGGCAACGGCATACTATCTCCAAACAGGACCATGCCTAGTAAAGCACTGTGGTGTTCAAACCTATTTTCGCATTGTTGACTACTTTACCTTATTATGATATTAAAACTTTTTTAAAAATTCAGTCACTAAATATGTAAAATGTTGAAAATCAAATTTCTGTCGTCTCTGGAAGCAGTTTCCAATCCTCCTAAGCACTTCTGTAACTCAGTTTTTGGAATAGCTTGTAACTCTCTCGTCGATACTTTTGTTATCTCGTATATACTTGTAAAACAACGGCGCTTTAAGGTTTTTTCAGTTTGAAGAAAACAATCCATTCGGTCTCATGTTTCATCTACATCTCTATCTACATCCAAACTCCGCAAGCCACCTCACGGTGAATGGCGGAGGGTACTTTGATTAGCATTGTTACTACTTCCTTTTTCAGTCGTTTTTGGTTTGCGGAAAAAAGACTTTTGCAGGTATAGGTCACGCACTTTTTTGTGGCCCCTCTGTTATCGTCGGGAGTCGACTGAGATCGTTTGTCTACGGAATGTTTATGCTCTGTACCAACCTTACCTCGTAACAGCATTGTACACCGTAGGCATCGTCAATGTATTGTTGATTTGTGATTGGTATTTATTATTGTCTTTCACTTGCTAAAATTAATCCACATACTCCGACGGATTCTTTTAGAAAAAAGGAAGGTTGCTCTTGAAAGTCGTATGATGAATGTTATTTCCGATTGTTACTCAGTTACGACTATAACAGAGGCAGAAACCGTTGCTACGTCCCTTTAAAATATTAATATTTCGTAGATATACGTTCCAGTTTTCTATTACTCAAACATTAAATTGATACTTAATTTCGTGTTCCATCTGTGACACTTTAATCCCTTACATGTTGTTTCTTTTAAACATGTAAGCTATAGGCCGTAAGCTGGCGGCACTGGGAGAAAGAGGCGGGGCTTGTTCTAACAGCCAATGCGCTACGAGCTGAATGCAAGCTTCAGCTCCCAACATTCTCCGCTCAGGGGCCACGTTTAAGTGTGTGATCTGTATGTTTCCTTGCGGGCTCTAATTATATCATCGAGATATTTTCGAGATATATATATGTAGGGGGAAGCAATATATAGGGTGACTCTTCAAGAAAGGTATGCTCTCGGAACTTCTACATAGACAGGTAGCATTATACAGAATGTCTCTCTTGCAGGGTCTGACACTGTAATTTTCCACACATGGAGGTTGGGCATGGTTCCAATATTGTTTTGGCACGAAAATTCACCAAAAACCAACGAAGTGTGAGCAATATTAAAGTGATGTAATGACCATGGTTTGTTTCCCCCACATACAGGGGCAATTTTTCGTAATTCATAGAAATTCCGTCGAACGTATGAGCAGCACTCTTGATTGACCATTAGATAATTTGTGGCAAAAACCTCCTGGAATATTACGCTGTTAGAATCGAAGGTTGCCCAAACTTGTCGAACTTTTTTCGATGCTGCAGATCCAGAATGGATTCAATGATATGATTGAGGCTTAATTCCGACGGCACTAACGGTATAAAATATTGCAAAGCAAATTTCTGTCGTCCCTGGAAGTCGTTTCCAATCACCGTAAGTAGTTCTGTATCTAAATTTTTGAAATACCTTTTCCTGTTCATTTAGGAAATCGCTTCTATATGGAATCGGGAGTTTTACTAGTTTATCAGTCTGGTGCTTTCACATGATGCCCCAACAGTAGCAGCAGAAGAATTGAGGCGGAATAAGAGGAGGAAAATGCCATCGTGGTAGACGGGAGTAACTGCAGCGTAACTCTACTGTCTGAGCGGCAGCGAGAGGAAAGCTTTCGTTTCTTGTCGGCAGCTCTTATATCATGCAGCAAACTCTTTCCTTTTATGCGCCGTGGGCTTTTATGAGAACAGTAACTCGATGGAGAACGCTTAATGGAACGCCAGACTGGGAGGCGGACAATGGAGCCTTTCCGTGTGGTGCGTATCTTGTCAGTAGACTGTCAGCTGCCTGCGGCGGCCAGTCAGAAGATGGTGGGATGCGGAAAACGCCGACTGAACTGTCTTAGAGAATTGTTCTATCGGAAAACTTGTGTTTTCCTTCTGGCAAGGGAGAATCAAAATTTTATTATTTCCATTGAAAAGTAACTGTAAGATTTATTACTGAACGTATTAAGTAGTACCACAAAGTTTTCAAGATGTCACTTCTTTTGAAAACAATTTTTAAGAATTTTTTTTTTTTTTCAAGAATACATGTCACCTTTTTCTGACAACTATTTAAAGTGCCCATTTTTATTAAATACACACTTTTTTCTAATTTTCTTATTACTGTCATGGAAAATTCCGTGAGTGGCAGTTGTATTAATGTCGATAATAACACTTTTTCCAGCTCCCACATTTGTGGCATTGGCTATTATCATATATTTTAGTATGTACTGTGAGTAGGGTGAATGTAATATTATGGAAACTCTTTACTCATTAATGTCACCAGTTCATCTGCAGTTTATTCCGAAGTACAGCTCTAAAGCGTCTTGCTGCGGAGCGCGCGGTGGTCGGCCGCAGTGGCCGAGCGGTCTACGGCGCGCCAGTCACAGTCTGCACGGTCGCTAGGTCGGGGGTTCGAATCGCCCTTGTGTTTGTGTCGTCTTTAGTGTAAGGTAGTTCAGAAGTAGTATGTAAGTTTAGGGACTGATGACCCCGCAGTTTTAAGTGCCTTAAGCTTAACAAACATTTGGAGCGCGCGGTTGCTCGCCGCCGGAGGTTCGAGTCCTCCCACGGGCATGTGTGTGTGTGTGTGTGTGTGTGTGTGTGTGTGTGTGTGTGTGTGTTGTATTTAGGTTAGTTCACGTGAGTTAAAGTAATTTGTAAGCCTAGTAACCGCAGTAGTTGAGTCCCATATCTTTACAGACATTTGAGCATTTGAATTTAAACAGATTATTTGTGTGATAATATAGTTGACCAGCACTCTTGCCAGCTTTCGATGATTTATGTAGTGGAACGCTCCGTGACTAAGTTGCTTCGGCTCTCGCGAGAACTGATCAGTAAATTACTGCTGTGACATAAAGCAACGTCCGCACGCGATTTTATGAAAACTTCTTCCCAGTAGCGGACAGGCAGTGAAACACAGTTCTTTTTTTCACGGATTATTAAGCAGTTGGCATCGATACTGGACGCGGGCAGAAGTAGAAATGCCATGAGTTTAGAATCTCAGCCACCGAACTCTAAACGGTTTCATTCTAATGAGGAAGAGAATTATATCTCTCATTTCTCAAGGCGTCGTTTCTTTTTTACCTCGTTATTAATTCTAAAGTGGTTAATGTTATGAGGTGACACTACATGTACTAATTTCAACTGTTATCAGGTTGCACTTGTTGAGTGCTGTCGCAATATCTTTTGTGATGTTTAAGACTTAGTTCTGTAAGTCAGAATCTATGTAAAAATCATGCAAACGCTCTACATGGGCATTAGCAGAAATTTATCCGAGGGGGAGGGGGAAGAATTTCTAAAATACCATATTTGATGTAATTATTTCGGGGAATTTGAAGACATATATTGCTCCACTAGTAAAATTTAACAAAAAGTACACTAAACGTATTGTATGCCAGACTATTAAAAGTTAATCTCTCGTATAGTTTTGGAAGTAAATTACCGTCTCTGCGGTGGCAGGGAGGGGGGGGGGTGGAATGGATAGTAGGGATTATCATTGGCTGCATTAGGGCATCTAAATAATTCAACGGTGCCAAGAGGGATTCGAACTCGGTTTCCCTGCTTCTTGCCTGCGGTCGCGTGAGCCACTTGGCTACACGGACACACCTCACGTCCGCCCCAAATTCCCAAAACTCGAACTCCACGGAAGTTGCACTCCTGTCTTTCATATCCCTCTTGTGCTCGTCATATTGGATTCCCGCACGATACAGGGGGTACAAAGAAACAAAATAACGCCGTGCAGTGTGCTACATCGCATTGGATGTTGGTGCCGCTGCATACGTGTTAATATTGTAAAGCAACTGCTGTGCACAATTGACGTACAGGGTTTTCTACGTTAGCAAATTATTACTTTGCTATCCTGTAAGCGTTGCTGATACGCATTCATGTTTAAAATAATTTTTTACGTTATCTTACAGTGTATTATACGTTTTGTTTTGCGACGGTCATCACAATGAAATGCGTGATCTATGTCTCCAGAAGAGACAAGTTGTATGGGCCGCAATTAGTGGAATTATACGTGAAGATAGCGGCTGTAGTATCTATCGCTAATAAGGTAATCACTGGCGAATACGAATAAAGGGCGTAACCTGAAGTTAATTGACAACGAACGACGAGCATTAAGAACGATTGTGGTCAGATAACATACAACTATGTCGGCCAAAGCGACTGCAAAACTTATCATTCACTGAAGTAATACTGTTTCGATAAAAAAGTACGGCTGAAGCTTTACATTGAAAGCGGAAGTGCTGTGGTTGTAAAACCATTAACAACGGAAATCAACCGAAATGTATTGTCAGAGATTGTACATTGGAGAAGTGTATACCATAATATCTGTACTTGAGAGTGAGGCCCAAATTTCGGATATGGCCGAAAGAAAGACCACACCAGTAAAGCCGGCCGCGGTGGCCGAGGGGACTGAGGCGCTCCAGTCACGTTCTGCACGGCCACTACGGTCGGGGGTTCGAATCCCCCCCTCGGGCATGGATATTTGTGCCCTCCTTAGTCTTAGCTAGTTCGTAAGTAGTTTATAAGCTTAGGGACTGATGACCCCCGTAGTTAAGTCCCATCAGTTCTACAAACATTTGAACATTTGAACACCAATAAATGAGTGTTACTTTGATACCTTAAAAACTGAATTCATAGGAGTATACAAAGTTTATATTTTTGTTATTGATATGTCATCACATTTTTTAAAAGTAGTGGTATGAAATTACATATCATATGATTATTACATACAAATCACGTTTTTACCAGTAATATTCCAAGAATAGAGAACACAGCGATGTTGTTGCTGGATAGTAGCAAAAATAACGAACATAAATTTTTGGTATTAACTCTTTTCAAGAGAAATTAAAAACAATATTTACGCAGCTGCGATATATTGTTTTGACTATAAAATTGGTATTGCATCAAATGACTATATTCGGTTATGTCATGCCTTCAAATTTTTAAATTGATTGGCGTAATTAAAGTTGAAGATACTTCTCTGCTGAATGTCTTCCTGTGTTCTCCCTTCGGAAGCCAAAGAAAAGAATAATGGCAAGTTGGTGCTGTGTGGATGCATGTGGTAATAACATCGTTGTATTTCAGTTTTTTGTAGCTATGGCAGGACGTTGGAAAGACAAACCACTTGCCTACCTGTCGGTGCTTAAATACTCACACCTGAGCTGCGCTACCTTGCGTACACATTGCAGGGAAGCTCTCAAGCGGAAACTTTCCGATCGCCCCTTATAATTCAAGAATATAATTATGTTATCGATATATTTTACTGCCGCGGTGGAGTAACCGAGCGGTCTAAAGCACCTCGCTGCGGAGCGTGCGGTTGCTCGCCGTGGAGGTTCGAGTCCTCCCTGGGGCATGGGTGTGTGTGTGTTGTACTTAGGTTAGTTTACCAAGATTTAAGTAGTTTGTAAGCTACGGAATGATGACCACGCAATTTGGTCCGATAGATTTACAAACATTTGAACATTTTATAGATTTTACTGCCGGCCGCGGTGGCCGAGGGGACTGAGGCGCTCCAGTCAAGGTCTGCACGGCCACTACGGTCGGGGGTTCGAATCCCCCCTCGGGCATGGATATTTGTGCCGTCCTTAGTGTTAGCTAGTTCATAAGTAGTTTGTAAGTTTAGGGACTGATGATCCCGTAGTTAAGTCTCGTAAGCTATACAAACATTTTTTTTTTTAGATTTTACTACTTCTTCCACAGACTGTAGGAAAAAATACATGAAAGGGTAACAAAATTTGACTATAATGGGAAACTGACACCAGATAATTACGTAATAGGCGTATAATACAAGTGCGAACCCTCGAACAAGGGGAGGTCGCGGAATAGATTTACCTGATTAGGCCCAAAATGCGTGAGAAAAGCAGATAGATAAGTCTTTAAAGTTCCTAAAATATCTTTACTGAATATACCGTAGGAAAAGAGAAATCGCTCGCTAAAGATGTTTGATGATACTATTAGCAAGTTTTAGTAAAGATAAAGTGTGTGTTTGTGGAGCAGTTAGTAAGAGTACGGACAGTTACGTTAGTTTTGTAGCATGACTTTAGCTACTGCTGCTTCCTGGTTTATAATTTCATGCCGTGCGGTTCTAGGCGCCATGTCAGGGACTGCGCAGTCGTTCCCATCGGACGTTCGATTCTTCCCTCGGGCGTGTGTGGGTGTGTGTCTGGCGGTATTTGTTTGAGTTTTGTCTTTAGTGTAAGTTCAAGTAGTTTTTAGGTCTATGAACCTAGACCACAGCTGTATAGATTGACAACATTTGAACATTTAAAAAAATATTTTTTTCGTTTTCTTCTTTTCTTGCTTATTAAATTTTAATTACGAAATTTAGATATACGAGTACTTAAACATAGCAGTGCTTCTGAATTTCTGCAACAGGAAGATTTATCATCAAGAGAAGATGCCATTAAAACATATACAATTGTACAGCCTCACTGCTTCAAGCCGATAATTCGATATGCATGTTATGCTTCAAAATTTACAGAGGAAAGACGATTATTTACAAACTTATGCTTCACACTCAAGCATAATTCGAAAAAAAAAAAATGTTCTTGCTCAAAAAATGCTTTCATAAAAATGTGTGTGTGGTTGAGCAGAATTTGTGTTTTTTGACTAATAGCTCCCCTCAAATTGTAAGGTTACTTTTTCAGAGCCGGCCGCAGTGGCCGAGCGGTCTGCGGCGCGCCAGTCACAGTCTGCACGGTCGCTACGGTCGGGGCTTCGAATCCCCCCTCGGGCATGGTAGTTCCTAAGTAGTTTGTAAGTCCCTTAAGCTTAAAAAACATTTGAACATTTGAACTTTTGCAGATAATTAATTGCTGCAATTGGAATATGGAAATTGAGTATTTCAATACATTGTTTTTGTGGTCTTCTGTACAAAGACTCGTTTTATATAGCTCTCACGCTACCGTATCCTGTGCAAGCCTCTTCATCTCTGAATAAGATGACAACCTTCATCCTTTTTAATCTGCTTACTGTATTCGTCTCTAGGTATCCCTGTGCGCTTTTTTTTTTTTTTCTTCACACTCTCCCCTCCATTGCTAAATTGACCCTTCCTTGATTTGTCAGAATGTGTCCCACCAATCAATCCCTTCTATTTATCATTTCCCACAAATTAAATACTAGAATTAATTATAACTAACTCGAATGATTTCATTTTACGTACAAAAACTGAAATAGTTAAGTATATTTATATTTCATAATTAAAAAGATAACATTGCATGGAAAAAATATGAAAAATGATCAGCTCCGTGACACCAACATTGAACTTTCTTACCGTGGGAGCCAAGTGAGACCCATCCCTTGCCGGCCGCGGTGGCCGTGGAGACTGAGGCGCTTCAGTCACGGTCTGCACGGCCACTACGGTCGGGGGTTCGAATCCCCCCTCGGGCATGGATATTTGAGCCGTCCTTAGTCTTAGCTAGTTCATAAGTAGTTTGTAAGCTTAGGGACTGATGACCCCGTAGTTGAGTCCCATAAGTTCTACAAACATTTGAACATTTGAGACCCATCCCGCTACCTCCCCTAGGCTGGTACTAGTAATTCCTCTTTGCGTACACCGTGTGATTTCATTGTTCCGGGCATGTGTGTAGGGAAGACAACCACCAATAACGTGCTGCGGTGTATTTTGGAAGCACCACTCCGTATTATCCGGTCGCAGGAGGGCGTATATAATGAGTGTAGGATGAGGGAGCGGGAAGCTAATTCTGTTGCAGCAGAAATAGTAGCGGGGATTGAGTGGTTAGGGTGTTGGGAAGACGAGGCTCAGTACGCCAGCGTCTGAAGAGCACGGCAGGCCAGGCATAGCTTCCGAGTGCTCGAAAGCGAGAACGAGCGGGCCAACAGCCGGGTAAGTCAGCAGTGCGTTCACCTGATACAGCTACTTGGGCAAGCGCGCGGATTGCAAATCAAAGAAGCGAGTTACGCATCTCTCAGTGAAGTAGCAACTTTTATTGCTCGTATTTATAATGACTGTTTCCAATAGAACGATTCAGCTTAACGGTAAAGACTACTATTCTCGAAGAATTTTAATCCGCAACCCACACCTCTATCTTGGGGTAAGTTTTCTGTTGTTTCCAGAATTACTTTAACATATTCACCACTGTATCGGTACGGATTGTGGGCACGCATGTATCAGCCGTTTGGGCGGCACTGTTATTTCGTACGGGCGCAGCTTTTGTGTTAACCCGCATTCTATACGGCTGTCGGCTGGAGGGTAGGCAGAATAGCTAATATCGTGTACTCTACATGAAGCAGCAGTCGAAGTATACCACCAGACGTGTAACTAGGGTAGTTGTGGAGACAGGACTGAAACTTCTGACCACACTTATTTTATTTGGCATTCGTTAGAACTTCGTAATTCTGTGTGAGCGTGTACAGTAAAAATTACGAGAGAGGTCTTTAAGAAATCGAAGTACTGGAATTTTATTTTGAAAATTTATCCCGATATTGACACCATTGATGACGACAGTGCCGTGTTGGATTGGCCGTGTCGTCTAAGGCGCCTTGCTGAGAAGCGCGCGATTGTTCACCCTCGGCCGTGTGTGTGTGTGTGTGTGTGTGTGTGTGTGTGTGTGTGTGTGTGTGTGTGTGTGTGTCTCCTTAGGTTAGTTTAAGTAGTTCGTAAGCCTAGGGGCTGAGAACTACACTAATTAAGTCCCACATGTTTACAAACATTTGAACATTTGCTGACGACAGTAATTAAGAGCCAGGAAGTGTTTCAAGCGACGAATCTCGTTACAGTACCTCTTTAAATTCACAAGTTTGTTAGAAACTAACTTCCGTTGTGGACAACACACACACACACACACACACACACACACACACACACACACACACACACACACGCCCAAGGGAAGATTCGTGGAACCTTCGAGGCTAGGTAACACGGCGTCCCAGACCGCGCGGTTATTATTGTTCGTTTCGTCTAATTTGTGTTATTTTTCAGTACATGAAGAGCTGCAACGAGTAAGAAATATTGCACCGACAACCGTGATAGATAATATAAAATCTGAAAAAGATATACACTAACTTGTGAAGTTAGATATTGATTTTCCTTCCATTTGAAATATTTGAGAGCAATTTCTCTCTCTCTCTCTGTCTGTGTTATGTTGTGTTTACTTCCCTTTTTGATAGTGACAATAAACCAGAGTAGAGGTGCTGCACTGATCCTGGCGCTAATTTGATTAGCAGTTCAAGGTCAACTCCTCCCCCCACTAATCCTTATACATGTGACTCTGGACAATGGGAAATAATTACAGATACACCTCCGCGGCGGATTGCCCGAGTGCATTGAGATGTTATGCTCCAATGTGCGAGGCCATTCGATGTTAGGGGTTCGAATCCTCCTTCGGAAATGGATGTTTGTGATGTCTTTAGTATACGTTAGTTGATAAGTAGGTTGTAAGTTTAGGGACTGATGACCCTGCAGTTAAGTCCCACAAGATTGACAAACAGATAAACCCCTGTTTGCCACAACTCCCTCCGCTCCTTTCCACCTGCACAAGGGACTCGTTCATTTCCTTTTTTCCGGCAACCATCCCTCATTCCTTCCCCATTTTGGCCTGTCTGAAGGACTTACTTCTGACTTAAATTAGAAAGAACACACAGATAATGTCGTGGGAAAGGCGAACCAGAGACTGCGTTTTATTGGCAGAACCATTAAAAGATGCACCAGAACTACTAAAGCAACTGCATACACTACGCTTGTCCGTCCTTTCATGGAGTATTGCTGCCCAGTGTGGGATCCTTATCAGGTGGGTTTGACGGAGGACATCGAAAGAGTCCAAAGAAGGGCAGCTCGTTTCGTATTGTCACGATACAGGGGAGACAGTGTTACGGAAATTATACAGGATCTGGGATGGGAATCATTACGACAACGGCGCTTATCGCTGCGGCGTGGGCTACTTAAAACTCCTATCGCCAACATTCTCCTCCGAATGCGAAAATATATTGTTGACTCCCACTTACATAGGTAGAAATGATCATCGGAATAAAATACGAGAAATCAGAGCCCGAACGGAGAGATTCAGGTGTTCATTCTTTCCGCGCGCTATTCGAGAATGGAATGGGAGATAAAAAAAAGTATTACGGTGGTTCGATGAGCCCTCTGCCAGGCACTTATGTGATTTGCAGAGTATCCCATGTAGATGTAGAGTGTCTGTTGTCATAATATTGTGTAGATTTTCTCATGTCGCTCTCTTTACTGACTGGACGCGACTTGATGCATCCTCTAATGTAGCACTGAAAGTAAATGGAGAGTTGTGTTTTCTCTCTTGTGTTTAAGCAGTGGTAGATAATGGAATAAGCTGAAATGTGTGTTTGGAATGACTGGTTGTTTAGGTTGGAATGAAATCATTGCTTAACGATATCTAGTTGATGACCTTAATCGTTCTGTACCTACCGGTGTTTTCCCATAAACTTCAAGAAAGAGAAAATGCTTTTCATATTCGCCATTCGAATGAAGATTTACTTGGTATTAATACGCGGTCGAGGAAGAGTTCGTTAGAAACGGAACACAAGTGGCTGGATTGGATGGGGGAAGGGAAATGACCGTGTTCTTTTCCAAGCAAAAGCCGCGGCGCAGGACTAAAGGGTTTTTTCTTTCTTTTAGGCAAATCACGGAAATCGTAAATCCTGTTGGCCGGAGGGGTATTTAAAACTCGCTCTTCCCGAACTGGAATTCAGTGTGGTTATCTCGCCCGTAGTTCGTCGCTCAGGGGCTACGGTACACCATTCGGCATTTGTTATTCAGTGTTGTTTAAATACTATAAGCCTTTTGTATAAGTTGCGCGACTCGTACGGAGAAAAACTTAACAGCCATTGAGATGACGAAAGCTACCAATGTTGCTTAACGTTTTTAGCGAGTACTTTTACCATTAATTTTAGAAGTGTTGTTACAGACAAGGATGGCATGTTAAAAATGATAGGAACAATTAATACCTTTCAAGGAGGATATATTTTGGATGAAATTTTCGATAACTGTTGAGTTTAACATCAGCGTAGAAACGCAACTTATTAGGCAAAAACTCGAACGCAGGAGGTTTTGCTAAGAGTTGTCAATTAATGCTCTAACGAAGGTATATGCGTAGGTCGTTCCTCTCTAAGATCTAATGACCAACGCCACAAAAAGTCTTTCGAGGTCGTCTGAGCATTATGATAGTCTCGGTGGATGGAAACAGAATCTGAATCTATCCCTGTCACTTTGACTAATCGAATAGCATTTCTAAGCGAAAATATAAAAGAAACGAGGAATTTCAAGGGGTTATGTAAGCTGTGGTCCTATTTTACGCAGATCATCAGCAGGAAAACAGGTATGTAAGGCTATGGAAATAAAGTTACAGCAGTTGAATTTTTTCTACCCGCTAGTCCACTATTTCACAGACCACAGTTGTGGCCGTAGCTAAGTTGAGTTAATATGGTTCTTGTAAATGCTGAGACGAATAAATATCATGTCGTGACGGTATGAGGAGACCGAGTAATACTGTTAGGCGAAATTACGGTGAATCATTGTGTACGTGATAGAGAACGACTAACGGTAGAGTGGCTCCAGAGAGAATCGCTGTCAAAACAAGAAAAGGAAAATTTTTATGCCATTCCATAATAGCAGACTTTGGATATCCGCCGCGGTGGAATGGCAGAGCGCTGTAAGCCGCCTTGCTGCGGAGCGCGCGGTAGCTTCCCATCGGAGAGTAGAGTCCTCCCTCAGGCATGGGTGTTTGTGTCGTCGTTAGCTTAGCTTAAGTAGTTTGTAAGCCTAGGGACTGATAACCTCAGTGGTTAAGTCCCATAGGTTTACCTACATTTGAACATACTTTTGGATATCCGCGCCAGATTTGGTTGGTTTCGTTGTTTGGGATAGGGGACCAAACTGCAAAGTTTATCGGTCCCCCTGTGGGGTGGGGAAGGATTGAGTATAGGAAAGGAGGGGAAGGGAAAGAAGAAAGAAAGACTGCACTAGCTCGGGGACCCATGCTCGCCACGCACTTACTCACCAAAGAACCGTGAGCCCCCTAGGGGGAGGGGGGCGCCAGATGTCATTGGTATAGTGCTAATGCGTGAACTATCCTCTTTTCATATCCAGGTTCCGTTGTTATGCGGTAGTTGGCACCAGCAGACGAGTGTTCTAAAATGAAGTCTGAAATGCACGCGTACATAAAATAGCGATCTGTGATTGAATTCCTCTTTGATGAAGAAATTTTGCCGATTGAAAACCATCGGCGCTGGCTCAAGGTGTATGGAGACGATACAGTAGAAGTGAGCAATGTGAGGCAATGAGCACGGCATTTTCAAGGAGGTAAAAAGTGTGCGCATAACAAGCCAGGGCTCGGTCGACCCTGCACAGATGTCACCTCTCGCGGTAGAGAGCACCTCGATCAACACATCCATGCTAAAAGGCAAATAACGACCGTAGAATTGCGTGCAAAAAAAAAAGTTCAAATGTTCTTTAATCTTAAGGGACTTAATAACTTCAGTCTTTAAACTTACAAACTACTTATGAACTACCTTATACTAAAGACGACACAAACAAACATGCCCGAGGGGGGGGGGATTCGAACCCCCGACAGCAGCGGCCGTGCAGACTGTGACTGGCGCGCCGCAGTCTCCTCGGCCACCGCGGCCGGCTTGTGTGCAAACCTGAATATCGGCTGGAATGTCTTGGAAACAATGTTGTAACATCTTGGTTATCGAAAGTCTGCGAGGTGGGTCCCGCGAATGGAAATTTGTCGTGACCTGCTGGACCAACATAGAGCTGGTGACAATTATCTGAATAGCACCGGCACCGGAGATGAGACTGATACCGTTATCAGAGCTGTAACTCAGTGGTTAGGCGCAGCTGCTTCTGATTTTTACAAGCGCGGCAGGCAGGCCCTGGGTTATGGTTGGTGAAAGTGCATAACGAATGGTCGTGATTACGTGGAAAAATGACAGCCCGTAGCTGAAAGATTGCTCTATTTATCTGTACTGTTGTGACTTATGTGCCTCGGATAGTTTCCATGAATAAAAATAGTAGGCATTACTTACGAAACAACCCTCGCATATCTCGTGATACGATTGTATCCTTTGCACAGTTGTTTGTAATGTATACCTGTATGTATTATGTGGGCGTCTGTTTGCCGAGAGCTGCGTAGTCCTTTCCTCAATATTTTTCGAAGTAGATTACGAAAAAGCAAGATCTTTGAACAAGTTATTTTTTTGTGTACAATCAACCAAAACAAATTTCTGTGTTGTAGTGGGTTAGACAGCATACTCGTATTCCGATGCAGGTAGGTTCACCAGTTTGATTATCTTGACGTTGCTTTTGATGTTAACTTGATCGTCTATGGAGAGGTTAATTGGAATTTCAATGACTGAAAAGTCTGGTATCTTGTGTGTAGACATATTCACTGGAATTTCACCTATATGCGGTGTGTGTGTGTGTGTGTGTGTGTGTGTGTGTGTGTGTGTGTGTGTGTGTGACAAATTGCGTTCAAGTTTTTCTGTGTTCTGTTTTCACAATCGCACTTGCCAAGGCTCTTCCGTTCGAAGTAGTTTGCTATCAGCTGTTACTGGGCGTTACTTGTTAAGACAGAAGTGTTGCACCTGGCTCTACAGTGTGGCCTTGTTCTGTTGCAGGTCTGTGGGCTGCAGCATTCATGTAGGCGACCTGGGCGTCGCCCTCTCAGCTGCCCTGGTGAGTCAAACAGCGTATCCGTATTCTGCCTGTGCTTCGAAGAAACTTTTTTCATAGTCCGGAATAACTGTCGATTTATAGTATCGGAAAATGGGGAGGGAATTTTACACATGTAAAAGGGATTTCATTTTCCTGTTATTTTAATTTGATGTGGCTCATGCTGGTGCAGGTCTTTAACTTGCACGCCACTTCGGCGACCTAGTCTCTCTAACGTACCCCAGTTATCCAACCATGGAAAGGGGACCTACAGCTTTAGGTGGAATCAGACTTCTGACATCGTTGAGTGGTGAAGGCTGGGTTAAAACGCTGACTGAAAAAATCCGAGATATGACCGGGTTTCGAACCCGCGGTTTCCAGTAGAGTGCTTTACCCCGTGACCACCGGAACCGACTAATCACTTTCTTTTTAATGCGTATTCCGTTGTCATAGCTGCTTATTAAGCTTGAGTGTAATGAGGTCTGTTAGCGGTTCTATCTATCGCGACAGCATGTATTAGTCGCTCTAAGATTGATCCATGAGCACTTCTACTTGGTAGAACTGTAGATCGTGATTGTCGGACTAATTTCCACAGTTAGCTATATCGCCAGTGGTATATTCCCCTCAAGTACAGAAATGTTCAAATGTTTGTACAGCTTATGGGACTTAAATGAGGGATCATCAGTCCCTAAACTTACAAACTACTTATGAACTACCTTTTACTAAAGACGGCACAAACATCCATGCCCGAGGGGGGATTTGAACCCCCCGACGGGGAACGGCCTCGCGCATCGTAGCATAGCGCCTCAATGCGCTCGGCCGCTCCGCCGCGGCTCAAGTACAGATATGGTATTCACTTCTCCAATGTACAACCTCTGACAGTAAAGTTCGGTGAATAGTCCTGTAACAGTATTGTAGATTAACTGCAGTTACTTATTGTCCTTCGAAATGGTCACTTCTCAATAGCTATGCGCCGCTGAGCTCTGCAATAGATGTCCTGGAAACTTTGTACGAAATCTTCATTTGGGATGGTGTTCAAAAGTCTCGTCACGTTTCGTAGTATATCAGGAATAACGTCAGATCTCTTTCCTTCCGAAGCGAGTTTGAGTGGCGGGAATAGAAAGATGTATGGAGTATTGAGATCCGCCGTGTGTGATGGATATTGAAGTTGCACCACCCCATTTTTTTTGTCAGGCATTGTTTGACGACATTGGCGGTGTGTGGGCGAGTGTTGTCGTGCAATTTGAACAGGACTGTTCACTGAACTTCATTGTCAGAAGTTGTAGATGGCGAGCGAGGTGCCGCAGTTTTTAGCCTAGTGGAAGCCCATCCGGGAGAACGGTGGTTCAAATCCACCTCCGGGCATACAGATTTAGGTTTCCCGTGATTTCCCTAAATAACTCCAGATAAATTTCGATATGGTTCCTTTGAGAGAGCACAATCGATTTCCTTCCTCATCCTTATTAAAAATAAATAAATAAATAAAATTCGAGCTTGTGTTCCGCCTCTAATGACCACACTGTCGATGGGAAGTTAAACCCTAGTTATCTTTTCTTCCAAGAAAGATCAATACATGTAATGCGTTTCGTGGACATGATGTAAGTAATTTTTGAGTAATCAGTCTTTTTCATTTCAGAGCAGCACTTGCCCTAATATCCTCAATTATTGGCCCAAAATACTATGGTCATCAGTCCCTATACTTACAAACTACTTAATCTAACTTACACTAAGGACAGAACACACACACACACACACACACACACACACAAACAAACCGTATGTCTTTTACGGCGAAGCTACAGATAGTGCAATAATAGGTCTTACAGGCACGGAAAAAATATGGTAAAAGGACTGCTTTTGGCCCATAACTGGTCAAAATTCTTTTTTTTTCCCTAATTGTATTATCATTACGAGGGATGGGGCAAAATTCACAGCAACTTTTTTTTTTTCCTTTGTTAAATACATGTGTGGACAACGATTAACACTTAAATAACGTAGCACACAATTTATTACGGTAGTATACAGAGCAATATGGCCTTCACGGTGCAACAGAATGACACAGTACACGAACAGTTGAAATGACAAACCTCGGAGAACGGCTATTTTAGAAGTAAGCGCGCTGCTCAACATGGGTTAGCCGGCCGCGGTGGCCGAGGGGATGAGGCGCTGCAGTCACGGTCTGCACGGCCACTACGGTCGGGGTTTCGAATCCCCCATAGGGCATGGATATTTGTGTCGTCCTAGTTCGTAAGTAGTTCATAAGTAGTTTGTAAGTTTAGGGACTGATGACCCCGTAGGTAAGTCCCATAAGCTTAACAAACATTTGAACATTTTGAACAACATGGGTTACAGCCATTTCGCACTACACTCAACCATCGCCCGGTAGTATGATAGCGAGCGATAACTCAACCAATTTCACAGCCTTTATTGTCCTACTACCAGCTATCACAGAACCATCTGTTATTTGCATACACATTATGCCTGCAGAACTTCTACAAGTCACATATACGATTGTGATCCGTTTAACGTATCTACGAGAAAGCAAACGGTTGCCATGACTTTTGCCACGACCGTCGTATTATTATTATTATTATTATTATTATTATTATTATTATTATTATTTGCATGATTCCTGGTCTTCGTATTAAAGTATAGCAAATTGTCACTCCTGAAAAGTCTGTGACACTGCAGTTCATGCCACCTAGAACCAGTGGATAAATTCAGCCTTCGGATGTTGTGTTTCATAGGCTCCGATAAAATAATTCTCATTATATGCAATTAAGTACTAACCCATTCAATCAGTCGTATTCCTGGACAGCACCGAATAAAAAGTTGTTATACATAGTATTATGTGGATCAGTTATTGAAGTTGCGTTGTTGTTGAGGGACAACATGCTTCTATTACCACATTTTGCCACTTGGTAGAGCATGTACCCATATCTCTGACTCGGATGTCGTGCTACGTTGTATTCTGTGCGTGTCTGTCCGTGTGGTTCATGTTATTTTTATTATAGCAGTGGTGACTACTGTGTTACCATTGGTGATCTGTCAGTGTTAACAATCAACAAAATGACGTTTGAAGAAATAATACACCCGATATGTGTTGTACATGAACAAAACGACGTATCAAATAATTATTCTATCAAAAACATCGAATATTTTTATCTTTAGTGCATTTATTAAGACACAAAATAATGAGTTTCAATTTTTGCGAAAACTCAATTCATAATGTGTGAATAAAAGGGTTAAAAGATAGCATGTTTCACGATAAGCTTAACGACATACTGTTTCGCAGTCGGTTGCATGCCATCGTATCCCATCAGTTCTATCACCCCTTTATGCCAGTAGGATTCTCTGTGCATTCTTTAAGAGTGAATATCTCTCTGACGTCTTGCTCATTTTATAACCCGCAAGAAGTTCGCCTTCGATTTTGATAGCCTGAACATTTGTGATCACTGTGGCACGCCATTTTTCATTCGGTGTTCATGGTGCAAGTTACGGTTTGTTTTGAACATTTCTTGGATGTCAATGCTCTCCATTTTGTTAAGTGTAATACATAAATGCTATAGAAGGTTGATCTCAACATCTCCGAACAAACTTTTTTTTTTTTTTTTTTTTTTTTTTTTTTTCGGCCTTCTGAGGCACATGGCGAGTCATTAGCAGATAATAGTGTTTACGCAACTCTTTCAATTGAGTGTTACTGGAGAGTGAACTTGCGACCTCGTTCTCCACGGGTCTTTGTGAGCATCCACCTAGGATGGCTATCGAACTGTGACTGAATGATAGATACAGGTACATCATTACACGCTGCTTTACTCTATTCCAGAGTTCATCGATAGTAGTGGCCGGTGAGCGGTGCTTAGTGTCACTCGATAGCCAATAACCGAATGTTTGTGGTGGATGAGAAGTGTAGACTCTATAGACGTCGTCACGCTGTTTTGCGTGGCCAGTTGTCTTTCTACAAACAAACCCATTTCCTGACGCGCAGTACGTGAGGCAGCTGTACAGTCCAACGCAGGCGAGCATCCCGTGCCTATTCTCTCGGGTGCTATAGTTGGGAGTCAACGACGATGGCGGTCGAGTTTAGCCTCGTCCCGCGCACCTACGTCACGTGTTCTGACAGCCAGTAAGCATTCAGCAGTATGCCGAGCGGTCTACTGCAGTCGACGTAGCCAACGTAAGCATCAACCACTTGACGGGGCTGCGTCTTGAAGAGTCTGTAACATTATTCCCGTGGCTCCCGGCAATTCCTTTCAGCGCGCCGTAATCTTGACAGGTTTCGGTGCGCTTTTCTCAAATTAAATGGTCGTTACGATAGTAACTTGCCAAAAGTTCGAAGCCTCTCATCGATCGAGGTGATGCAGTGGTAACACACTGGACTCGCTTTCGGAAGGACGGCGGTTCAGACCAGCCTCCAGCCATCAAGATTTATGTTTTCCGTGTTTTCCCTAAATCTCTCCAGCAAATGCCGGGGTGATTCCTTTCAAAGGGCGCGGCCAATTTCCTTCCCCATCCTTACCCAAACAATCGGAGCGTAAGCTCCGCTTCTAATGACGACGCTGTCGACGGAGCGTTAAACACTAGTATTCCTTCCTGACTACAAGTAATATTTCTTGTGACTTTTCCAGGATCTAATATGAATATTCTCTGTGGTGAGCACATCACTGGGCAAGCGACATTAAGTTGGTCCTTGTGAGAAAGATACACTCCACAGTATTGAGTAGAGTTCCCTGTGATTTATTCATTATAATAGAAAATGCAAGTCTCACCGCAAAGTTAAAAGCCAGATCTGTCGGAAATAATGGGCATTCGTCGGATTTAGACTATTTCATTCTCTTCCTTTTCTTGTAGCTCTATAGAAGTCAATTGCTTCTTCCTACAGTGGTATGCGTTTCCAGTTCAAAGTTGCTTCCAAGTTCTCAACAGCACTGTCATCTTTCAGGAATTTCCTTAAGCTCACTGGAATACAGAAGTGTCTTAGCAGTAAATAAAAAAAGCAGTATATATGATCCCATGTTTATTGAGTTATATGTTGTACAGTTGTATAATTTTTCAGGCATATATTCATTTGTATAAGTTCTGTATGTTTGTAAAATCTGTTGCGAATACAATTAGTAATAATGAAGTAATAGATTGAGAATAGGTGCGTGATGGAGCGGTGTGTGTGTGTGTGTGTGTGTGTGTGTGTGTGTGTGTGTGTGTGTGTGTGTGTGTGTATGCTCATATCTCATGAAGTACGTGTCGTACTGTTAATTTCGAAGCTACATTCAGTTGTATATGTGTATACTGTCTGTAAAATTTCCTGTGGGTACAATATGTACTGTAGAAATTATAAATTTCAACGTTCTCCCGAATGCGAAGTTTTACTCCGTGAACAGCGGAATAGTAGTAAGCGAGAAACTCCTTTCCCTTTCAGCATTTTGCTATGGTTGTCAGCAAGAAAAAGTTTCCTAAAGACTTGAAATTACGTTTAAAGTTTGTTGCAAGTTGCTAAGGCTCTCCTTATCAAATCGTGGCCTGATAGTAACACTCCCTATTTCAAAATCCTGACGTGTTCTCCTATAAACTACATTCCTGCCAAATTTCATAATCAAACGTGAAGTAGTTTTGTTGATTTCGTGTTGAGTCAGTGAGTGAGTGAATGAGTATTCTTTCGCTTTTATACAGATAAAGATTGGCAGATGCGTTCATGTTATTTACATTTTACTGTCGCGCATGTGAAGGCAATCTCACTTTTACCGATTTTGCCGCAGGTTACTCGTTTCTACTCCTGTGACATAGTACTTCGTGGACTCAATAAATATTAGGAATGTCCTTGAAGAACACGGTGACTTGACAGACGTTCCAGCGTCTCCACGTCATGTTTAATCCCTATTACTTCTGTCAACTGGATAAAAATATGTTGCATTAACTGGGAGTTATCCGGTGACTTCCTAATACATCACTTGGCCTTAAGAATGTTTCCTGGCGTCTCATATACGAGCGCTCCATATGTGGGATGTATGTTGTCGGTTCTGTTACCTGCTTTTGGTCATTTTTTTCTGCAGAGTGTAATGAAATTGATTACTGAACTCCTTGTTTAATCGTGCGAATGATTGCCAAATCCGACTATGCAAACGTTCGGGGCAGCCCGCAAATCAATTATTCATTATGACGAACAGGTGGTTTCATTGTATGGCAGCGGTGGTCGAGGTAAATTTGCAAGTGTTTCTGCAGTAGCTCCAGCACACCCATATTCTAGCAGGTTAACGCTCATGCGAAGCACAGGCTGCAATGTTCTGCATGTATTGTAGCTTATATTGTGTGTTTGTAATCACCCTGATTCACCATGGACTTTGACTACATCGGGGGTTCTTGTTGCTTTACACCACTTCGTTACGTAGAGTCAAAATATTTTAAGAGCTGTATTGTATTTTACAGGTTTCTTTCTATCATAATTCTCATGCTCATTGAGAAATTTCCACAAAACTTAGTACACAACCGCTCCGCTCTCCTAAATTGGAAAAAAAGCTCTCCTTTCCCTTAAGAGCGGCGTAAAGGTGCCCAAAAACACCGGTAACATAGGTTCGGATCTATAATTTCCGAAGTGGCTTCGTCTATTGGTGTCACTTAATCATCGAAAGCGCCTAATATAAGTGTCGACGGTTTCGAGACTGATTGCTAGAATCCCAAGGACATTAATTCTAAGCTTAGTGGAAGGAGATTCTGGAAACTTGTAAATTATGTGGATCATTCCGTTAAGAGGGCACCTGGAGACACAGAAAATACCAAGAACTGTACAACCTGATGAAACTAAAGAATATCGCGCAAAAAATCTTCGAGCGATAACGCTGCATTTACGTAAAATCTGATGGTAGACCAAGGAGCAAGTCGCATGTTGAACTGCAGAAGGACTTTCAGCGGTTTGGTGTCCATGGGAATTGGAACCAAAATATACTAGATAACCATCAATTAAAGGATGCTTGATTTTAGGGTATTGATCACTGATATTTATGTATGTTTTTTTTTTCTAAAAAATAATGCTTTTTTTTACACACAAGTACATATGTTTATGCATTTAAGGATTGGTTCAAATGTTTGTTACGCTTAAAGGACTTAACTGCGGGGTCATCAGTCCCTAAACTTACAAACTACTTATGAACTACCTTATACTAAAGACGACACAAACATCCATGCCCGAGGGGGGATTCGAACCCGCGACCGTGCAAACTGTGACTGGCGCGCCGCAGTCCCCTCGGGCACCGCGGCCGGCTTAAGGATTGGAAAGGCCCGGGATAGGCGAGGTTCATATTCAGACGGGGTAATAAGTCACACATAAATTAGTTTTAGTTTCTTCAAGAATTTGTTGTTTCTACTTCGGTTGGGGATACAATAAATGTAATTTTTCTTAATATTATAACAAGTCAGTAAAAGTTTTTATTTTATAATACCAAACGCATTCTAAAGACTGTCTATAACCCAAAGGTTGGTTTCAAACCACTCTGCTCCAGTTAAAGGTTCCTCCGACCATGAAACCATGTATGAGGAACCTACAGTTTAGGATGGTTTCCGTACTAAGGCACAGCTTGACAGTTTCGACATTAATAGTTCATTGACACAGATGAAGGAAGTGATAAGCGTCAGAAAAAAGGAACCTAGGAGTTTATGGGGATTGAAGCTGTGCCCTTTATATGTATAGTCAGATATATCTACACGCCGTGATCTCGATTGACACTTTTAGAAAATTAAAAAGATTTTACACTAAAGAGACATTTTATTGATTATTCTGTCCGATAGAAGACTGCGGTAACGGCAAGGGCAGACACATGGAGTTATTTCAGAAAGCGAAGAAGGATCCACTAAATCCGAATTCTGCAATATGCCCTTAAGGTAGAACAGCATGCCCTCGATGTTACCTTTGAGCCAAGAAGCTCGTAGCTGGTGACAGAGACGACCATAGTAATGCTAAATCTAGTATCGTTACTGAAATGTGCTATAACACACATAGGACAGTGACACTGAAGATCAAATAAAAGTACTTGAATAAACCAATTTATTCTTTCTTTCCTTTATACACTTTGCCGTCATCTTCCTGCCAAATACTCTAATTCAGAGTTTATCTTTTTGCAAATACTATATTGCAATAAAAAGACAGCATCACTCCTTATTTTAACATTGTTTCACTACTGCAGTAGGATTTACCGACGTGATGCGGAGAGTAGTTAGCTTGTACTTGCGGAGATTATTGGCGATAAGGACTATTTTGGGAAAGTTGCCCAGTTATAGCGCAGAGCAGGTAATCAGCCGCCTGGCACCTACGATATAATGACGCTGATACTATTTATATCGAAGAACTCTTGCAATAAGACGTTCGTTCGGGGATGAGTGATGTTCGAAACGTACAAGATTATTCAAAAAGAATATCAAAACTTTCAAAATTTGTTGATCATTTCGAATGTGCAGCTCTTAAGATTTCCGTGTTTGCAGTCAAAAATTCTGTGTATGAGGTCCGCCTGATATGCAAAACACTGTTTATACTTTTCACCCAAGTATGTTTTGTCATCTCTGTGCAATCAGTGAGTTTTTTATATCTTTGTAAAAAAAAATTAAATACACAGATGATGGCACAGAGTTGCCAAAACATGCTTGGGTGAAAAGTATAAAGTGCATCAGGCGGAAATCATACCCAGAGTTTTTCAAAATGTGTATTTAATCAAAGAAACACGATAGTACCTTGTGCAGTTCATCAGTGTTAAGAGTACATAATAAAGTTTGTTCTTCAGTAGGAAAAACAAGTTCTTAGATGTTCATTATAATCTCCTCCAGTCACTCAAATAACTTCAACCTCGATACTCGCTCTCGTTCCACACTCTTTGAGGGATAACAGTTTGGATAACTGAAGTTCTTCCTTCCTTTAGTTCCGCATTGTTACATGGTAGAGGTGGTCGAAACACCATATCTTTAACGTACTCTCATAAAAAACACAAGGGTAGGTCAGGGCTTCTTACAAATCAATGATGAAGTGTTACACCACGACCTGCTGGCGACCAATCCAGTGCTTTGGGTATCTTTAGTTGCAATAGGGTCGGACAGACAAATGTCAATATGAATTGACGTGCTCTTCTAAGAGTTGAGGGACCAGAGAATTATGAAACATCTTCAGATAGGTTTGTCCAGTTACGGTTACACCTTCAAAGACAAATGACCAAAAACTTCATTGGCTGAAAAACACTAACAACGTTCACCTTAAGTGAACCTCGTTTGTACTGAACTGAGTAACTAAAACAAGGAATAACTAGCTATCCAAACTGTTAAGGCCCCAAATGCTACAGTGTGTGGTATCCGGTCGAGTCTGTAGGTAGTTACATTGAACATCTGTGAAGTTGACAATTGAGGTATCTGGTATTCTGCCAAATATCATCGTCGGTCTCGTACGATATTTCGATAACGTAGCACGTTACCTTCATCAGGTACTACCTGAGATAGTCTCAAGTAGTCCCTGATGAAGGTAACGTGCTACTTTATCGAAATATCGTACGAGAACGATGACAATATTTGGCAGAATACTCGTCACCCCAATGATATCATTAGATCGCCGGGAAAGCCTGATGAAATACATATATAAACTTGTTTTCCACTGGAAAAAACTTTAAGTGCGCTTCACATTGATTAATTACCCAAGGTTCCAACATGTTTCTTTGATTAAATACAGGTTTTCAAACTGATGAAATTTTTTTAAAAATCATCCTGTATATTTCGGTAATACGCGCTGGCACTTCTGCAAGAGTTACCTTCGCTGTCGGTTGAAAATATTGCTTTTGCGAATCAAGAGAAAAACTAGATGCGCTGCACTTTTATGTTCCCAAGAAGAAATCTGTTTAACAGGGCGATGCTGGAATTGCTCCTTTGTTGCATTTCACTTTCGTGGGAAGGTCATGTAATTACGGTCGCTTCACTCGCAGCGTGGGAAACACTAGAGAGCAAAAAGTATTTTAATTGTCCTGTAAACAGCAGCGCGGAATTATCTTTGCGCTCTCAAATGATGGCAGCAGTTTGTACCTTTCCGACAAAAAGCAGACTGGTTCACGCTTACGTGACGTGATTACTTGTGTGTTTAATGTTAGACGTTTGTCAACCTTGTATTAATGGCATTATCCTTATCGTACAAGACAGTGATCAATGAGTTACCTTCACATGGATTATAGCGCCTCATATTACATTACCAGAGATGATACCGCTTACGTCAGCCGTTAACAGCGCGAGATGGCGCAGTGGTAAGACACTGGATTCGCATTCGGGAGGACGGTGGTTCAAAGTCACCTCCAGCCATCCATACGTAGGCCTTCTGTGATTTTCCTAAATCACTCCAGGCAAATGTCGGGATGTTTCTTTCGAAAGGGCACGGCCGATTTTCTTCCCTATCCTTGTCCCAACAATCAGAGCGTGAGCTCAACCTCTAATGACCAAGCTGTCGACGGGTGTTAAATCATAATCTTCTTTCCTTTCTTCAGCAGTTATACCCAAGCAATATCACAATTATTAAACGCATAGAAATATCTCTGTTATACCCCGTGCATTGCAAATTTAGGTTACGGGAAATAAATAACACTTTTATTCTAAAACTAATCTTAATGTGCGTCGCTAGTTGTATGTATAAGTATTCCTTTCTTATTTTAGTACATCTCTTTCTTTTCCCTCTGTCCATCGCCTTTTGTCCCACACACTGTTCATTTCACCTATATCTGTAGTGAATCGTACCTTTAGTTCATATTTCACGTACCTAAATCGTTGTAACGTCATATCTCCTAAACAATGTACCCAATAATATTATTTTCTAGGTAGGTACAGTAGCATATGAGGAAACTGTCTGTGAAACGTGTTCCGAATAGAGTTAGCACTAAAAGACGCAATAAATTAAAACTTAATCCGTGAGGGAATGGCTTTTTCCCTTTATTGTTTGTGTCCTCATAACTCAAAAAGGTTAAAATGTTTCTGAAGTTATTGGCCGCGGTGGAGTAGCCGAGCGGTCTAAAGTGTCTCGCTGCGGAGCGCGCTGTTGCTTGCCGTGGAGGTTCGAGTCCTCCCTGGGGCATGGGTGTGTGTGTTGTCGTTAGGTTAGTTTACCTAGGTTTAAGTAGTTTGTAAGCTACGGACTGATGACCACGCAGTTTGGTCCCATAGATTTACAAAACATTTGAACATTTTTTGTGAAGTTATGGGACCTAACTACAGTGGTCATCGGTCCCTGAACTTGCAAACCACTTCAACTAACCTATCCTAAGAACAGCACACACACTCATGCCTGAGGGAGGACTCTAACCTCCGTCGACGAAAGGCCGCGCGTACCACAGCAAGGCGCGTTAGCGCGCACAGCTATTCCGCCGCGGCTCATATCTCATAAACTATGATAATTTCGAAGGTATATTCAGTGTTTTCTCGCGGATATCGTTAGTAGTGTAAAAACAATCAATGGTAAAGTCATAGATTAGATGTAGTTTTCGTTGCAACTCATGCTAGTGAGGTACCCTTTCGGATGTAGATGGTGTCAAAAACAATAGCACACACTAAATAATTTACGAAATAAATTGCCCTAGTAGGTGTGGAATCGCTCAGAAATACAAAATCCGAAGCATATTTACATTTAAATGGAAATAAAACCTGGTACTGAATATTAATCATTAAATATGCTTAGGTGCGTATCGTAATTCTTAGTTATACCGAATGCCATAGCTGTATTGCATAAACAGCGGAAAAGTAATAAGCGATCGTGTGTAAAGTTTTTTTGCTACCTATAGGTGCTCTCATTCGCTAATAGTGGATGAATATAATCGCGTTATTTACGCGTCGCATGATAGGACAGTTCTTCGCACATCTAATTGTTTATGAAGTCATACCTGTTGAACTGTGTGTGTCTTCGGTGGTTTTGTACCTCCATAGCGATTGTTACCTGACACTATGCGTACTAATTTTGGTTTAGAGGTGCGCGCGCGCGCGCGCGCACACACACACACACACACACACACACACACACACACACACACACACAAGCAGTCAGTGGTGATCGGGCCAATGCCTTCACTTCTATCAGTACAACAGGCTAGTGCCATGCGAGTTGCACTATAGGAACATTAGAGTCATAGTACTGGCACGCACTACTACTTCCTAACGTAACTACGGCTTTGTAAGTGCAATATTAAATGAAATGTTATAATTCCACAGCTGTTTATTTATATTACAAAATACAACATAAAATTTTTCCACACAAGGAGATCACATGGGTATCCGATTTTAGAATTTCTTTATATATATGGTACGTGAAGCACAGAACTCAAATAACAATCAGCCAAAGTCATTCGTCGCAACTCTCAAAACTTCTCGAGAAAATAGACTTTGAAGTTTTGTAAGTATACGTAAGTACCAATAATCAAAACAGTTAAAGCATCTGTCCGCGTAGGTCATGTGGTAGCGTTCAGGCCTTACAACAATAGAGTTGGGGGTTCGAATCCCCCTGTAACTTCTTTCGTTGTTTTCGAATTCAGTTAGATAAAACATTTTGGGATCTCTAATTCCTCGTGCTGTGTCAGTTTTTGTCTGTGTGTATGTAGACGAATTGAACACCTTGTCGCCACCTAAAACGATGGTTGAGTAGCCGCGGTGGAGCAGCCGAGCGGTCTAAAGCGTCTCGCTGCGGAGCGCGCGGTTGCTCGCCGTGGAGGTTCGAGTCCTCCCTGGGGCATGGGCGTGTGTGTTGTCCTTAGGTTAGTTTACCTAGGTTTAAGTAGTTTGTAAGCTACGGACTGATGACCACGCAGTTTCGTCCGATAGAATTACAAACATTTGAACATTTGATAGTTGAGTATGTTAGTTGCTTGGAAAGCCATTAGTAGCTATGAAGGTGACTTTCCAAAAACAGCGTCGTAGCTCTTTACACAAAAACAACAAAGACAGCCGTTGTCAACTAGTAGTGAAGCCAATACTGTAAAATATTAAACTTATGTTTTTTATTGACAACATAATTATTAACAAAATAGAAAATTACAAATAAACAAAAGTACGTTCATATTTCGTGGAAGTTGCCATTAGATATTAAAATTGTGTAAGTATCCGACCACGACGCAAAATAATGACCAATACGGCAGGATTCGAACCACCAGCATTATGGTTGTAAGGTTAGAACGCTACTATCTGAGCTACACCGACAGATGCTGCAACTGGTTTAATTAGTGGCACTTACGTGTAACTGCAAAACTTAAAAGTCGATTTCCTCGAGAATTTTTGACAGGTGCGTCGAATGACTGTGGCTGATTGTTATTTGAGTTCTCAACTTCACGTACATAAATATAAAAAAATTCAAAATTCTCGGCCCATCTGGTCTTCTTGACGGACACAGGAAAGAAGAGTATTTAAATACGCAGTCGTTGTTCGTAGCTTTGAATTCTATACTTTAAAAACCAGTCAGTAAGCTTTGCTGACGAAAAACGATCTTGTATGACACACAAACTTCGCCTACATTAGTAAATTTCTGCAGTATATGTTGTGGCTTAGGTTGGTACAGAAATGTCTGCCGAGTACCAAGTTCCGTTCAGGTGATCAATGGTAAGATGCGATTCTCGGCAATGTACACAGAAACTACCGCTACATTCTGCGTGCACACATGACCGCCAACTCTGGCCGCTACGCCACAAGCTCCCAACCTTGGGGGTTGGGACGGAAGTGGAGGGGGAAGGATGCAGGGCAAGGGCGGGGAAAGAGCGTTCCGTGCTGCCTGGTGATGTGTAAAGGCGCTGATAGGTAGTCATGTGAGATGTGTGAGATGCAGCTTGGAATACAGTCAACGGAATGGGCGGGGATATAATGTCTTTTCTACATCTACATATACATTTGTTTGTGGCGATTGTCGACAGCAATAAACTTGAAGAAATGCATTTTACACTTCGCTGCCATGTAAGATTTATTTATTATGCAACTAGTCTCGGGAATATCCCATCATCACGGCATTTAAAATTACATAAAGAGTTCCGTTTCATACATGTCCTGGAGCAATTAAAGATGTCGTCTTATCCATAAAAAGTGTCTTTTGTCATACTTATAAAACCCAGGTTCTGCACTTAACCTGAATAAAATCATTATTGTTTCGTATGAAAACAAGTCATCTACGTAGGTACTCCGTACGTCAAATGTTTGTAAATCTATGGGACTTAATTGCTTGGTTATTAGTCCCTAGCGTACAAACTACTTAAACTAACTTAAGGACAACACATACACCCATGCCGGAGGGAGTACTTGAACCTTCGACGGCGAACAGCCGCACGCACCGCAGCACGGCGCCTCAATGCGCACGGCTATTTCGCCGCAGGCCCCGCAAGTCAGTGCTTGGCAGAGGGATCATCGAATCGCTTTTATGATACTTCTCTACAGTTCCATTCTCTAATAACTCGCGGGAAAAAGGATAACCTAAATCTTACTGTTTTCGATTTGATTTCTCTTATTATTATGATCATGTCCTATGTACGTGTTTACTAACAATATATGTTCGCATTCTTAAGAGAAAGTTGGTGAAAGAAATGTCGCAAATAGATCTCGCCGCATCAAAAACGCCTTTTCTTTAATGATTTCCACTCCCAACTGGTGTATCATTTCCGTGACACTCTCTCCCCTATATCGAGATAATACAAAATGAGCTGCCTTTCTCTGAATTATGTGTAAGTCGTCCGTCAGTCCCACCTGGTATGGATCCCACAATACTTCAAAGTAGGACGCACAAGTGTAGTGTAGACAGTTTCTTTAGCAGAACTATTGTATCTTCTAAGTTTTGTAAATAAAATGTAGCCTTTGACCTTTCCTACAATATTTTCTGTGTGTTCATTCCAATTTAAGTTGTTCGTAGTTGTTATTCCTAGGTATGTAGTTCATTTGACGGCTTGTAGTTTTGACTGATTTATCGTATAACTCAATTTTAACGGATTTCTTTTAGTAGTCGTATGGATGACTTACTATTATAAAGGGTCAGTTGTCAGTTATTGGACCATGCAGATATCTTACCTAATTCATTTTGCAGTTGCTTTTGATCTTCTGGTGACTTTATTAACCGATAAGTGACAGCATCATCCGCAAACATCTAAGAGAGCTACTCAGATTGCCTCGTAAATCGTTTATAAAAATAAGGAACGCTAGGGGCCCTATAACAGTTCCCTGGGGAACACCAGATATCACTTCAGTTCTGCTCGATGACTTTCCGTCAGCTACAATGTTCTGTGTACTTTCTGACAGGAAATCACGAATCCAATCGCACAACTGTGGCCTTCTTCTATGAGCACGCAATATGATTAGAAGACGGTTGTGAGATACAGTGTCAAAGGCCTTGTCGATACCACTCATCACATCACAAGAATGATACTTTCTGAATTCTGGTTGCTTATGGTTCAGTAGGTCGTTTTCTTCTAGGTACTTCATAATCTTTCAGGAATGTATGTTCTAGAATCCTATTCCAAACCAACGTCATTGATATAGGCCTGTAATTTTGTGGATCACACACACAAACTTCAATTCTGCGTCATGTTCCTCTATATAAATACCGGGTGATCTAAAAGTCAGTATAAATTTGAAAACTTAATAAATCACGGAATAATGTAGATAGGTAAAAATCGACACACATGCTTGAAATTACATGGAGTTTTATTTGAAAAAAAAAAAATCAAAAAATGTCCGACAGATGGCGCTTCATCTGATCAGAAAAGCAATAATTAGCATAACAAATTAAGACAAAGCAAAGATGATGTTCTTTACAGGAAATGATCAATATGTTCACCATCATTCCACAAAAATAGCTGTAGTCGAGGAATAATGTTGTGAACAGCACTGTAAAGCATGTCCAGAGGTACGGTGAGCTATTTGCGTCGGATGTTGTCTTTCAGCATCCCTAGTGATGTCGGTCGATCACGATATACTTGCGACTTCAGGTAACCTCAAAGTCAATAATCGCACCCTGGAAGTGGCAGCTGAGTACACGATCATCACCAAATGACGCACGCAAGAAATCTTTCACACGTCTAGCAATATGCGGTGGAGCGCCATCCTGCATAAAAATCGTACGCTCCAGCAGGTGTTTTCAGCCCGGCTGGGGACGATGCGATTCTGTAACATATCGGAATACCTCTCACTTGTCACGGTAGCCGTTAAAAAAACACAGAATCACGCAGTTACTCGAAGAAAAAAGGCCCGATCACGGTAGATGCGGTTCTAATAAAACCCCATGTCATTCCAACCATGTGTGTAAATTTTTACCTCTCTATCTACATTATTCAGTGATTTATTAAGTTTTGAAATTTATACAGTAGAGTCTCGATTATCCGACCTAAACCGGCTGCGGCAAGGTCAGATAAGCAGGAAAGTAGGATAACACGGAAAATAATAATAAAAAAAACAATATAGTTTACAAAATTTATTTGAACATAGAATACGTGAACAAGAACTGAATATGACGTTCAAATACATTAGAAGGCACTCAAAGAAAAGTGATGTCAGTTTCACCTTCGTTTACTTCGTTACGAAACTTAAAGGCTTTTCCTGCAAAATAGGTCCCGACATGGGTACACCTTTATCTCTATGTTCAGTAAACCGTAGGAACAAAGCTTCACTTACTTTTTCATATTCACATTTTTCCATGGTTTTCCGATCTTTCAAAGCAGTCGAGGTTATTTTCTGAGAACAATTTCATCGCGGTTCCTTTTCCACTCTCCAACTATTGTTTTCCCGACGTTATAATCTTGCGCCACTTTTAATAAAGTTTCACAATTGTCTATTCTTTTTAAAGCTTCAAAGTTTTCCTTACAATGAAACGACCACTTATTTCATTTTGAATCCATCTCTACAAATTTTTTTATAAACAAAGCGCAACACGTCCGCTCCTACTACAGATCTACGTTAGCATTGAAGAGTGAGGAGTAGCAGACGGCGACAACGAAGTGAATGATAATGATGCGCACCAAAATAAACTACACGTACAGTCACTGGCCTGTAGCCTGGCGCACGGCTACCGTTTACAGTCCCGGCGCGGTGAAAGAGTCGGATAACGCGGAAGGTCGGGTAACCGAAGATCGGATAATCGAGACTTTACTGTACTGACTTTTTGATCACCCGGTTCGTATCAAGGTTGCCGAGGCTCTCCAATTAACGTTCATTGCTGGGGTGCTAGTCCGCTTTTGGAGAACCTCGAGAACTGGTCCTGTGTAGGCGGCAATGGAATGTGTAGATCGCGGAGGTGACGGGTTCGACACCCGGACGCGGCACAAATTTTAATTCATTGTTAGTTTGAAAAGTTACCAAAAGCCGATTCTGATCAAATGAAGCTTACTTGGAGCCTGGCTGTTCCCTCCTGATGCTGATGGGACTTTGTCCCTTGACCTCAGGATACGGGAGTTGGCTGCGGGGTACTGGTTGAAAAAGGGAATTTGGACAAGATCCTGGAATTAATGGGAGCCAGAGTGGACGGGTACGTGGCAATTAGGGAAAGGGGTCTACAGCTTTGGCAGGAGTATTGGGACCATGAAGATACAGGGAGAAGAACCTACAACTTCCTCCCCAATGTCAGGGAGCGATTACAGATGTACTTCCAACCGTCTCGTGGGCTCATACGTTTCCTCACTGGCCATCGCCCGTATCCGACATACCTATGCCGGTTCGGGAAGCGGGCGTCTCCACAGTGTGACTGTGGGTGTCCGGAAGAAACACCTGACCATGTCGTGTTAGAATGCCCGGTGTACGACAACTTAATTTCCCAGCACAGGCAGCAGCTTTCATATACTGATGTCAAAGAGCTTTTAAGGGATAAAAAAACCTTTAAGATCCTCAACGATATGACCAATGTTGTTTCCCAACACATCAGGGAGCAATATATAAACCAATTATGAGTCAATTTCCAGACTGCGACTGTTGCGTCAGAGCCGCGCCGCCGGGGTGTGTAATGGCCGCCAGCAATGGCTGGAACCCGCCATACTCGGGATCAGGAGGACTGGACGCAGCCATTCACCGAACAAGACGTCTAGTTTAAGTTAGAACAGATTTCTGCAGATAATACACACACATGCACTACACTCCCTAAGTATCTGCAGTGATAAGGGCCAGCCATGTGCCAGGGGCACGTCTGATGCATTTAGAAATAGGTAATAGGTTATTGTATTAATTAAAGAATAAAGGAAATTTAAAAAATGAAGCGCTGTCTGGAAGTGCAGCTGGTTGCCGCCTTTGATGGCATGAGTAAGAAAATACCTGGGAATTATAAATTACTTCTGACTTAAATTGGAAGAACACGTAGATAATGTCGTGGGAAAGGCGAAACGCCGGCCGCGGTGGCAGAGGGGACTGAGGCGCTCCAGTCAAGGTCTGCACGGCCACTACGGTGGGCGGTTCGTATCCCCCCTCGGGCATGGATATTTGTGCCGTCCTAGTTCGTAAGTAGTTCATAAGTAGTTTGTAAGTTTAGGGACTGATGACCCCGTAGTTAAGTCCCACAAACTATACAAACATTTGAAACAGAGACTGCGTTTTATTGGCAGAACACTTAAAAGATGCAACAGAACTACGAAAGAAACTGCATACACTACGCTTGTCCGTCCTTTTATGGAGTATTGCTGCCCAGTGTGGGATCCTTATCAGGTGGGTTTGACGGAGGACATCGAAAGAGTCCAAAGAAGGGCAGCTCGTTTCGTATTGTCACGATACAGGGGAGACAGCGTTACGGAAATGATACAGGATCTGGGATGGGAATCATTACAACAACGGCGCTTTATCACTGCGACGTGGGCTACTTACGAAACTCCAATCGCCAACATTCTCCTCCGAATGCAAAAATATATTGTTGACTGCCACTTACATAGGTAGAAATGATCATCAGAATAAAATACGAGAAATCAGAGCCTGAACGGAGAGATTCAGGTGGTGTTTCTTCCCGCGCGCTATTCGAGAATGGAATGGGAGGTAAAGTAGTATAACGGTGGTTCGATGAACCCTCTGCCAGTCACTTACATGTGGTTTGCAGTAGTGATGGAACAACCGACTGTTTTTAACAACCGGTTAGTCAATCGGTTGTTTTTTCGTTCAGTCGGTTTTTCAGTCGAATGAAACAAAGTAATGAAAATAGTCTCTGTAGCCGTATGAATGTTTTCACTCACTGGCGGGTTTGAGTGGTTTCAGTCGAAGTGAAACAAGCGAATGAAACCAGTCTCTGTCGGTTGCAGCCGCTATATGAATGTTTTCACTCATTCAGTGGGTTTGAGTTGTTTCAGTCGATGCGCGACCACCGATTGAAACAAGTCTCTGTCCTTTATATGAATGTTCTTGGCATTGAATGATCGATTTTTTCCCAACAACCGAATGAATCGATTTTTCATTCGATTGTTCCCATCACTAATTTGCAGAGTATCCCATGTACATGTAGATTGTTTATAACAAGTAGGTGGCGCGGAAGAAAGTCGCCGCAGAGACGTTCCGTCACGCGCCGAGCGGACGTCCTGCGCGCTGTCTGGCGGCTCGTCACGCGCGTGTGTATTTGGCCGGCGTGTGTGAAGGCAGACCTAGAAACCCCCTCTGGCGAATCAGGGACGCGTCGCGACCACGCCGCCGCGGTCACTGGCCCAGCGCCGTCATCGGCGCGCCGGCAGTTCGCTACTGGCCGCTGAGCGGACAGTACACCGCAGCCGGCGCGCTCGCTGCTACCGCGTGCTACCGGTCTCCTGGATTAAAACTTGTGTGCGCAATTCACTGGTGCTACTTCTTCCGCTGTAGTGTTCGTGTGCCTGTGATCAGTGACAGCATTGGATCGGATCGGTCTCGCCAGCCGCGCGCGTGCGAGTGAAAGAACACTTCGCCGAAAGGAAGTTGCGGCGTGCGGAAGTTTTGTAGAGACCGCCCAAACTTTATCCGGGCCCGCACTTTTTTTCCCCGCCCCGCCCGCCCCCAAACATCCGGATTCCCCGTCCGCGGGCGGAGCTATTTTCGGAGGTGTCGCTCCCGTGGCAGGTTAACGACCCTGCTCGGGGAGAGATAGCTGCCAGCGGGGAAGACGGAGGTCCGGCGCGCGCGGAGGAAGCAGAGAGGAAGGGCCGGCGGCCAGCTGAGCGCGGCAGATCTGGTTTGTGTGGGTCCCGCTGCCGCCCCTCCTGGAGGCCTTGCTAGCGGTTGCCGCGTGCTCGCTGCAGTCGATACGCCTGCGGGCTTAACGGTCGCGTGCTCGGTGCTTGCGCTGTGGTGTGGTGCGCGCCTGCGGGATGCCGAGCGGGCCATGGTGGCGTGCCAAGGTCGCTGAGACATGGTCCGCCTGACCGCGGCTCCCACACACCTGCACAGCCCGTGGAACTGCCGCGACGGGTACGTACTCCTGTTGCGCTCGCATCATAAGTTTGTAAAGCAGGGGTCTGTCTCGCGGCAGTACGCTCTTGGCTGTTCGGACGTTTAGCCACTCTGGTCTAGCTGTCGAAAGTTAAGTCACGTGACCAGTTTATTAGTTTCAAGATGTTTTCGTATTTCATTCTGCTCTTTTCTGCCACACTGAGCGCTCCGTTTTAACTTCGTTACTGCTTATTTGTTTCGTTGTTGCTGTATTTTGGTGAACATGAATGCTCCCTGGGGCATGGGTGTGCGTGTTGTCCTTAGGTTGGTTTACCTAGGTTTAAGTAATTTGTAAGCTACGAACTGATGACCACGCAGTTTGGTCCGATAGATGTACAGACATTTGACATTTGAACATGAGTGATTCGCTCAAAACGTACAGAAAGTGTGAAAAATGCAGTTCAGAGTTCCAATATGCGTTAGAACGTCTACACTCACTATAAAGTTAATTTATCTGAGAACATTCGTGTGGCCGGCCGCGATGGCCGAAGGGACTGAGGCGCCCCAGTCACGGTCTGCACGGCCACTACGGTCGGGGGTTGGAATCCCTCCTCGGGCATGGATATTTGTGCCGTCCTTAGTCTTAGTTTGTTCATAAGTAGTTTGTAGGCTGAGGGACTGATGACCCCGTAGTTAAGTTCCATAAGCTGTACAAACATTTGAAACATTTGAACATTCGTGTGTCGATAACTGGAAAGGGAATTGTCCATAATGTGGAATTGCATTATCAAGATGCAGTTCCTTAAAACGCCATCAAATAAAATGTTAACCCACTATGCTCCATTCGAGTAACGTCCTACCCTGTAATTCTGCGACGTCATATACTTGAAATGAAACTATACTGGACAACGAAATACTGCCATTATTGTAGATTGCTTTCGTATAGTATTTCAATGAATGAAAAACAGATGATAAATAAAGTAATGGAATTTGTCATGTTTTTACTGCAGTGTATTGAGAACCAAATACGAGAAATTGGATGATTGTAATGCTACGGAATTTCTGTGAAAAACAAAGTCTGATATTTTCAGTGTTTAACTGTCACGTTTGTTATGTCAAAACAGTTGAAGCGTGCGCGCGCGCGTGCACACACGCACAGCATAATTTTTTTTACGAACGTCTGTAATTTACGAGGATAACTACAGATTATTTATTATCTAGGATACAATACATAATTATTAAGATATCTTGTATACCGGTTTGCCGACATGTCATGGATCTAAGCTGACGGATGGTATTCCAGTCTTCAGTTACGCCCGATTGTGTACTCAGATGATAAATTGCTATACCTCATTAAGTTCAATAACTACATGTACGAATTTACCCATTTTAGACATAACTGAATAAAGTTAATTGAGTTCTTCTTAATTATGTAAGGATATTGCCTGTTTTGGCCAAATGAGACAGTGCACAGCTTACACTTGAAATCGTGAATGTATTGCCAGTCATCCATAGTGCAGGTTATATTGAACAGTTTTTTTGAGTTGGCGAAGCCAACAAATGTGTATGCGAAATAAGTCGTGGTGGTAAGCTGATCTGCAGTGTCAACGTTTTCGCCACATCTATTTTGAAATGTTACATTTCATTATAAGAATTAAAAGTTCTAGATTATCACAGGGAAAAAGAAAACAAACACGTTTACGTTCAGTATTTTTGGCATCCTCTGCACATGTAATATAAACTAAGAAAATTGCAATGACGACTTATTGCTTAACTTTTACCCCGTTTTGTTTATTGTAGATAAGCGACTACAAATGAGGTGGGAATTACACAGCTCACGTTAAACTTAATTGTTCACAAGTTTCAACAACAAATTCCGTTAGGAGCAGGACTGCAACCAGATATTCTAACCACCTTTACTGCAGCCTTATGTTTACATATGGGACAGTCATGTGACGTAAATTTCCGGCAGCTAAGCGTCCGAACAGCCCAGTGCTTACTGCCGCGAGACAGACCCTGTAAAGCAGGGGTGGGCTAATGCTAGCGCCGGAGCCGGTGGTTGCTGCTCGCCCACGGGCAGTTCCAAGGATGTTAGAACCTCTAGCCGTGCCCTGACACTGAAAGAGTGAAGCCAGCAAATTGGGTACTCAGGCATTTGTTTGTGGCCAAAACATTGGTTCAAATCAAATGTTCAAATGATTGTAGACCGTGACTGGAGCGCCTCAGTCCCCTCGGCCACCGCGGCCGGCAAAACATTGTTTCTAGTGCGTGTCTATATTGGTTCCAGCCGTTGAAATGTACATCATATCTAACAAGAAAAGTACTTGGGCTCGAACAAACATATCTGTATGAACGTTTGGTTACAGGATCTCTACGTACACCTCAATGTGCTGGTGGGTGTCGTTTTTCTGCAAAGCTCTTGCATCCATGCTCCAGATAGCACTGTAGATGTAATTGTAGACGCCATACGTAATGCAGATATCTTAACTATAACTTATGTAATAATCATCGTACATGTTCTCTAGCGTATTGTCATCAAAAGCCGTGATGATAGTTGCACCTTTAACCTTCTTCCCGAAAGACTGTTGGTATTCACTGCCACTGCTTCCATCGCCTCTTCCCGCACTTACCGTAGCACTACCGCTCGCAGGGCCGGCTCTAGGGAGGGGCAAACCGTACCGTTGCACAGGGCGGCAGATTTTTGGGGGCGGCAAATTCCTGAATTTTTATGTACTTCCGAGATGATAAATTAAACAAGACAATGAAAAATGTAAGCGTTTTGCATAAATGTAGAAATGTGAAAGTAAGTTGGAAATAACGAATTGTTACAGATTGATAAACATTAATACTGACAACACTGGTATGCGTCACGCTACAAGCAAAATAAACGTGCAAGGTTACTATGTAGAAGATTGAGCCAATGTGTTCGGCAGCGTTCGGATGCTTCCGCGTGACGTCAATGTGGATTGTGAGAAGCGGTAGAAGGGCGAGGTCTATTCTTGCGTTCGACTACGGCACTTTTCCGTTTAATTAACATTATTTTAAAAAAAACAAGTACGATATAAGAATAAACACTAAGGAACAGAATGCTACTATTTACTACAGCCTGAAAACTCTTATACTGATTTCTAGTAATGAAAACTGTAAAACTGTATTTACAGCCCTCTTGACATTTATTGTATTCTGTAACATTGCCTTTGTTTTGATCTTAAAGACATATTCACTAGAAAGATACTTATGAGTGTAACATGTGAAAATAAGACGTCATATTTGAATAAAGCTGACAGTCTAAAAATATGTGTGCTTGTGTATTGGGGGGAGGGGGGGTGGCGCTTGAAATTTTCGCACGGGGCGGCAAAATCCCTGGGGCCGGCCCTGACCGCTTGCAATGAGTTGTCCGTCATTATCATCCCTATTCTCATTTTTATGAGTTTGTAACAACAGTATCTAACTTATGCTCATATTTCTGTACCATAACAGATACGAGAAAGCATGCAAATGATTCATCTTCTACACTAATTCCATCTTCACGAAGAAGGGTTCTTCGTAACTTCATCTCAACTAATCGCAACACATTAGCAGGATTGATTAGCAATCGCCGCCCCATCTGACGCTTCACCGCACAAATAACATCACAAAACACAACTTCGGAGGCACACTGCAGCGTCCTTACTGGCGAACCGACAGGTCAAAGTGCAATGCGGCATGGCACACGTAGAGGCCTCTAACGGACGACTGCAGAGTTTTGCAGATGCGGGAGTATCACTAGTGCAATAATGGATTTTACATTATCGCTCATACGATTTTGGTGTATATGCGTTTGTAAGTAAATACTCCGATGTGTCTGTCAATTTACCGATATTACGTAAAGAGGGCAATATTCACACAGGGTTTAAGTGAGAAATCTTTATTTTTGGGTATAAAAGCATGGCCCTTCTCTGGCTTCAATCAATCCTGTTCTCAGCATAGATAACGCCACCTCTGTTTATTGTAACGTCCTTGGGCAGTCCCTACCCCCCCCCCCCCCCTCTTCCCGCCCATCGCTAGCAAGGTGCGCAACGAGACATACCTTTTTTACTTCCAGGGCTGAAGTGCAGTTTGAGTCCGCGAGTGGCGTTTCGTGTTTGGACGTTGGCACCGGCGCCGGAGCCAATTAGCAGTCGCGTTCGCGCGGCCAATAACAAATAGCTTTCTCTTTAGGTTTGTAAACCGGCGTAGTGGATGTAAAGATCTTTAGATCAACATATTGCATTGCAGTAAATGTGGGATTTATATTTACGTTCTGTAATGGGGATTGAGCGTACTGGCTGTACTATGTGTTCAAAATTTTCACTAGTAATTTTAGTTGTGGTGATTACATGACTTTCGCAGCCTTTACGAGCGCAATTACTTATACTGAGCGGTTCTGAGCCGGATATTCAGGCGCTACTACGAGACAAAACTTCTTGTGTAACCTATGTACATAACCTTAAGGCTGCGCTGGCCTGTTTCTGAAGTTATCAATAGTGTGTTAAAGAGTAGTCTGAAAGTGTGTTGAAAACATCCTTTCATTTTTTAAAAAAAATGATCTGTAGCGTAACCTTCAAATGGTTAGGTATAGGTTAAACAAGATTTTTTTATTACGTGAGGGCGCGTAGCGCCCGAATCTCCGGTTCAGAACTGGAACTTCGAGATACACGGATTCTTCCAAATTAACCAACATCTGGTATTTTCTTTGGGAAGTGAACACTAATTTTAATAACGTTCATTATTCGCGTATTGCAATAAACTGGAAAAATTCAAGTCTTATTACTTGAGAGAGAAACACTTAATTGAATTTACACTTTAAGAAATTATTAAATCTAAACGAAAAAGCATGTGAATAAAGGCCAAATTCACAACACATGAAACGCGGAATCTGATTGGCCGCCTTCACCAGCGTCATTCATCGCGCCGTTACCAACAACTCGCGGACTCATAAACTGCACTTTTACCACTTCCTGTTCAGTCAAGATTGGGGGATTTTTTCGCAATTTTTGGGAAAGAAAATTGGTAATTTGGAAGAAGCATCGCACTTCTTATTGATGGTCCACTATCGATAGTCGCTTACTATCTATAATAGTCTGCTCGAACATGTGAATATCCGAACGATATCATAGTTTATGTACTCGTAAAAATTTAAGCTTTAAATTACAGTTTACAGCAACAGAATGTACCGCCGATTACAGGTGTCACACCAAAAAATTCGCGCCTTCGGCTTTCACATGTGAAAAGAAAACCCTCTCCGTTAAGCTATACCTCACTATGAGAGAAAGCAGAACATATATTATAGATTAAGATTTTGTGTTTAGAAAGTGATCTGTAGCTTCACTCGTATAGGTTAACAGGAGGGTATTTTTTACTATTTATTCTTTTTCTGTTTTCTCAAGTGAGGGCCAAAGGCCTGCATTTTCGAGCTGAAACCTCCGATTGTTGGTACATTTTCTTGTAATCTATGATTTACAGCTTAAATTATAGCAATTTCATAAGCTGCGATACGTTCGGATTTTCACATGTTGGAGCAGGCCATTATCGACAGTAAGCCTCTACAGACACTAGACCGTCAATCGAGGTGCAACACTTCTTCCAAATTACCAAAATATGTTTCGGGGGCAACGTTTCGGAAAACGAAATTCTTGGGGAAATTTTTGGGAAAAACATTGTCAATAACGGGGAAATGATGGAGGATAATTTTATCTGCCTAGGATTGCGATTAAAGCTCTTCGATATTCCGGTTCAAAACAACATACTTAATTCTCTCTCTCTCTCTCTCTCTCTCTCTCTCTAAATCAATCGATTCACTGTTCGTTTTGTCGTCTTTATGTCTATGGCTGCTTGAGTCGCAGGAATTACATAATAACCATAGCGCACTCGCTGTCATGTCAGCTCCTGAAATTCAGTTGGATTTTGTGGCTTTCACTAAAAGCCGTATGCTCAGGGAGACGTTTCTCACTTTAGAAGATATTGTAATGTCAAAAACAATTTGTGATTCACTGGTAACCATTAACAACACTGCTGTTTTACAGACTAATAATTGACATGCAAAATATTATGTGAAGAGACAGCGCATAAAAAGCATGAAGTCTCACTTTTTTTTTTTTAATTGCTGATTTCAATAATATAACAACATAAATATACAAATTCGGAGATTGAAGGCGATTTTTCGTAGCTGCACAGTTCTGTTAAGAGTTAACGATTAACGTTAACTTTCGTTAAATTGTCCGCAGAGTAACACTTTAACGTTTAACGAAGTTAACTTTTTTAGTAACAGATTAATGATCAACGAAGTACTTTTTGATTAACGGTGCCCAACTCTGGGTATTTTTGAGACCAGTAGATTGGTCCTTAAAATTACACATGCTCAAATGCTATGCACATCTTAAAAGTTCTGCGACGTTAGTGTTCATTGAAGTGTCGCACTGTAATAATTACATTGCAATTTAACCCTGCGTTACTAACATCTGGTTTCAACGCTTGTTACTAACACCCGTCTTTCAGGGGATTTTGAACTTTTCTTAGTAACACCAGTCAATTCGGCGAGTGTGATTCCAAACCAACACTCTACCCGTGTACACTTGTTCATCAATTGTTCCTCAAAACGTCACACACCGAGCGAGGTGGCGCAGTGGTAACGCTCTGGACTCGTATTCGATAGGATGGTGGTTCAAATCCACCTCCGCCCATCCAGATTTAGGTTTTCCGTGATTTCCCTAAATCACTCTAGGCAACTATCGGAATGGTTTCTTTCAAAGGGCACGGCCGATTTCCTTCCCTCATCCTTACCCAAAAATTCGAGCGTTAGCTCCGTCTCTAATGACCACGCTGTCGATGGGACGTAAAACCCTAAGATTCCTTCCTCTTTCAAAACGTCACAGCTCACTAACCATTTGAACGTAGCCGTCATTTTGACGGATTTACTAAGCTAGGGTTAACTTTATTACGAACTCAAACGTCAGCTGGCGATCGTGTTTGGTCGGTAGTCTTCAATCGTGTCTGTGCGCGTCATGGCCACACCATAGTACTCGTGCCCGCGAGCAGCGCACATGCTAATCCCTGTTAGCAAAGGGCCATAGAGTGACAACTATCGTGAGTCGCTGTTTCTATAAAAGTGGGATGGTCTTAGCACCGGCAGCTGTTTCGTCGTAGCTAGCCTGTCAAATCAGACGTCAGCGCGTCTTCGTACACGCAACAACAAAAGTATTTTAATGCTGTAACACATAGAGCTCAAGATCGCAAGGGTGTTAAATATATTTGGATTTGCTTTAAACTCGATGATAAGTGGGCTAAAATATTAAGGGGACCACGCACGTAAGGGTACGCAAGGATGCTTGCACAAACTTGCGATTACGTGTGTGTGTTAAGGTTGTTCAGTCAACAAACTTGAACAAACAGCTTGATGCTTGACCTGTTCTCGATTATGCATGCTTGTACAAGCATTCAAGCAAGTCTACTGAGAGAAGATTACGTTTGAACGTCCCGTCGACAGCGTGGTCATTAGATACAGAAGTCGCGCTCGGTTGTTACACTGTGGATAGGGAAGGACATCGGCCGTGTCCTTTGCAAGATATGTTCAAATATTTGTTAAGCTTAAGGGACTTCACTGCGGGGTCATCAGTCCCTAAACTTACAAACTACTTATGAACTAACTTATACTAAAGAAGACACAAACATCCATGCCCCCGAGGGGGTGGGGATTCGAACCCCCGACCGTAGCGGCCGTGCAGACTGTAACTGGCGCGCCGCAAACCGCTCGGCCACTGCGGCGGCCAACCTTTGCAAGATATCAGCCCGGAATTTGCCTGGAGTGATTGAAGGAAATCACGAAAAACCGAAATCTGGATGGGTGCAAACGGATTTGAACCAACGTCTTCCCGAAACATGTGTATGCTGCAGAGCGCGGATTCCAAGAACAGGGCGGCTTGTATAATCATGTGTTAATGATTTGATTCATATTATTTGGTACTGTTAAATTACATTACGTGTAAATTATTATTATGCTGTAAGGAAAGTCAAAGAATACAGCCGGCCGCGGTGGCCGAGGGGACTGAGGCGCTCCAGTCACGGTCTGCACGGCCACTACGGTCGGGGGTAAGAATCCCCCCTCGGGCATGGATATTTGTGCCGTCCTAGTTCGTAAGTAGTTCATAAGTAGTTCATAAGTTTAGGGACTGATGACCCCGTAGTTAAGTCCCATAAGTTGTACAAACATTTGAACATTTGAACAAAGAATACTATATTACCTGGAAAGGCGTGAGGGAATGGCCGCGTGGTCTAAGGCTTCATGCTACGGCCTGGGCTGCCGTTCCCGCCGGAGGTTAGAGACCTCCCTCGGGCATTGGTGTGTGTGTGTGTGTGTGTGTGTGTGTGTGTGTGTGTGTGTGTGTTTTGGAAAGCCTTTAAATGTGGCATTTGTGATTTAAATAATGAAATACTACCTCAGTAACTTACTTTTCCACGTTTAGCAAGATACCATTGCTAGAAGTTACACAAGCAGTAAATGCTCTGGAACCGACTGGTCATCGATGTCAGAAATTAAATAAGCTTTTCTTCAGATACACAATAAAGGGGTGTCTGGTAATTAGAAACATTTCAGAGACAGCAAAGGACCTGGAAGAGAAGTTGAACGGAATAGACAGTGTGCTGAAAGGTGCATATAAGATGAACATTAACAAGAGCAAAACTAGGGTAATGGAGTGCAGTGTAAGAAAATCAGGTGATGCTGAAGGAATTAGATTGGGTAACGAAGCAATAAAGGAGGTAGATGAGTTTTGTTACTTGGGCAGTAAAATAACAAATGATGGTCGCAGTACAGAGGATATAAAATGCAGAATGGCAATGGGTAGGAAAGCGTTCTTGAAAAAGAGAAATTTGTTAACTTCGAATATTGGATTTAAGCCTAAGGAAGTCCTTTCTGAAGGCATTTGTGTGGAGTGTTGCCTTGTATGCGAGTGAAACATGGGCAGTTTAAAATGTGGTGCTACAGAAGAATGCTGAAAATTAGGTGGGTGGATCGCGTAATTAATGAGGTGGTACAGAACAGAATTAGGGAGAAAAGGAATTTCTGGCTTACCTTGGCGAAAAGAAGGGATCGATTGGTAGGACATTCTTAGACATCAAGGAATTGTGAATTTAGCGTTGGAGGGAAGTGTGTGGGGTAAAAACCGCAGAGGAAGACCAAGAGATGGATACAGCAAGCAGATTCAGACAGATGTATGTTGCTGTTCTTATGTGGAGTTAGAGGCTTGCTCATTATAGGGTATTGTGGAGAGCTGCAACAAACCAGTCTCCGGACTGAAGACCACAACAAGAACAACAATATTCTATGAAGAGCCGAAACAGGATTATAACGTATATTAATGGTAAACTATTTAAAATCATATTTGGATTGGTCCACTAGTCGCAGTGGGTTTCGAAGTATCTACTTCATCATTGTAGCCAGCTCTGATATTCCTTGATTATTTTTTTAGGAAGGTTAATAGGTATTGCCCCATGCGCAAGTACCTAAACTTTTAAGACAGGAAGCACAGCTCCGTAATTTAGCGTCGCTAATAGCAAATATAAGCAGAAAGGTTGTTTCGCCGATAAATGAGACTTTCCAAAGATTTTAATTTTGTTACTGCCAGTGTTTTATTTCATCGGGAACATTTCGAGAGGTTGACACTCTCAAAGGAGGGACAGAAAGTCGAAGTTTGCCGAAACTTTTAATGGGATTATCTGTCGTTTGGAGCTGCTGTCTGCGTAAGCTGCTTTTGTCGCTGTTAATGGTAGACGGCGTCCATCCTATTGAAGAGTGCTCTAAAAGGACGAGTACTGATCCAAGCTCTTAAGGCGCCGAACTAACGAAATAACAAGGAAGTGGTGCTTTTACCTTGAATTCTCTTTTCTGTCATATTGGACTACGTATTCTCGTTCGTACATGCTTCCTTCTTCTCTTCAGGTATTACGCAGAAATTACCCGTTACGGTACCTGTTCTACCTAGGGTCTTCCTCTATCTCTTCTTCCATTCTACTTCTATTTTCATTCCTTTAAAGGGAGTCTTTCTCTCATTCGCCATTCTTTCTAGGTGTTCGTTCTACTTTCCTCTATAATCTCGAATTTTATCATTCAGGCTATAGATTTGTAGTTCTTCTTTAATATCTTGATTTATTTGTGTGTTCCATTGTGCAAAGTGTAACTCTTCTCAGGAACTTCAATTCTTGTACCTGAATAAGCTTCTTGGTTTTATCAACCAGGTCTCGCTTCCACAGAGCAGCGTGCAGACTGCAACCGCTTTGTAGAAATTAATTTGGGTATCTTTTCTGGTTTTGTTTTTAAGGTTTCTTTTTAATTGCTACACATATCCAGCTGAACTTAATGAGATTAATTTCTATGCAACCTCGCAATCCAGTTAACCGCAATAGAGGAATTGTGGACTAAATGTAAGTGCATTGTTAATAAAGGGTTAGAGAAATATGTGCCAGTAAAGACGATTAAGGATGGAAAAGATCCACCGTGGTATAATAATAATAATGCTAGAAAGCTGCTGAGAAAGCAAAGTTTGTTGCACTCTCGATTCAAAAAAAGAACACGCAAATGATGACAGGCAAAAGTTACTAGAGATTCGTGCATCTATAAAAAGAACGATGCGCGAAGCATACGATAATTATCACAGCCATACCTTAGCAAAAGATCTTTCCGAGAACCCGAAAAAATTCTGGTTCTACTTAAAATCGATAAGCGGGTCAAAGCCCACTGTCCAGTCACTCTTTGATCATTCCGGGGCAGTAATAGAAGAAAGCAAACGGAAAGCGGAAGTTCTAAATTTAACCTTTAAGAAATCTTTCACGCAGGAGGACCGCACAAATGTACCATCATTTGATCAACGTACTAATTCCGAAATGGGGGACATAGCAATAGGTATTTCCGGTGTAGAGAGGCAGCTGAGAGAGCTAAATACGAAAAAGTCTGCTGGTCCGGATGGAATACCAGTTCGGTTTTACAAAGACTGTTCTGCGGCATTGGCCCCCTACTTAGATTGCATTTATCGCGAATCTTTAATTCAGCGCAAAGTTCCTAGTGATTGGAAAAAAGCGCAGGTGACTCCCGTTTATAAGTAAGGAAAGAGAACTGACCCACACAATTACAGGCCAATATCGTTGACATCAGTTTCATGTAGAATTGTAGAGCATATTCTCAGTTCGAATATAGTAAATTTCCTTGAAACGGAAAAGCTTCTATCCATGAATCAGCACGGGTTTAGGAAACATCGTTCATGTGAAACTCAGCTTGCCCTTTTCTCACATGAGATCTTGCGAGCCATGGATGAAGGGCAACAGGCGGATTGTGTTTTTCTCGACTTCAAAAAGGCGTTCGACGCGGTGCCACACTGCAGACTGCTAACGAAGATAGGAGCTTATGGAATAGGTTCACAGATTTGTGACTGGCTGGAAGACTTCCTAAGTAATAGAACGCAGTACGTTGTTCTCGACGGCGAGTGTTCATCAGAGACGAGTGTATCGTCAGGCGTGCCCCAGGGGAGTGTGATAGGACCGCTATTTTCTATCTATATAAATGATCTGATGGACAGAGTAAGTTGTAATTTGCGGCTGTTTGCTGATGATGCTTTGGTGTATGGGAGGGTGTCGTCTGTAACTGACTGTAACAGCATACGGGATGACAGACAAAATTTCTAGTTGGTGCGAAGAATGGCAGCTATCTCTCAATGTAGAAAAATGTAAGGTGATGCGCATGAGTAGAAAAAACAATCCTATAATGTTCGAATATAGCATTAGGAGAGAGCTTCTTGATTCTGTCGCGTCGTTCAAATATCTAGGCGTAACATTGCAGAGCGATATGAAATGGAACGAGCATGTAAGGACAGTTGTGAGTAAGGCGGACAGCCGACTTCGGTTCATTGGGAGAATTTTGGGAACATGTACTTCATCTATAAAGGAAACAGCGTATAAAACTCTTGTACGACCACGTCTTGAGTATTGCTCAAGTGTTTGGGACCCGCAGCAGATCAGTTTAAAGGAAGACATAGAGGCGGTTCAGAGGCGAGCAGCTAGATTTGTTACTGGTAGGTTCGACCAATGCGCAAGTGTCACGGAAATGCTCCGGAAACTCAATTTGGGATCGCTGGAAGAAAGACGACGTTCTTTTCGTGAATTTATGTTAAGTAAATTTAGAGGGCCGGAATTTGAAGCTGAGTGTAGTAAGATCTTGCTGCCGCCTACTTACATTTCGCGTAAAGATCACAGAGACAAGATAAGAGAAATTAGAGCTCGTACGGAGGCATATAGACATTCCTTTTTCCTCGTTCCATTTGGGAGTGGAATAGGAAAGAAAATGCCTAGTAGTGGTACAGTGTACCCTCCGCCACGCACCTTACGGTGAATTGCGGAGTATGTATGTAGATGTAGTTCACTTGTTCTAGAAGCTTTGGACCTATCTCTATTTTGGTTCTGATGGGTCCTTTGTCCATGAAGGCCATTATCTTAGTTTTTATTGTTGAGATCTCCATGTCAAATTTTGCACTTACTTTTTCAAATGTTTGTAAATCTGTCGGAACAAACCTCGTGGTCATCAGTCCGTAGCTTTCAAACTACTTAAACCTAGGTAAACTAACCTAAGGACCACACACACACACACACACACACACACACACACACACACACACACACACACACACACACACACACACACGCGCGCCCTAGGGAGGACTCGAACCTCAGACAGCGAGCAACCGCGCGCTCCGCAGCGAGGCGCCTCTAGACCGCTCGGCTACTCCACCGCGGCGTTTTAATAAGTAAATTCCTTTGTAGGTCCTCTTCTTTGAGTGGTAGGACACAGCATCATCACCATACAGTAACTTCTTCCGTCTAGGTATATAATTTTTGAAATTCTGCTTTTCACATACGCATTATTTCATGGGTGTAAATGTTAAACATAGTTGGGGAGATGTTTCCTTTTGGGGCACAAACCTGATAGGTGCATAACAATGTTGATATTAAACGAAATAAATTCAAATGTGTGGTGAGATGATGATGATGGTGATGATGATGATGATAAACAATTTCCGAATCCGCATTGAAGATCGCTTTTTACTTACAGCATTGTACAGTACAGTTGTAGGGGCCAATTTATATCTTAATCATTGCAGTAATTACAGTACAATGAGTGGATTAATTGGAATAGTAAGAAAGCTGTTTTCAAAAGCAATTAGTGATCGATGATGTGAACAGCGAATTAACTGGAAGTTTAACTCGCTTGAAACGCACACCTAGGATCTACGTATCTGCATAAGCAGTCAGTCTAATCTGTTTGGAACTACATATCATAATACTGTATTCCATATGCAAATTACAACTTGATTACACAACAACACAAATGTGAAGACGATCAACTTTAATTGAATCTAGTCACGTCGAAATATGCTACTGAGACCGCAGAGCAAGTGGTATATTGTACGAATCATCTCAACTGCGGAATATCTCGCTGACATTCAATTATACAAGTGTTTGTAGATCTAAAGTACTTAACAGCGCGGTTATCGGTCCCTAGGATTGCGACCTACTAAAACTAACGTATACTAAGGACAACTGCGCGCTCCGCAGCAGGGCTCCTTAGAGCGCTCGACCACTCCACCACGACTCTCGCTGAGATTATAATGGCGAAAAATGTTTTGAGATGGGAAAGGTACATACTTTATTTTTTCTGCATATTTGAAACCACTACAGTCGAGTTAAGATGGAAAAAAATGTTCACATTTTTGTAAAGCTTATGGTATGTAACTGCAGAGTCATCAGTCCCTAAACTTACAAACTACTTATATACCAACTTATACTAAAGACATCACAAGCGTCCATGCACGAGGGAGGATTCAAATCCCCCGACGGGGAACGACCTCGCGCATCGGATCATAACACTGTAATGCGCTCAGCCTCTCCGTCGCGGCCTTTTTTTACTTTTCATTACCGCACCTGAAGGGTGGCGGGCGGGCAACTGGAGAGCAATTTCGCTCTACTGGTGCCATGGGGTTGACATATTTGCAGTAACTTTATTGAACATTCTTGTCTTACATCTAAAACTTATAAACTATCTTATTCTAAGTTGAATATTTGACATTAGGTGTTATTGGTAACAAATTGGTGCAGATACATGATGGAGAAATATATATATATATATACAATTTAGGTGTTATTAGTAACAAATTGTTGTAGATAAATGAAGTAATATATATATATATATATTTACGAGTGTTTGATTTTTTCCTGAATATACAGTTTGTATAATGTTTGTTATTTTAATATACAGTTTCGAACAATGCTTGTTGATGTGCGTTATTTAGTTATACAGTTGTGATTACAGTGAAATGAGAGGAATGTCTGAATGGATGTGAAGGTGTGACTTGAGGGAGCCCTGATGGGACTTAGGGAGATGACGAGAAAGGAGTTTTGAGATAGGTGGGGTTGGGATCAAGTGCTAGTAAGTGAGGTGGTGTTCGTGTTTCTTCTGCTATGTGCATTATTTGTGATGAGTGTTCATGGTTGTATATGGTGTCGGGAAAAGTGTTCAGTGTGTCGTGTATGATGCTTCGGGGGGAGATAGGTGTTTGAATTTGGGTTTGTTGATTGTCTTGGCGTTTGTGTGAAAACGTGTATCATGTCTGCGCGGCTGGTGAGGAGCGTCGGCCTTATCTTGCTCGGAGGATGGATAGTCTGGTTTGGAGAGGGATGATTTTGGCTTCGTGGTACCGTTGCGGCAGTTAAGATGCAACATAGAACAACTTTATGCTAGAAGACGACGAGTTTATGTACACGAAGAGTCTGTTCTTTCGGATAGGCTTGTCGAAAAGAAGACATCGCTGGTGAAGCAAAGTAAGGAGAAATTTGGAGAAGGCATCAAACTTCAGGGTGAAGAAATAAAAACTTTGCAGTTTGTTTATGGCAATTCTGTGAAAAACAGTATAGGAACGGGAAGAGCATTTGAACGGATAGAAAGTGTCTTGAAAGGAGGGTATGAGATGATTAACAAGAGTAAATCAAAGGAAATGGATTGTAGTCTAAAAGAAGTAAGGTGATGCCGACAGATTAGGTAATTAGACAATAAAAGTAGAAGAATTTTATTATTTGGGTAGCAGAGTAACGTATGCTGGCCGAAGCAAAGAGGATATAAAATACAGAATGGCTATGGAAAGAAAAATTTATTGACTTCATAACATTTAATATTCGAAGTCTTTTACGAAGGCATTTGTGTGGATTGTTGCCCTTTACGGTAGTGAAACGTGGAGGATAAATAGTTCATACAAGAAGAGAATTGAAGTTTCTGAAATGTGGCCTCACAGAAAAGTGCTGAAAATTAGATTGTTAGATCGCGTAACTAATTGGTGCCTAACTTCATGCAATGAGAGCGAGAAAATAAATTTCTAGCATAACTTGACTAAAAGAAGGTATCGATTGGTGTGACACATGAAGAAAGCGTCAATTTAACATTGGAAAGAAGTGTGTGGGTGTAAAAATTGCAGAGGGAGATCGAGAAACAAGGAGCATCATCAAACTAGTCATTGGGCTGAAGACCACAAGTTTGTTGTATCAAGTTGATATTGGTCTAGATGTTATAGAGTAACGCAAACACATACTTACGAATTTACATTTTCATAAATAGACATTTCACTTGAAGCTATGAAATAATGAAAGTCGGAAAAATACTTCGTTCAAAGAATACCATTATTGCAACATGTCATGTGATAACCTGACGGGGGCACAATGGAGTGCATGGCGCATTGCTCCATTATTAGAGATTCACTGCATACTGTAAAGCGCTGCTAGCAGCCTCAGCGGCGAGCAGAAAAACAGCTGCGGAAGTGTGGGATCATATTGACTGGGACAGTCACGCTTTTTCTCTCTTTAGCGACTACCTTGAGATCGTTATTTTCATGTACGTCGAAAGTAATATTTCTTGGGTGTGAACGGGTTTTAAGCCGGCGCGAGCTGGCGTATAGCTTCCGACGACCCAGTTATTCACATCGTCCCTCAGATTACCGTTCCGTTATGTTAATGCTGGCGTCTGCCGCTTTCTTCCTACACCCTTCACCACACACCGCCAGGCTTTGTAATTGAAAATCCTGTTAGAGCGGACGCTTCAGACAAAGTGTTTTGGGTATGTAAGGTGCAGCTGTCTCTGAATTCCAGCTGGCTGAAGTAGAATCCATTCACGCGTCTCTGCAGACTTCCGAAATTCTGCGTGCCGTTTCCTTGGAACTGATGACACGCACTTTCCGTCAAAAAACATGACCAGTAGAAATTTTTGGACAATTTTGTTCATACTTTTTCAAATATTAGGTGGTGGTGGTGGTGGTGGTGTTGCACCTAGTCACTTTCATGGCATACAGTGTCTCACGCCACACTTTCATCCATTAACATGTACTCTGATCATGATGCACAAGACTGAATTGTCACTACGGTAGCGTAGTTTTTAGAAGCGTCTTCAGTTCTTCGTCATTATCAAAAGTGTGGTCGCAATACAGGAATTTCTTGAGGTGCAACGTGAAATGGAAATAGCTGGTAGCAAATCAGGACTGTTTGCGGGATGATCAAACAGCTCTTAGCTGAATTCCTCAAAACCAGTTGTGCGCCGAGGCGTACAACATCTGCAGTAAGCATTCCATGTCTCTTGTTCTGAATGGAACGTCGCAGATTCCGCATTGTTTCACAGTAAGTGCTGAAGACGACTGTCACACGGTGGTTCTATTCACAGGCGACAGACTTTTACGACACTGGAAATCAAAAGTTGATCCCACAATAAGACAAGTGTCTCAATTATTTTGGTGACGATGTCGAAAATTAGCTCAAACATTGCCGTACCTGTTGCCAATACAGTTTTTCATTGAAGTATGCGTCTTTGTTTTTTTAAAAAAATAGGGAAACTTACTTTCTGAATGCGTCTGGTATCTTTGCCCTTGTACAATTTATCGTCGAATATAGACATGGACAAACTGTGACGAAAGTCTTATGGCATACAACGCATGGAGTTGCACATAATAAGCAAAGAAAAATAAAGCATCTACTGCGCTAGTTACATAATTTTGTGACTATCTGTGCGCAGGAGCAGGATACATTTTGTAACTGCAACTGGACATCAAGCACCTGCAAACAGGATTAAAATAAAAAGGTCAGATAAGATTAATGTTGCGTAAATTTTTTAGATAATTACGACCTGATTGATGAGTAAATTATAAAGATACTGTGCAATGCGTGAACTACCATTTGTACGCAGATATCAAGTGGTCTCATTATTTCAAGTAGTTTGAATAATAGTGCCCCTTCAAGGTCAAATTTCGGAGGAGTCCGTCGACAGCGTTTGATGGCACCAACAAATCTACTCAGTCCTTTCTGGTCTCCTCTGCCTCAGTATGCCGTGCCACGGTAACCTAATGCCTCCCTACCTCTACCTTCACCCCCCCCCCCTCTCTCTCTCTCTCTCTCTCTCTCTCTCTCTCTCTCTCTCTCTCTCTCTCTCTCTCTCTCTCTCTCTCTCTTCCTCCTCCTATCCCGTCCCCTTCCTCCCCAGCTATACTCCGTGACTAACAACAGAGTCGTTACGAAATTTTCTTCGAGAGAAATATTAAAAGGAATGCGAAACAACGGCACGGATTTGCATATTTATGATAATCTTCTGCTGTGTCCTCTTTGACCTAAAAGCGCAGCTACATTCTTGTCAAGTGCCCTGCTACATTTTAAAATAGAAAACAAAAGTCTGCATTGCAATGAACAACGTAAATTATCTGAAAACTGTACCACTTTTTAGTCCAGCGCACAAGCTTATCATTCTGTTTCGTATGTTAGTTGAGTGCTGATCATAACGATTATAACTTTTTTACGATTTTCAGGGTATAATTTCATTCACGGCTCCATTTTTTTTTACGTTGCATCTTTTTTGGCAGGGTATATTTAACAAAGTCGTAATATATTGTTTCGAGATCGTGCTTGGTGTGGGCAAGAGAGCATTTGACAAAATTTTCTCGAAATTAACTTTCGTAGATGAATAATGGACAGACATGAGCATTATCTTCGAAATTTACTGTTTACAGTATCGTGAGTTACAAAGCGTTTCCATACTCTGTGACAATATTAGATGTTGGTTTCTTACAAAGTTTTCCCCCCCTTTTCCCAAATTTCATGATTGTTACGTAATTTTCTTTTCTTTAAATTTGTTGTAGCTTTTTGCACAATTCTATTTCACTTTTTGGCATGTATGGCGCTAGTTTCGTCGTAACATCAAATTTGTTTAAATATCAACTAAGGTATCATTTTAAGATTATACATGAACCTCAACATTAAGAATATTGTTCAACTTTCACTAGTGGAAGTAGCCGTGGTAATGACAGCGTGCGCGAAATCAGGTAAACATAATTGACAAAGAGGAGCAGTGGGCGAGACCCTAAGTTAACTGACGACTGAAGAGCATTCATAACGGTTGTGGCCAGACGGCATAAAACTACAACAGCAAAAGCGACTGCAAAACTTAAACTCACTTGAGTAATACTGTGTCACTAAAAATAGTACGGCTAGAGCTTAACATTCATTCTGGGAAGGGTTGCAGGTGCTACACCCTTAATAACGTAAGCTAAGGCAAAGCTGCGAAGGAAATGGTGCCACGATAACAAACCTGGACACTTGATGAATGGAAGTAATATGGTAGGGTCCGGTGAATCATTGTTTGCATTTCTTCCCGCGAAGAATCGGGTTTATGTACCTACAACCCTAAAAGCAGCGTACTATACGCCTTGCCTGCTTCCTACGATGAAGCATAGGAGGAGATTCCGTCATAATTTGGGAATCTATACCGTGGTATTAAACAGTTTCTATCATTATCCCTCACTGCTCGGATAACTGAATGTATATCTCACCATCCTCGACAGCAAACTGTTCACTATGACTAACGTATTGCTAACAAACACTGACATATGCCGAAATGATGTATCCACTCACAGCCGAAAAGATTCAAGCAACCTTTGAACAACAGAAAATTACCGAACATCTCCCCTGTACAGCAAATTGACAGTCTCAACATAAATGAAACTTTATAGGGAGTTTTAGAGAAGAAAGTGAGGAGTACGGCTCTACCATTGGTGAAGTGATTGGCAGATCTTTTGATTACAACTATTGATAACATTCGATTCGAAACTATGAAGACACTTTACGAATCTATTCCTCGAAAAGTTGTAGCTGTTTTCAAAGCCAACACTGGGCAAACTCCTTACTAAGACGAGGGGTGTTCAAATGAAAAGGTACTAAACGACACTGTGGGTATACTTGATGTCGTCGTCCGAGTTGAAGGGCTTCCCTTTGAGATCTATTTTAGCGGACCAATCAGATGGAAGTCACAGGACGTCATGTTCTTCCGGTAGGGCGGATGCTCGAGCTGTTCCCACTTGAACTTGGCCAGTACACTTTTTGTGGCCCTGAAGTCATGTGGGCGTTATCACGAAGCAGAAGCATTCCCTCCGTGAGCAGACCAGGACGTTTGCTCTTATCGGACGTGGGTAGGCTACGGATTGTCTCACAATACACGTCACTGTTAATGGTTTTTCCGTGCTCGAGGAATCGAAAAAGGTGAGTTTTACATTGCCTGCTGACGTAACAGCTTATTTTTTAGGGAAGGTGACACATGCTTCTCGTTCCTAGATGTCGCACTACGTTATAGTTAAGGAGCATATTCAAATTTCAACCTGCTTGCTTGTTTAGATGTTTCGTACCTTTTCATTTGAACACATCTCGTAAACAAACATTGTATCTATGTTACGTGTTCATATTAATGTAAATACAAATATACAATCCCTGAGACGGATTTTCGTCTCGAATGTGTCAGACATTAATGATAAATCTGAAGCATTGAATTAAAATTTATTATGCGACCGGGAATCGAACCCGGACCTTACTAGGCAGACTTCTTACCGCTTTTTTGGTGTTTTTTTCTTTGTTTTTTTGTTTTTGTCCTACTGGTAGATCTATGCATCGCGGTCGTTGGTTCAGTTTGTTCTTGGTTGTACGTTGAATATTTGGCTCAGCATTTTTATTACAGAGAACTTTCGGCCCCCTGACCGGGCGCGCTAAGCCACGGCACCCGGCAAGACTACCGCATCACTAGCGATTAAGGCGTCTCGGAATAGTCTAAGCACGATTTCCTTCACGTCACAAACTTTAATTCAGCTTCTGTGTTGCACAGAACATTGTTACTACTGCCAAGGCATTCCATGCAGCGGAATAGCACCTCGACAATGGACATATTGAACATTCCTGTTTTTAAGCTAATATAAATATCAATGTAAATACAAATATACAATCCCTGAGACGGATTTTCGTCTCGAATATGTCAAAGACAATGATAAATCTAGTAAGCATGGATATCCGGATTTAATTCCCGGTCGCATCACAAATTTTAATTTAGTGCTTCAGATTTATCATTAATGTCTTTGACATATTCGAGACGAAAATCCGTCTCAGGGATTGTATATTTCTGTTTACATTGATATTTATATCACCTTAAAAACAGGAATGTTCCAATATGTCTATTGCTGAGGTGCTATTCCTCTGCATGGAGAGCCTTGGCAGTAGTGGCAACGTTCTATGGAACATAGAAGCTGAATTAAAGTTTCTGACGTGAAGGAAATCGTGCTTAGACTATTCCGAGGCGCCTTAATCGCCGGTGATGCGGTGGTCTAGCGGGCCGGGCGCCGTGGCTCTGCGCGCCCGGGCAGGGGGCTGAACGCCATCTGTAATAAAAAAGCTGAGCCAACCCTGGAACGAACAAACTGAACGAACGACCGCGAACCATAGGTCTACCAGATGGGAAAAAAAGCGGTAAGACGTCTGCTTAGTAACATGGAGGTCCGGGTTCGATTCCCGGTCGCATCACAAATTTTAATTCAATGCTTCAGATTTATCATTAATGTGTTCATATTACTTTGTCACCACCTGTATTTTTCGCAGTATGCAATTTTTATGGCTCGCAAGGGTTAACAGATTCTTTCTCACAAAGAATGGACATTCAAATGTTATTCTGCATACCGTAGGTGGCATTAGTCCAAACAACATGGTTGAATTGCAGTGAAATACTAATTATATGCATATCAAAGGCACTTACAACGATTCGTATCAATCTGACGTTAGTCGCCTGCCGCCCCTGAGGTGGTGCTGTTTTCGCGGTGAGCGGCGTGCACGGGCGGGTAGTTGCAGGTGCAACAGGTAGGAACCGTCGGCGTCGGTTTCTCGTTGGTCGAGGGCCTACTTGACAGTGACCCGCGGGTCATTGCGTTTGTAATCGGTGTCGCCGACGTACGTCCGTCCCCTTTTCCGGGACGCGACGGTGTTTCATCCGTGTCCAGCGGAATAACTGTCGTGGGACCTCCTTGGATTCGGAACGGGGACGCGTCGTGATGCGCGCGGAGCCGGTTGCGCGAACTCGAATGCCGGGGGCGTAACCTCTGAGAGCGACACGCCTTGTTTCCACAGATGTGATGTCCGAGCCTGGCAATGTACACATTTGTTGTGACGCCGGCAGTCCGCTAGGCAGACAGGCTATGTAGGCGCCGCAAGGCTGTGTCCAGCCAATTTGCTTACGACACCGCCATCTTGGAGCTAAGGCAGTCTACACAGGGAAACATTAACAGACACTTGAACTTACTTTCGGTATAAAAACAGCCTTCAGCATAAAGCTATTTGTCAAGACCGCAAATTTGTTTTCACTGCTTTTACCACCAAGTAACTAGTTTCGATGAACTCAGATCACCATCTTCAGATCATTTTTACATATAGAAATCAGTGTTAATCTTTGTGGACTCACTTGTCCTTTATTGTACTATACCGGTGGCTACAGGTATTTTTGTGTAACAGTTGGTCTAATAGTATATGACGTGAGAGTTTACAACCACAAGTGAGTTCACGACCACATGTCCGATTGTAAAAATCTGTATACTATTAGAAGAACGTTTCAATTAAGACGTATACTGTACCGACATGTACAGTGCAGTACTTGACAAGTGATGTCCACAAAGATGAAAACTGAGTTCCGTATTTAAAAATGATCTTAAGATGGTGACCGGAGTTAAAATAAAAAAAAAAAAATGTTCAAATGTTTGTAGAACTTATGGGACTTAACTACGGGGTCATCAGTCCCTAAACTTACAAACTACTTATGAACTACTTACGAACTAGGACGGCACAAATATCCACGCCCGAGGGGGGATTCGAACCCCCCGACCGTAGTGGCCGTGCAGACCGTGACTGAAGCGCCTCAGTCCCCGCGGCCACTGCGGCCGGGAGTTCATTATGGTAATAAATCTGGTGATAATAAATTTGTGATCTTGGCAAATAATTTCCTGCCGAGTTAATTATACAGATTGTTGCCTAAGCCTGATCTGTCACGTAATTTTAGTGCTTGCTTGTAGCAGCATTTAGACCTATCACTTTGTGGTTAGCACTGAGCCGCGCTGGAATGGCCGAGCGCTTTAAGGCGCCTTGCTACTAAGCGCGCGGTTGTTCCCCGTCGGAGGTTCGAGCCCTCTTTTGGGCATCGGCATATGTGTGTGTCTGTTCAAAAATGTTCAAATGTCTTTAAATCTAGCGGGCCAAACTGCATGGTCATCAGTCAGTAGCTTACAAACTACTTAAACCTAGGTAAACTAACCTAAGGACCCCCCCCCCCCCCCACACACACACACACGCCCCAGGGAGGACTCGAACCTCCACGGCGAGCAACCGCGCGCTCCGCAGCGAAGCGCTTTAGACCACTCGGCTACTCCACCGCGGCTGTGTGTGTCTAGGTTAGTTTAACTTAGTTCAAGCCTGTGGACTATTAACCAAAGAAGTCCGATAGATTTACAAGCATTTGAACATTTTAATCTTCCTTTAGTCAGAACCAGTGTGGATCCCAATTCGAGCAATACTCAAATTGTTTTATACCCGGTCCCCATTATAAGCAAGGTAAGGGAAAGCAGTCAACAATCCGAAGATTGAACACCACAGTGCTTTACTAGGCATGGTCCTGTTTAGGAGGTGGTATGCCGTTGGCTTCCTCCGACCTTCGAACTGACTTATCCAGCTAGTTATAGGGGGAGCTACAGTGTAACGTGGATTCCGAACTATGGTGCTACTCGGTATTTTCCACTTCAGCAATACTGCCAGAGGTGAAAGAAGTGGAAAGTGACAGATAAAAATCCTATGACCTGGCGGGGATCGAACTCGCGACATTTGGATTCATAGTCTGGCACTCTACCACTCTGCAACCGAGGCGCACGCCCATTATAGATGAGCTATAGTTTCGTAGAGTTATAGATGAGTTATAGTTTCGTAGAATTTTATCAATAAAGCGAAGTTGATCATTCGCCTTCTTTGCTACTTTCCTAACGTTCTCGTTCAATTTCCTAATCGTTTTGTAACGTCACTCGTTATTTAATCGATTTGTCTTTGCCATCATCATACGACTAAAATTGTATTTTACTTTTGCAGTATTAAACTCCTGTTCATCGGCATTTACTTACATTTTTCTACGTTGAAAGCAAACTGTCATCCATCAAACAAAAATTCTAAGTCTTCCTCCTTCTGCAGTCATCAATGACTATACTTAGCTGTATGCTCCAACCTATTCAGCATATAGTCACAGATTGCTACTAACCTTGTTCGTCAGATCATTTATGTGTATCAGGCTTTAGTTGTTCGAGCAGGTGTATTAGTGGGTTTGACAGTATACTGCATAAATTCGTTATAACAGGGAACAAAGTCTATAAAGTTCACAAAGAAATTTAATGATTAATATATTATGACGCAGTTTTTGTTATTTAATAAAGTTGGTTCGTAACTTGTCTAGTGCTATCGTTTCCGTTTCAACATCCTTACGTGTTGTGATTTTATTATAATTTATTGATTTCTGTATATTTCTATAACTAGGTTCCATTCCTGTTAACCGTGTGCACTGGGGCGCCGTGCCGCGGTGCGCGCGGACGTTCGTCGTCAGGGGTTCGAGCCCTCCGTCGGGCATGGGTGTTTGTGTTGTTCTTAGGTTAGTTTACCTCAGTTTAAGTTGTTTGTAAGCTACGGACTAATACCCACGCAGTCGTGTCCGATAGATTTACAAACATTTTAACCTGTTAATATATTGTTTACCTTCTCCATTCCGCATATGTTGAGTAAACGGTACCTCTTACGTTAAAGTGAGCCCGTATCCTTTTCTGTCGAAGGCAGAAGAAGACACAGACATTTACCAAAATAGGTGTAGATTTTCATGTGATAACTTCATATTAATAACAGGATGAACACGTTAAATAAACGTTCATTCGGAATACTTTTCACGATCGGGAATTGTCGACAGCCTTATTACTTCACGTCGTTATTAATAGGCCTATCTAATATAAGTAGGCTGTTAGCGGTAACTAATGCCAGAGAAGAAACAGAGTTGCGTGAAACGGAACCGAGATGTCTAAATGTTTGTAAATCTGTGGGACTTAACTGCGTGGTTATTAGTCCCTAGCTTACAAACTACTTAGACTAACTTAAACTAACCTAAGGACAACACAGACACCCATGCCCGAGGGGTGACTCGAAACCCCGACGGGGGACGGCCGCGTGCACCGCAGCACGGCGCCCTAGTACGCACGGCTATTCTGCCGCGGCGAACTAAGACGTTCTTTGGGCTGGCTCATTTGTGGATGTCTAAATGAAGAAAAACACACAAAATGTTTTTATTCTCGCTATGAAACGACGAATAATTTTTAAATGAAATATCACTTTTTTTGGGTCGCTCTGCACATGAATTCTATATATGATTTTCTTAAAGGCACACTAACTGTAGGGTACTTCGTTTAGTTTCTCTTGTTTTTGAGTAGATCATTGCAGTATACAATCTGTAAAAAAATTTTCTTTAAAGTACGTATGATACGACAACTTTCGCAGAAATAGCCGTCCTGCTTAAGGCGCCTTGTCGACCATGCCCTCGGGCATGGGTGTATGTGTTGTCCTTAACGTAAGTTAGTTGAGGTAGTTTGTAAGTCTATGGACCGATGACCTCAGCAGTTTGATCCCTTAGCTTTACAAATATTTGAACAATTTTGCTTCGACAAGTTTTAGGACCGTTGATTAAGTAAGGAGTTAACATAGTACCCGCAAAAGATACGAGAAAAGTATCCAAATTGGCCACAGGAAGTGGATAAGAGATTGAAGGTTATATAACGAAGCCATAAACATTTTCTCGCGGAAAGCAACGATCTTGTTACTCGTAAGTCGCTATTCGCGAGTTTCACATCCGGAAATTGGTCTCTGCGCTTGTTAATTGAGCTGCTTCCGTGTTGTAACAAGCTGTCCCTGATTACGCTAGTCGCAGTACCGCATATCTTGCAGGAAATTGCTGAATTAAGTTTTCATTCGCAATCTCTTAAAGTGGCTCATATGTTTTGATGATGTTAATTACACTATGCTTTCTACTATTCAGGCAATTTGTATAGTTTCTAATAATAATTTTTTTCCTAAGGAATTGTTGACAAAATTTGGTTTACGACAGAACACTGATGTGATCGTAAGTTTAACATGCTGTAGAAGAAAGAAAGAACATTTTCGACAAGTGATTCAGCTGTTTTCGCTAAACCCATTTTTCTTTCATTGTTGCGTCCTGTTGTAAAAAGGTGACGGTAGAGCCAGAGAAACGTAACATCGTGCCACAGTGCTAAATACAGTTCTAATAAAGATGTTTCCAGTATTACCTCTAAATTAAGGCGATACATTAGTTATGGCACTTGAAATCTTGCGAACTTTATTCAAGTTTTCCATAATTTCTGTAGCTGATTTCAGCCTAGCGTGCGACGATCCAGATGTGTGTGTGTTTAGTAATACAAGTATAGTCATTTACGTCTGTGAGTTTCCACTGCCAGCTTGTAAGCGCCGTACAATGTGGTTCAACCTGGAAAACCTGTTTAAAATACAGGTCTCGCTATATGTGTCAGCAGGGTGCATGCAAAAGAGGATTCCCAATCTGAAGTCCAACTGGCGCTGAACGAAGGAAACCAGTTCTGATCTGTCTGTGTGCTGTATTCCCATTTGAACGATATGCGTACTGCTACCAAGTCCGGTCTAAGACACAATACGTCTTGAAAAATAAAATATCGGCTCATAGCTTGCACTATCACCTTCGTACATAAATCACATTGGAACACCGTCGCAGATTAAATCTGTGTGCTGGAACGGGACTCTGGAGGCAAAGAACACAAGGTAGAGTTCCAGTCAAGCATACTGTTTTTATTAGAGTGGAAGTTTCATATGAATACGTTCAGTGGCGGTTGTCAGTTTTGGCGCGCTTGTACAGTTTAGCAAAATTCAGTAATTTGAGGTTCGAAATGAAAGGTGTAAATGAGGAATTATCGTGTCCCTCAGTTTTTATGATTGTGTTCACTACATTTTAGTATGTTCTTCTGAGTCAATGAAATGCTTAGAGCATTAAACAGGTACTGATATGGACTCTTTATATAAATATATATATATTTCGTGATACTGATAATAGTTTGAGAGCGACACTGTGAATCTGACAGTGACGCTGCAACCCGAGGAAGATGACGCCGTGCGGGCACCCTTACATGTAACCAGGTATGCTTAGGTTTCCTTTACAGTTGACATCGCGGAGGACATTGTAAACGAATTGTAAGTTAAAATTGTATTTTATAGTGACGAACATAATTATCACGGTAATGCAGTTTTGTCAGTTGAAGACAAGGTTGGAGACCGTGGCTGTTACGTGACATAACTTTCGTTGAACGCCAAGCAGCCGCAAATTTGTGTCTGGTTGCCGTTCTTCACCAAAAAGTTACTACGGTTGTTGTGACTTCGTCGCCTATTTGTTGTTTCCTCATCCCGGTCTAGTTGTCAGGAAAGGTACTGGTGCAGGAATCGATGTCAACTGTAACAACTTGCAGATTAATAATACAAGTTTTATTGACTGGTAATTATAATACTCACTTTAGAACATATGTCTGTTTCTTCTGTCTTCTTGCTCCTCGCGGCGTCGTCCGTATGATGCTAGCTGCGCTGTGACCTGGTTACTGCTAAGTTCGTAGCCGGCGTTCTGTCTTAGTACTGTCTTATTTCTGACCTCGTAGCTGCCTAGTAACTGCCTGATTTCTAAATAGTAACTGACGGGCTGTCCAGACGTATGTCGGCCTAGATATAGCCGCTTGTAGAGGGCGCGCATCTTCGGTTACTCCCTCCAGGAGGCGCGGCGCCTGCTTGCGATTGGCTTTCAGTCGATCGCTCCCTTCTCCACGATGACTTTACGCCACAACAACGGTAATGTCTCTCCTGTGAACGGGTTGATGCATAGTTATTATAATACACAGTTATAAAGAATTTTTATTATTATCCTTATTATTGTTGAAAACTGGGAAAATACCCAGATTTAACTACGTGATAGCGTTATCCTACAAACTCAAACTAGGAATCACACTGCAAAAGTAAATAAATGTTATTTTTTTTAAGTACCGGTATAGAAAGGCTCATATCATTTTCCTGCAGAAATTTTCATTAAGCTACAACGATATGTAAAAGATAAAAGGAGACCACATGAGTATCGGATTTTAGAATTTTTTTGTATTTATGATACGTGAAGTTCAGAACTTAAATAAAATCAGCCAAAGCCATTCGACGCAACTAAAAAATTCTCGAGAAAATCGACTTTGAAATTTCAGAAGTAAACCTAAGTACCAATAACTAAAGCACTTGCAGCGTATGTCGGTGTTGCACAGATGGTAGCGTTCTGGACTTGCAACCCAAGGGTCCGTGGTTAGAATCCTGTCGTGACACAATTTGTTTTTCCTTATGCTCTTATACTTCCATAATTTTAATATCTAATGGTAATCTTGACGAAAGTGCGTGTGTTTTTATTTATTCTTAATTTTCTATTTTCTATAGAAGGTTGTTTATAATGATGGTTTTAATTAAAAAAAAAAACCAAACATAAATTACATTTGTTACAGTTTTAGGTTTATTGTTAGTTGACGACGGTAGTCTTTGATTGTTCAGTTTGTAAAGAGCTACGACACTGTTCAAATGTTTGTATAGTCTATGGAACTTAACTAAGGGGTCATCAGTCCCTAAACTTAAAAACTACTTATGAACTAGGACGGCACAAATATCCATCCCCGAGGGGGGATTCGAACCCCCGACCGTAGCGGCCGTGCTGAAGCGCCGCAGTCCCCTCGGCCACCGCGGCCGGCTACGACACTGTTTTTGGAAAGTAATCTACATAGCTACTAATGGATTTCCAAGCAGCTATACTACTCAACCATCGTTTTACTTGAGGTGTTCAGCTCGTCTGCATAGACATAAATGAGAAGCGACACAACACGTGAAATTAGAGATCTCAAAATATTTTATATAACGGAATTCGAAAGCGAAAAAAAAAAAAAAAATCTGTTTCATTGGGATCCGAACCACCGACGATATTGTTGAGAGACCAGAACGCTACCACCTGAGCTACACGACCGATGCTGAAACTGTTTCAATTATTGTTACTCACGTTTACTTTGCAAAACTTCAAAGTCGATTTTCTCGAAAATTTTTGAGAGTTGCGTCGAATGGGTTTGGTTGATTACTATTTAAGTTCCGAACTTCACGCACTATAAATATAAAGTCATTATAAAATCGGATACCCATGTGGCGTCCTAGTTAGTGGTAATCCACGAACTCTGCAATGTAAATTGACGAGTATCTTATGTCATACTCATTTTCTTCTGTCTAGTAGTTTCACGGAGAAATTTGTGTTTCATTTCTATTATGGTAGTTCATATCCCGCCGTTTTACGAAATTTTTACGGTTCGGCACATCATGATGAGTAAAAAATGAAACTCCCCCGCACTTAACCATTTTCATGATAAACCCGAGAAGGTTTGACAATTTTCACTGTAAGTAGATATTCTAGATAGCTTTGCTTGCCCGAAGTATTCATGAAGTTGGGAATTGTTAGTATACGGGAGGAATGTCTCCCATCCTCTTTCGGGTTCTTGCTGGCTTGGGAGGAATGGGTCCCATTTTTCTGACCGCGGAAGGAATGTGTCCTGCGTCCTCGGCCGCTACAACTTCTGTGGTGAGATGTAATGCCCGGAGTGTTGTATTCTCGGTACTCTCTTGATGCTGTGGATCTCATAATAAGGAATTCCCGTACGATATTCGCATTGGAATGTTCCATGCGTCTAGCTCCAACTACCATAGTTGAAAATCGGGTAAACATGGAGTTTGCGGTACTCCAGTCTTGTGGATATCGCTGCCCCAAGTATTTTGTCGCCACATTCACTACGTTTATACTTACATCTTCCGGAAGACGAAATCGAATTTCGTAAACCGTTTTTCGCTGTCGTGTTTACATGTGATAACCTGAATCAGATTTCCTAGTCCACTTAATATGGCTGATGAAAAACAGATGAATCAGATTCTGATTTAGTCAGCACAATCGCTGTTCTTCTTTACTTAAATACAAAGATTCATGCTCACTCGGATATTTATACTTTTATTTCACATTATAAAATGTCATGCTTTTACATGGGCACGAAAATCGATTGCGGAACTGAAAAACCTCTTTTTATAGAAGGGGATTTCCAGAATCGATTTTGGAGTCAACCATTTATAATCTTCTGGGCCCGCTGCGTCATATATGTCATTTAGAGACATTGTAAATTATTGATAGCAAAGACGCTGTTTTTTTATTAAATTATTTAATACGACAGGCCTGTTTCGGCGTGAATGCCATCGTCAGGTGTACTGTAAAATACAAAGGTGGGTATACTGTTTAATTTAAGAATATAATTGTACTTTATACATACATTGGTAGCTCTTCTTACCCTTGTAAGATCGCTGATTCTCTTATATGTATAGGTTCTTATTTACATATGTAAAAGAACTGTTGTTGTTATAGCTCTTATATAGCTGAATATATACTTTTCTTAAATAATTCTTATGTTGATGTTTGATAGCTATTTTGACAGATATGTCAGCGATATTACAAGTTTACAATGCAATTATTTCTTTGCTATTATATAGAGTATATCTGGTCTTATTGGTATGTCAATAGGATCTTTCATTACTAGTATGTAAATGATTAACCATATATTATTTCGTGGAATTAATTTTGGTGTAATTTTTGGGTTTTTATGGATCATAATAATTATATGCTTTCTAGTGATTACTTTTAATTTCGTGACAATAAAATCTCTAACGTATTTGTAAATTCCATTCTTCCAAAAAGATAGAAGGAATTTACAAATACGTCAGATATTTCATTGTGATGAAATTAAAAGTAATCACTGGAAAGCATATAATTAAAATGATCCATAAATTACACCACAATTAATTCCATAAAATAATATATGGTTAATTACTTACATACTAGTAATGAAACATACTATTGACATACCAATAAGACCAGATATGCTCTATATAATAGCAGAGAAATAATTGCATTGTAAACTAGTAATATCGCTGACATATCTGTCAAAATAGCTGTCAAACTTCGACAACATAAGAATTATTTAAAAAAGAAAGTATATATACAGCTATATAAGAGCTATAACAACAGTTCTTTTACATATGTACACAAGAACCTATACATTTAAGAGAAGCAGCGATCTTACAAGGGTAAGAAGAGCTACCAATGTATGTATAAAGTACAATTATCTTCTTAAATAGTATACACACCTTTGTATTTTACAGTACACCTGACGATGTATTTCACGCCGAAACAGGCCTGTCGTATTAAATAATTTAATAAAAAGCAGCGTCTTTGGTATCAATAATTTACGATTTTGGAGTGTTTACATGACCAACCAAAAGCGGACCGGAATCCGGTTTTGGGGCCCCAATGAAACGGGGTGAGGGTGAAGACTAGCAGTTTTCTGTTCCTGATCTCAAAGACTGGCTATCGTCAGAAACGTCCTTCAGCAGTATTCCTCCAAGACGTGTCATCGAGCCACCGTTACGCGATTACTGGCATGGATACATGGATGGAAGGAGGCAGTCCACATGTTTGGTATCCGGGAGAGGAACGGCCCATCATTAGGGGAGCAGGTTGGAGGGGCAGCTCGGAGTGGTCGGACGGCGCTGCACGCGCCGGACGAGTCCAATCAGCCGCGACCGCCGACCGGAAACCTCTTCTGCGAGCCAAGGCGTCCACGGGACGCAAAAACGCCACGGCACGTGTGTCGATCTAGACGTGTAGTCGCGGCTCCCGCTCGTTTCATCCGACGCCAGACTTCTTCCGCCGGCCTACCGCGAACAGCCGGCTCTACTCGATTCTGGTTTGCTCTGCGTATTTTAATGTTACCTCCTCCTCTAACAAGGAGAGGACGCCTACTCGCCATCGCTGAATTCGTCCATATTTATGGTACATGTAGGGTCCGTTGAGACACGAAAGTCCCCCAAGAGGGAACTCCAGATGGCCAAGCGTTTAGGAAATAAAAGGAAGTTTGATACGGATCTATCACCGTATGCATCTTATCAACTGTCCCTATGACGCCGTGTTTAGGAAGCGATGTTTGACTCAGCGGTAAAAGATCGGATTCCTATTGATAAGGTCGCGTGTTCAACTCCACCCGGCAGGAATTTTTTTTCCTGCTCCTTGGCAATGCGTACACCTACATATTGTTCCCTCACGGATCGTAAGGACGAGATTAATTACAGCACGTAAGGAGGCATTTAAACAATCATTCTTCCCACGCTCAATACGTGAATGGAATGGGGGAAAACCCTAATAACTAATACAGTGAGACGTACCCTCTGCCATGCACTTCACAGTGGTTTGCAGAGTATTGATGTAGATCTCGCGGCCAACGGGAAAAGCAGGCCTCAGCGCGTACATCATGCCACGTAAGCAAGGTAGTTCCGAGCCGTCGCGATCGCTAGCTCAGCGGCTGCCCGCTGTGACGCAGTGGGCAGTGCCCCAGCGGCCGGCCAATCGGCTAGCGATCGCGCCGTCTCTGAACTACCTTGCTTACGTGGCATGATGTGCGCGATGAGGCCTGTCTTTCTCGCCGGCCACGTGTAGATGTAGACTGACGTCACAACCACATCATCATACAGGTTATTTTATTAATTTATGTAAGCAAAAAAGAAAGGCATTGAATGAAATTCGGGATTACAAACATTTAAAAACGGACTGTAGTTGATGCGTACTTGGGGACGTCGTGTTTGTAAATCGACAATTCCATTCTTTTGCAATTGATAAATTCCGTGTACCTGTGTGATCATCGAAGAAATAGGGGAAGCAATAATTTTGACCGCATTAAGAACGCTGCCCTTTTGCAGTTACATGGTTTTTTAATGTCTACATAGAAAAACAAACTTGCAAGATAATAGGCTTATTTTAAATGACGACGACCAATTCTGATGTTGTGCACATATAAATACAAAATAACATATGATGTTGCGGTTAATTGTGAAGTCAGTAACATACGCATTACCAAGGAGCAAAAAAATATTGGCCACCGGACGGAATCGAATCCGCGAACTTTTCAATAAAAATCCGGTCTCTTAAACAGACTCTCTCAGGGGCAGTTGATAAGGTGCATAAAGTGATAGATCCGTATCATAATTCCTTTTTTTTTCCCCCTAAACGGTTAGACATGTGGCGTTCCCACTTGGTGCACTTTCCATACCTCACCACGCCCTACATGTTCCATAAATTCGGACGAATTCGGCGATGACGAGAAGGCGTCCCATCCTTGCACGCATAAATTCTGAGTAGTCATTCACGTTTCAGGTAAGTTGTACTTATCTTCTGTAATCGGGTTTATCTCCTCGCTGCATTTAGGGACCTGATGAGTATTGTTCAAATAAAGAAGGAACTCCAACAATTCATTTTCTAATCTTTAATCGCCCATAACACTCTCCTTACAATGTTCCGTATAATGCGATATCTCTCGAAAATAAATGCCCTTTTTCAGAATCACCAACATAATACAAACTGAATCTTTAACACGAACTACATTCTAACTTTAACTGGTACTGGCACTAGAACTTCAGAGTGCCCTTTGGCACCGCTATATATATATATATATATATATATATATATATATATATATATATATATATATATATATATATATATTTTAACAATTGCCATTACAAACATGAAGCTGAGATAATATATAGATATAACTTAACAGATTCTTTGCATTAAATCTTACAATACATACATCAATTAACAATGTGAAATGATTATTAATGGTTACTTAATTACATAGGGGGGTTTCAGTATTCCTAACATTTTCATAGCGTCTTTATAATTAGTAGAATATTAGGGAATAATTAGTAGAAAGTGTCAAAATGGACAACACTTTTGTTATTCTCGAAATATTACACAATTTCATATAGCTCAGATTGCGTTATACATTGCTTTATTTATGTATTTACACTTGTTTCACTGATTTCGGTTTGGTAATTCTTTAAAAGACATTTACAGACATAAATCAGTTATTTCAGATATGTCTCATTCCTATATTCGTTAATTTAATGTGGGCATGTTTAGAACTTTCTGGAATGCAAGACGTAATTTCACACGTTATTTTATTAACTATCCATCAGAGTTTCTCTAAAATAACTCAATCTGATACCTACACACAGGTTAGCAACCTGTAGACCCTGTAGATAGATGATAAAAAAAAAAAAAAACATTTATTCAGTTGAGAGTAAGAGACAATCTACGAAACAATGTTTATCGTTTTATCACCTAGATAGCAAGCTAAAGAAATTATTTCAATACAACCTCAACTGTTTAATGTCAGTTTGCGACTTCTGAGTATGGGTAGAAAAAGATTTCTAAATAAAGTAATTTGTAATAGAAGACCCATGCATTGCTAGCAATACAAAACAAATATTATTTATTTATAAAATACGAAAAGCAAGAGCACATGGCCACGAAACAAAAAACCTGCTAATATACATTTTAACATAAGTATATTCGTCAGTACCTTTCATCATCTTGTCATAACATTGCAAAATTCATTGTTTTTCCTATCTGTAATAGTTTTAATAATGCATGGCATTGTTCTCAAGAGTATATAAGGAGGAAGCTGTCAATATGCCAGTTTGGCCACCGATGTATTTATTGTTGTGATGTATTTTGGGGTAAAAATTATGTTGAATTAAACAGCTTTATTCGCGTACCCGATGTTTGCTCTGAGTTGTTGCTTTAATTTTGACGCACACATAAAACGGAGAACATTACTCCAGCTGCACGTATTCTGAATGAATTCTAGGGACTCCTGTAAGCGGATAATGGAGATTCAGTTTTACAAGAAGTTTCTATATTAAAGAGATATTAAGGTAATGCTGTTCTGAAGTATAATGCTGTGATCTGTTAAGACATGTTCGCCACAACCATTGAGGCGGTGAACAGAACGAAAATTTTGGCACTACGGTGGCGTTAAAAGCACAGTGAGAAACCAGGACACTTGGCATGACGAAAAACACTCGGAGACACTGGAAAAAAGAAACGATTTGCAACACTTTTTTGTGAACGGTGGAGGCACTGATGAGTTTACGAGAAACGGCGGTCCCTTTATGCACCGCTGACGGCCCACCGCGCTTGTGCCAAACCAAAATAGACGCCTTTTAGGCGCAAAGGAACTAGTAGCGCACCGGCGGAGGAAATCGGCAAAAAAGATTGGTCGATACAAGACCTAGTTAAAAGAAACTGTAGGTCGGAATGAAGTATGTTGCTGCTTAACCTTCAGCCCATACACCCCCCTTACGGTGCACTAAGCCAACACTCGGTCTTTAAGACCGGGGTGCTGCTGGTACTTTCTTTTCGGAATTTTTACCATCTAATTGTCTGAAAATCCACTTAGTGCACCATTCGTTCTCTCCCCCTATCCACCATATCCCTCCTCCATAGTTTTCTCACACACTTGACATGTAGATTTTTCCCAGTTTTACAGACTTGCAGTTTGACTGTGAAAGGAAAAACACAACTTGAGGGTACACGGGGTACTTTGTGTTGTGGCGTAAAGTCAGCACCATACGCGAGACATATGAGAATGATCGTGGAGAAGGCAGCGATCGACCGAAAGTCAATAGCAAGCAGGCGCCGCGCATTCTGGAGGGAGTAACCGAAGATGTGCACCCTCTACAAGCGGCTATATATAGGCCGACATACGTCTGGACGGCTGTCAGTTACTATTCGGGAATACCACAGTTACTAGTGGGAACTCGGACAGTTAATAGTCAGCTACGAAGTCGACTACAAACTTAGCAGTAACTAGGTCTCAGCGCAGCTAGCATTATAAGGACGACACCACGAGAAGCTAGAAGAGTGAAGAAGCAGACACAGGTTCTAAAGTTGAGTATTATGCTTGTCAGTCAATAAAACTTGTATTATTAATCTGAATAGTTGTTTCAGTAAACATCGACTCCTGCACCAGTACCTTTATAGACAACCAGTCCGGGACGAGAACTAAAGAGAAGGCGACGAGGTAACAACACTTTGGACCCTCGAAAGTAAAGTCATGCCGCGTACACCGCGGTCTTTTATACCGTGAGCGGAGAGTGCAATTCGTTAATTACAGAACTTCAGACAGATGTTCAACGAAGAACAGACTTACCTCGACTTCTTCTTCAACGGCCTTGAGGCTGCTGACGTCAGAGCGCTGATATACACTTAGAGAGAAGGGGAGGGGAGAGGAGGAGGGCACCCCGGCTCAAAAGCCCGGGATACGGGCTAAAGGTTAATATCAGATAAAACTGGGTCCCTAGTTTTACTTAAAAGGGAAGCCCTTGTCTCTATTAATAATATTATCGGATACATCAGGCCTCGCCAACTCAGGTGCTTCACGAGCACCGGCAAAAGGACCGGTGCTCTGCTGAAGCGCCGTTGTGGCAGTCGTAGGAGCGGCTTAACCGTACATCTGACACGAAAATTAAATAACCAAATTTGTGGAGGAGAAAACTCCCTGCAACTTCGCTCTTACGTTTTTTTCATAACGTGCACCGTCTCTGAGATATTGTCGACGGCACGTTAAACGGTAATCTTCTTTCCTTCCTATTTTGCTTCACAGTCGCTACGGTGGCAATACGTACGATGATACAGTAAGTGCCGCAATTGAGTCCGATCTAGATTTACAAACATTCGAACGTTTTTGATACAATAAGTCTTACACTCCTCGCGGAACGATTGTTAAATTTTTTAAAGGAGGCTTTCATCAAGCAGTTGGCATCTAACAATTCAGTTTCTTTATAGCGTTTTCATGACGTTTCCTATATATGAAACAAAACTTTATGGCGGCACGATATCAATACGATGTCTCGCTGCCGAAGACTTCCACCAGCCGCTGTGTGACGCCACATTTAGCTCCTACAGAGGACGTGCTCACTTTTTTTACTGCGAGCTGAAGTCTATCTTAAGAAGAGTTTAATGCCTCCTTACCGAGCTAGGTAGCGCACTGGACTCGCATTCGGGAGGATGGTGGTTCACATCTACCTCCGGCCATCCAGATTTAGGTTTTCTGTGATTTCCCTAAATCACTCCAGGCAAATGCCGGAATGGTTCCTTTCAAAGGGCACGGCCGATTTCCTTCTCCATCCTTACCCAAAACTTCGAGCGTTAGCTCCGTCTCTAATGACAAAGCTGCCGACGGGACGTTAAAATCCTAAGCTTCCTTCTTCCTTCCTAATGCCACCTTAAACAGTACTTGATATTGGCAAGAATGCTCCTTGTGATGATATGCGAAAATCTGCCCCATCATGCGACACATGAGTCAAGAGTTCATTCATCCACTATTTATAGCTGAGAGCACTTAGCGACTTGCAATAAAGTTTGCACATTATTTCAAACCTTTATGAAACTTTTATCTCTGTGACAAGCCCAGCAAAATGATGAAAGGAAACAAGTTTATCGCTGACTAATTTTCGGCAGTTCATGTCGTGAAGCTATGGCATTTCGCATGATGTTACAATCTTATTTCTACACTACTGAATCTGTTCTTGAGTAATGTTACGGACAAGTACACATATACTACAAAATTTACCTTCAAAAAATGTTCAGATGTTTGTAATTCTGTAGGACCAAACTATGTTGGTTATCAGTCAGTAGACTTACAAACTACTTAAACTAACCTAAGAACAACACACACATACATGACCGAGGGAGGACTCGAATCACCGACGCGGGAGGCCGCGCGATCCGTAACGTGGCGCTCCCGCGCGGCAATTTACCTTCCAAATTATATATAGCTGAACAATAGTTAGGTAAATATGAAATCATAAACAATAAAGATCACGAAGAGCGGCTAATATTGACATAGGTCTCTATTTATTACATCTTCACCTCAATTTGCTGACAGTATTAACTAATCGCACCATCACAGTTACACTGTAGTACGTCATATACATCCGCATATGTGTCATAAAATGTGAGATACGTAGAAAAGCGCCCCAGCAAGTATCAGGCTTTAATTTCTTATGATTTTACTTTTAACTCTTAATCAGAACACATTTCGCTGACGTTTCCTTCAAATTCATCCAGGATAGCAATCATATGTTCGTATTTCATCATTATAATGCGTAGGTGTGAAGTCACTTAAAGTATAACGAAGGAGGTTACAGAAGTCCGTATGATTTAGTTTGAGATTGAATAAATTGCCTGTAAGAGAGTAGAGGTTCACATCGTGCTAGCTATGGATATATCGAAAAACTCAAATCTGCGTTTATTTCGCGGCTCTCATTAGAAGGAAGATTAGGGTTTAACCTCCTGTCGACGGCGTAGTCATCACGGCTCACGCTCAGATTTTTGGGTAATGAAAGGTAAGGACATCGGCCGTGCACTATGAAAGGAACCATCAAGGCATTTTCCAGGAGTGATTTAGGGAAATCGCGAAAAACCTAAATCTTGCTGGCCGGCTGTAGATTTGAACCACTGTCCTCAAGAATGCAAGTCCGTGCTCTCATTAGGTGTGTTCCCGCTCCCTTACAGCGTGTTTTAACTTTTTTGGGCGCGGAGTCAAGCACGGTGAAAAATGACAGTCGTAAAAAGAGTAAAACCGACGATTCGGCCACGGTTGCAGTGGTCTTCGGCTATTTCTTCCAGTGAATAAACTGGTTACAAGTTTTACAACGACGTGGACCCAGAAAACTTTTTACGTCGTAACCTCTGTCGTAAAATAAATTCAGCAAAAATAACCGTTTTTACAAAAAAATCTATTTATTTGGAAATATCATGCTGTCAGGCTATAAAATACATAACAAATCCTCTTGAGAAATGCAAGCCATAACTGATGTGCATATTACGGTTTTAGGTTTACAATGATAACACAGAAAACCAGTCAAACCTGTAACATACATTCACAGAAATAAAATGGGACCCAGTGAACGTAGCGTTTAAGAGGTGGAACTTGTGTGAGTAGAAAGAAGAAAGAAAAACCTCTGATGTTTAGCAAGGGAGTAGTATTAAAGAGACCGAAAACATAGTCCGAAATTATTCGGTAAGGGCTCAGAGATGCGTAGTAGCACTCACTCTTACGAATGACATAATTAACGTTGAACGCTCTGAAAATAAAAAAACAACGCTTGGTATAACACTCGACCAAAAGAAAAGCAGTAATTTGTTTAGTTTCCATGCGAGTGACTCTTTTAATGTAGCGAAACAAACTAACAATGTATCAGTAATATAGGAGGGAAATTAAACTAATTCCTTAGTTTGAGTGTATTATTACGCTTTCAATCAACAGTGCCAAAAACGCACTCCTTAAAGTACTTGTAAGCCGTAAAATACACATACCTTACACAACTGACGTGCTACTATTAGTCATCATGGTGCATATACCGGATTTCGATGAAGTGATTAAAACAAAGTGAAAGAGAAATACTTCATCGTTATTTCATCATCAAACTTGGCTTTGTGTTTTCCAATCAATGTTACGCAACAAAGCATAAGTATCTGTTGTAATGTGCTTGGCGAAAGGCAGCTAATCACACTGACACATACCCATAACATTTGATCAAAGCTTAGTTTGTGTAATTGAGTAAACTACTAGGTTCATCGTCCCTAGACTTACTACTTACGCGAACTGTGCCAAGGACGAAACACACACATACATGCCGAGGAAGGACTCAAGGCCTCCGACAGGAGTAGCCTCCCAGTCCGTGGCACGGCGCGTCAGACCGCGCGACCATCATTTGAAAACATAATTAATGAAGTTTTTTTTTTATACTGGACTACGAAAGTGAATTTGAAGGTTAAAACTTTCGTTTAACAAATTCAACGAAATCCCTAATCTGCACTTTGAGGGCTAATACAGGGTGTTTACGTAAGAGCATGCATAAATTTAATAGTTCATAGAGGATGCTCCTGTGAACAATTTGAAGTAGGGAACCAGAGGCCGGAGAAGCTGGTTCAGAGAGATACAGATATAAACTTTCATATCGCTGTGTTTCGCATTTCTGTTTTCTAGTTTATTTGCAACATCCGTACAAGTTTACAAATACTGTGTTGTTTATTTAAATGTACATTATTTGTTGCAAGGAAATAAGGAAGATGCTGTCAACCATCTGACAGGAAGGGAACACTTACTTGTCATCGCCAAATTCGTCCAAATGTATTGGTACGTTTAGGGCGTGATGAGACATGCAAGTGGGAACTCCAGAGGGACAACCAATTAGGAAATAAAAGGAATGTTAATAGGGATCTATCACCATATGCACCTTACCAATTGTCTCTGTGGCAGTGTGATTAGGAAGTGGTCTTGTATTTGTATTTAAAAAGTCGTGAGTTCGACTCCGCCCAGCGGCAAATATTTTTCTGCTTCTTGGCAGTGCCTACACCACCGACGACGCAATTAAGCGCAACATCACATAGGGTATTTTATTAATTTATATAAACTTAGCCCAACCTTGTGGAAATTTTTCGGCGATCAGTCGTAAAAATATTTATTTATTGGCATACCTCCAACATGGAGGTCGAGATATTTTAAGTATTTTAATCTTTTTTTTAGCATTGCTAACGACGACACAGTGGTAGATATCGAGATCTGCCAATAAATAAATATTTTTACGACTGATTGCTGAAAAAAAGAAATCCACAAGTCAAATACAGTCGTGGAGCACAAATTACACCATGAAATCAAGTCTGTTCACCTATCCTTGTTTATCTACTTTCCGTGTCAATACCAGTCGAGGTTCCGAATGTATCATACCTGTTTTGTATCTTGCTTTGTTAGTACTAATATTCCAAATTATTCTGTCCTTACATTAATTCTTTATTAAATTTTGATCACTATAATTGGATATGTTTATATTCACCGTTTTTTCAGTTCGAGTGCCTACCTCCGATTTGTTAAATAGGTTTCTAATATTTGTTCTATATTTCTTAGGTTTTGTGTCACCCTGTATTTGGAACAACCCTTCAAACTTTGGAATCTTTTTTATTTTTTATTCACTGTAGTCATTGTTGTAAAGAAATTATGGCTGCACTGTTTCTCGAAGTATAGCATTTTGCTGTGCTATTTTACAAAATTTTCATTTAGAGGTTTATTTACATTGTAACTGCTCCATCAAAAAAAAAAAAAAAAAAAATTATTTTTCTGCATGTAACATCTCTTCAGGTTTGTTGACAACGCAAGTTCTTTGACTTAAACTTTAGTAAATGTCTGATGATGGCCTAACAAGTCGAAAATCGATTCGCAAACAAACCTGTAGAACAAACACAAAATCGTGTTATTTTAATTTTTCTAATGAATTTGTTTTACCAAGAACCGATGGAAGAATCAGTTAAGCACAAAAATTATATGCATATTATGAAATTCGGAATTACAAACATATAAAAAGGCCGGCGTCGTTGGGGCTGGTGGTGTTCGTACCGACAGCTCCACCAAAGTGAAATTAAAGACACTGTGTTCGATTTTTCGTGTTTGTACATTACGGACTATTCACAACCCCCAAGTTTCAAGATAATGCTTTTGTTTTAAATGACAGCTCATGCTCATGTTGCGCACATATAAAAAATAGCTTATATGATGATGCGCTTAATTGTGACGTCAGTAGCGTACGCATTACCCAAGGAGTACAAAAATATTTGCTGCCGAGCGGAGTCGAACCCGTGACTTTTTCATACGAATCCGATCTCTTACTGCTGAGTCAAATACCGCTTCCTAAATGCAATGTCACAGGGATAATTGATAAGGTGCATATGGTGACAGAACCGTATCACAATGCCTTTTATTTCTTAAACGCTTGGCCATCCGGAGTTCCCACTTGGGGCACTTACATGTTTCACTTAAATTTGGACGAATTCGATTATGACGAGTCTTCTCCTTAGTGCTGTATTACCTGGTCGCTGGATTGGAAGGGGCGTCCTATCCATTGTCTAATGAGGTCATCTGATCTGAATCCCCTTGTCTAATCACATGGGGATCTGTAAAGTCACTTGCGTGTAAGGCCCCAGTCGATACGTAAAGTGAATTCACTGCCAGAATTGTATGAGACGAGATGGTACAGTGGTAACACACTGGACACGCATTCGGGAGGATGGTGAATCAAACCCACTTCCGACCATACAGATGTATTTTTTCGTGTTTTCCCTGGATCAACGTAGGCAAATGCCGGGATCATTTCTTTGAAAGGGCTCATCCGACACCGTAAGCTACCCTTATTCAAAACTCCGAGCGTGAGCTCCGTCTCTACTGACAAGGCTGACGACGGAACGTTAAATCCTAAGCTTTCTTGCTTCCAGAATGGTAGCTGTTGTGATGCGATTCGAAACATCATCAGGGATTTTTGTCACAGTGCGTCAGAAAGTTCGCGACGTCATGAGTACATATAGGTTGATGGCATTCAGTTTCAGCACATTTTGTATGATGCAATTCAGTTTCAGCACATTTTGTATGATGCAATTAAAAGGTACGTTCATTGTGACAGTGACGGTATTTGCATTTAACTGTCTCTCTGGCCATGTTCCCGCATATGCAGGGTCGGCTTTGTTAATCCGGATTTGACGTGTCACTATTTACGGGGTGGCCGGATGCCCTTCTTGTCGCCACCCCTGCCCCCACGGAGGAAATGTGTACCCCAAATGTCTGCATATAGTGTTGTATGTGTGAAAGTGTTACGAAATGTTTGCGAATTGTGTAACTGAGGCGGAACTTGGGGACCAATCCGGTATTCGCCTAGGGCCCTAGGGCTATGTGGAAAACCGCATAAAAACCAAGTCCAGGCTGGCCGGCACTCCGACCCCTCTTCGCTAATCCGCCGAGCGCATTCGAACCAGGGCCGGTACGCCTCCCCGTGTCGGAAAGCGGTGCCTAAGACCACACGGCTAACCGAGCGGGTCTTTTGCGGTAAATTGTAATGTAAATAAAAAGTACACAGTAATCATTGTATTCCTATTATATCCTTAAGCTGGAATTTTCGACACAAGATTCCGCAAGTTTAGTGGCGCATCCTTTAACTCCTGTTAAATTTTTGCACGATCTTACAGAAACGCCCTGTATAAAAGTACTGGCAATCCATCATAGCAGCTTACGGAAATATCCTGTATAACCACCATCAGGTGTGTTGGATATTTTTGTTTTCTGATCATATAATTTCTGGAAGCAGAGGATTTTTGTTACTTTTGATTGAAAATGTAATGCACACACCGACATAACACATTTACTATAATTTATCTGCTATGGTATTGATACCTTTTTGTGGTAGGGTACAACGATTTGCGTAGAAATAACACAGACGATATCTTTTTTGGAATGATAGATTGTTATTCTAATCACGGTTTCGTGCAGTTCCTTTCTTTCGATGTCGAAGGTTTAAATGTTCAAATGTTTGTAAACCTGTCGGACCAAACTGCTATGGTCATCAGTCCCTAGACTTACAAACTACTTAAACGTACACAGGATAAAACGCACACGCACACACACACACACACACACACACACACACACACACTTAAGCCCGAGGGAGGACTCGAACTTCCGGCGGAATCGGTCGCTAAGGCAATAGCGTGTCACATTAGACCACTTGGCCATTACGGCGGTGATGTCGAAGGTGTCCTTTGTTAATCTACTCTCTTGGAAGACTCTTGAGCTGTTCAGTCTGCAGTAAAAAGAATGACTGAGGGTGGAGGAAGTGCGACGCGGTTCGCTTTGCAGAAGAAACACCCGTTACGATGCGGTGATTCCTATGACCGGCGACGCTTCCGCCTGTGTGGAGTGACTAGGCCGTTGTGCAGTTGCCACACGCACGCACGTGCCGACCACGTGTGCGTGGTGGGTATCAGTGCCGCCTTTCGGACGGCCGGTGAACTACTGTGCGCGCCTTTTATTAGGCCTACAGAGGGGACTACTGTTGCCGGCTTCTGGGGAGGGGGTTGTAATATTCTGCGGGCGCATTGTCTCCTAACATTCTTCATGCCATAAAGGTTGGTGGTTTAGTACGAACCGTGCGTTTCGGTAGTGTATGTTTATCGTACAGTATAATCAGTTACCGGTTGCTATGTAAGAGCACGCGACACCCTAATTTCCAATAACTTTCTTAGTTATTTATTATTTTTATTTGAAACTTGGCTTACGAGGTCGGTTAATAATGTTCCTTAATATTCTTAATCTCGCGCAAGTGGAGTGTTGGAGAAAATGCCTGTGTTGATTGTGTAACTGCTGTAAGTTTCCTTTTTTGGTATGTCTGTCAATTATTGTTCATCGCTGTATTGAAGATTTGTATATAGAATATTTGAGGCAGAGTGCAAATTTCGAGATGGAATCTGCATGGTATGTGCATCACATTTTGCCTGAAACTCGAGAAAACATTTTCAAAGACCCACCAAATGGAGCTTAAGCGATGGTATAAGCCGTAAACAAATGGCCATATGGAAGTTAAAGATTACCCTCGTTCAGGACGTCCTCGGACACTCATGTCGGGAAGTTCAACAAAATTGTGCGTGCCCGTCGAAGACTGACTATCCACAGATGGTAAAACAATGTAATATTTCAGTTGACTCATATAATGAAACCTGATACAGAATCACCGAACGCATCGTGTTGCCGCCAATTTCGTCCCAAGGCCTATGAATCAAAACCAGTGTTACCATCACCTAGCAATCTTTGAAGAGCTTTTGGAACGTGCAAACGCTCCGTACTCTCCGTACCTACCTTCTGCAGGTTTTTTTCTTACCTGCAAAGGGGAAAACAGCGTCCAAAGAACAAAGATTTGCAACGGTAGTTGAGTTAAAAGAAAAAACGCAGTAGGCGCTTCGCGCGATTCTTCAAGAAGCGTACCAAGAGTTTCCGGAAGTAGAAACGGCGTTGGGAGCGGTGTAACATTATTGTAGTGGAGACTGTGTCGAAGGTAGTGCGCAATAAGTAAAAAGTTAGCGTAGCAACATGTAGTCGACAAAGTTCCGGAATGTTTTGAACAGACATCGTATGCCTCACATCGTTCTTTCAAAAAATGTTCGTAAATTTGTGGGATCAGACTTGCAAACTGCTTAAACTAACTTCTACTAAGGACAACACACAAACCAATGGCCGAGGGAGGACTCGAACCTCCGACGGCGAGCAACCGCGCGATCCGTAACGTGACGCTCAGACCACACGGCCATTCCCACGCGGCATCGTTCTTTGAAAAACTGTTTCTTAAAGAAGATTGTCTTATCACGCCAGGTTGAATTATTATGCTTAAAGACTGGTGGGAGTAGCTAAGTGTTCTCATTACAAAAGTCATTGGTTACAGGGTGAGTAATTTGGCTACATTTTAAGCAGTAACATGTTTTTGACTATCCCCATTATCTATGACACTTTATCTGTTGAATGATTGGCTGTACATTGATATTACATTGCAGGCACATTGAGTGATACATGCATAATGTGTAGCGAGTAACATTAGTAGTAAAAAAGTTATAAGCTTCTCGGCAGATCTGGAAGTGTGACCGCATGAGGATAAACTTTTTTCTTTTCATCATTTTGTGGGGGCAGTGAGCGAGAAAAAGTTTGGAATTATATGTGAATTTTGTTGGAAGTCTTTATACATTATTCGAAAATAATAAGAGTTAAACAGAACTGGAATATTTGATGGCCATAAGCTTGAAGACAAATACGCAGTTCTAATTGAAATACTTGGCTTACTGTGTTCAACTTATCCGGCCCGCGGACGATATTCTATGAAGGGAGAGCGAGCTATTCTATAACGTCGTAATTGAAGTATATTGTTCAACATACGTAAATAAATGCAGGGTGCGATTCAAGTCGGTGCCTTATTCCATAAGCTAAGGTACGAGAGTGAATCCGGCCCTTGGTCGAGAGACGTTGCCCACACCTGGTGTAGATTATGACAGCAACTTAAATTCGGACTATAATTACTTGAAATACTCGTACTGCCTCTGGAATCCGCCCGCGACAACGGAATTTTGTGTCAAACAACGTTCATGTGACACCGAAAAATGATTTTAATTATGAATTTTTCTCGGAATGCAGGGTTCTGTAAGGCTATTTTTTATGTACAAAACAACAAAATTCCACTAAACAATGTTTTCTCAGACAAGTTATGCATACTGTTGTTCCTGTTATTTTCAAGTTTCATTTGTGTAAATTTGTTCATAATCACATCTGTTATAAAGCGGTCGTTATTTCATACTTCCATGTTTTATCTTATTCGAAAAATTTGTGTATTCCCAAGTGTGTTCTCACAAACCGGCAGTGTGTGTACGTTCGTAGCAGTAACATACAAAATGTATTTTGTACAAAGTGGTGATACAGCTGTGCAAGTTTGCAATCACACTCGTCACATACATTAAATGGAATTAACTAAATTTCTCGTTTCCACGTGAACGTCGTTTGCTGTAAGTCCGTGATGCTTGGCGTATTTTCGGTGCGTAAACAGAACGCCTCAATCATCGGTGTGTCCATTTTGAGGATGCCATTTACATTTGGAAAAACACTCCATAACTGCACCAGTAGCATGGGATTGCAGTGTAAGAGAGATGTTGAGGCCAGATACTTCGAAAGACCGAAAGATCCCATCTATAAATGGAAAGTCTTCCAGATGGTATAACAACATGCGTCGAGAACAGTTGAAGAGAATCTGAGAAGGCGACTGCTTACAGAACACTAGTGCGTTCATTTTTGAAAATTTTCCCAAAGACAAACACGACTAACTGGGAATACTAACGATAGAGCTGGCTTATCCAGAGGACTTCGCGTCCCGGTAGAACTTTATTAAACTTACTAAAGCACTGCGCCGTAGTAGTGTATTTTATGACTCACCTGCCATTTCTGCGTATAATATTGATGGTGAACGAGAGTGGGGTGGGGATGGAGGTGAAGCTATAAAACTCCGAAAGGCCGACATTCACGTTGGAGTAAGTACTCTGCGTTTGAATTCCTTACAGCAAAAGCAGAAGTAGAACCTCCTATTTGCGTCCAGTAAGGCTCTGATTAAACCACTAGATATACCGAGCTGAACAATCCGCCATTTTGAATCTCAATCCGACGACAATGATGTATGCTTTGTTTGGTGCAGCGAAGTGAATCAGGGAATGTTTTGTCATTTTATAGTTTCACAGCGAGAAATGGTTGGTTGTATAGCTCCAAACTGTTAAAATAATAGCATACATGGTCGCTGTAAGTTTTATCGTTTTCCTTCAAACACAGATCGTCGTAGAAGATGGCTTGTATATTCCAGATGCCAAGTATTTACGCCAAAAGCGAGCAGGTATCTGTGTAATGTTAAGAAAAACCTTTTATTTTATTATTTTTATTAAAAATAGTCATGCTCACAGAGAGGTAGTAATGAAAATATAGGCCTATACTTGTAAGCAATGGTTTATTTTAATTTTGCTACAGATTAACACAGCACGACATACATTGCGTTTAAAGTTATTTTTCTTCATTTTATTTAGAACAACTAAGGAGTTATTATAAGGGCTGTTAATTGTATTTTAGGTGATACACGAGTGCAGCTGGCTTTACCCAGCTAGTGATTTTTAAATTATATTATTTCGCATTATTTTAGTGTTAAAATGTGTTAAATGTGACTCTCAACACTGGAATATGTAGGCCTAAGCCAAGCTGTGAACAGGATGTCTGAAAATAAAAAATAGTAAATTGAACTTCGCAAAGAATGGGAACAGAAAAGAAGTCGTACATGAAAGGCATTAAATTCAAAACTTAGCATGTAATATTCACTTTAATGTGCACGCTACAAGAGAGACTTTATTTAGTCGTTATCCAAATAAACCAAACCTTCAAAGTTATTAAACAAATTTTTGACGTAAAATCTTCTCTGAAATATAGTGTGTGTAACATAAGCGAGACATTACGGGAAGTATAGTATCGCAATTTAACATTATTCTGTAACTGTTTTCGAGTGAAACTCTTAGTTACCGTAAACTTAAATGGATGTACAATTTATAAACCAGAAAATTCGAATAATTCCAACGTATTTTGACAGTATTTGGTACATATTTAGAACGTCAACATATGCCTTAATATGGAATGTAAGTGAATGTACCATATCTGCAAATATCCGTTTAATCACTAACTTGAAGATGCTTGCTTCTTACAGTCAAATTCCAGCCAATAAATTTATTATGCTGTAAAATTTTCTGTGTTAGGAAAGTATATTTAATGGTCTTAAAAGCATATTAAAAAGCGCAAGTGTTATGTATTCTTTAAATGCGCGCCTTCAATGTGGGATTCAAAATGGCGGATTGTTCTGCTTGTACTATACAATGCTCTAGCTCTGATAGGTGCATACAGAGCTTACTGCGGACGTCAGCGCTGTTAGACGATATGTTCACAGCTTTAGGGAAGTAGAAGGGCAAAGCAAACAGTTGTGTGGTGCATAGCGACCTGCAAGCAACTGCAGTGCTACTCACAATATACAGCGTGGCGACAAATCACTCCTGACGGATGAATTGTGTCGCTTGCTATCGGTCGATAAACGCAGTCCGATGGCTATTGCCGAAAAAACTGGGTTACATCAAGATTTATGTCCCCACGTTGACCGACCAGAATAAAACGGCAAGGAAAACAAGTGCTTCCAATTGTGTGGCAGCTCTTTAGTTCAGCCCACTACTCTAAGCAGCTCAACGAGGGCATCCTTTTGAAGGTGTGTAGATTTGGAAAAGTACTGGATGCTATTCACTAATTAAAGAGGACGACAATTTTTACCTCACAGCCACATAAAGTTCTTCCTTCACTCCTGTGAACAAAGATGGTTAATTATGTAGCATATGAGAGACTGATCGTGAATTTTGTAACTGTTATCCTATGCATGTTACATGTTATTCTCCTAGTATGAGAATTAGAAAAAAATGGGGAGTGGTGTATTTTACTGGTTAGTTTGCGCACATTTACCATATCAACGCCCTCCACTTGTCATCAATGTAATAAATATTGAATTGTGTATGTTTAAAATGTTTAAGAAATTGTGCGATGGGGTGACAGAGAACTCCTGGAATTAAATAAGCCCTCCTTCCTTTTTTCTTCTCGCGACTTGCACAACAAATCTATTATGAAGGTGCAGATTATTCCACGTAAAGAATTATACATTGTAATTTTAATCTCCACTTAGAAATTTCAGGTTATTCGTTAACATTTTAGAAGTAGTTTAGCATTATAACCGTATTCCTGCGGGTACGTTTCACCGCACTGTGCCATTTTCCCGGTCTACATACAGATAAAGTACGTATCACCCACTTTTCTGGCAATCCTGCAGTTTCGACATGTACATTTACTCGTAAAAGCAAATGTATTGGGGCGTTGGCAGAAAACTACTTCTGGGGCCAACATAAGAATGAAGTACTCTTCGTGTTTATGATGCCTGTTCGCTTCTATCTCCATCAACCGAATGCTCTTTGTGCACTCCTACTTTCTACATGAGCATGATTTTTCTTTCCGGTTTTTCTCTTGGAAAACAAAGTACGCTATGTGCAACTACTGAAGACAGGTCTATCACTTCATCTGTAGTCTTCTTAAATCAAACGTTCAAATGTCTGTAAACCTATCGGACCAAACTACTACTGTCATCATTCCCTAGACTTGCAAACTACTTTACCTTACACGAAAGAGAATAAAGAAACACACGCACACGCGCGCGGCCCACCTAGGAATAAGGTCGTATTCCCGGCTATACAATACCGGCAAGATATTTCGACAACAAATTCTGAAAGCCTATGTTAAATAAGTAGAATTTCTACGACTGAGAGGGTATTTGACGTTCTTTTATTACAAAATCGGGTTAAATTTGCAAAGAACTTGATAGTTGAACTCATCAGTGTGACGCTGCACCCATCTGGCGTGGATGCAAGTACGAACCGTTAAAAGTTGAGTAGCAGCCTACTTCAAAACCAGCCACAATTTCGAATGAAATGTCATAGGCGATAAAAATATAAACTTTAATTATGGCAAAGGGTGCTTGTTTTTGTAAACAATATGCTCACATCAAGACTACTTTAAAAAGATCTATAAACAAAGCTTTTCAGCAGATCAATATGGCACGTTGCCATAGCGACTAATACATATGTATTGCTAAACATACCAACAAAAACATTTTATTGGTATCAATGCCGTTTCTATGCCGACGTATTCAACTAATTATTTACGCCTCTCCCGCTTGCTCGAGGTTAGCTATGAATTCTGCATTGTTAAAGGGTGGCTGGTGTCTCCCCCTTTCAGACAAGATGTGTGTACCCGAGCTGTCTACGTATAGCGTTACACGTGCAAAAGTTTTCTGTGTGTTTTAAATCATGTAACTTAGGCGGAACTTTGCAGCCAATCCGGTATTCGCCTACTGGAGTGTGGGAAACCGCTTGAACACTACATCCAAGTTAGTCGCCTGGGCTGCCGGGTGTTTCGAACCGGGGCGGAAATACCTTCTAGTCCTAGTAAGCGGCAACTTCAGATGTTAACCCGTCAGTGGCGTGTAGGGGTGTGGTACACCCCATACGATGTATTCCTCTAGTTAACGACTAGATGGCACGTCACACTACTTTGTAATTCCAGGTATCTGCCACGGAATGTCTGCAGAGTAGCGCTGTTGTGTTTTTCTAACTTTAGTCACAAACAGTACTTCGTGAGGTGTTGCTGAATCGAAACTGAGCACACTGGAGTATGTGAATCTGTCTGCACGTGAATCATTTTGTTTGTTGTAACCCTGAATGTGCAACAAGTGAATGTATGCAATGTAATTTATAGTTTCTATGTTATATTGATATTTTTGTTATCTTTCTTTATTCACTTATTTCAGTTTAAATGATATTGGCACAAACACGAATCTGAGTATTGTATGACTCAGTTGTTATGGCTTGTATGTGATAAATAATTAATAAAATTTGACTATAGTATTAACATTGTTTATTAATAATATAAACAGTTAGAACCTTAGTAACAATTCAGTGTTGATCAAAAACTAATTTGTCTTATTTAACATAATTAAACAACTGGAATGTACCACACCCCACACAGCACTAGCGTAAGAATTCTAGGACACACCACTGCCGGGTATATAGGGTAGTGTGTCTGTGTCCGTCTGTGTATTTGTATTGCCTTCAAATTTAGAGTTCTGTACCGATTTTCATGAAATTTTGCACACTTGAACTTCAAAACAAGGCGAAGGTTACTGTGTGGTGCATGGCGGAGGTTACTTTACCTCCGCAATTCGACAAAATGTACAGTTTTATTCAGATCTTGAAATTCTGCGCACTTGACCTGCAAAACAAGAGAAACATCACACAATACCTAAGATCTCATGTGGCGCATTGCGGAGGGTGTGTTGTAGTGAACTTAGACATCACCATGAAATTTAACAGATACTTTTAAAAAGATGGAGGAGGCAATGGATGAGGTTTTGGAGTTTGACAAAGAGGAGTTGAGGTGATTTGCAGAGGAAGAGGAGGTGGGGATGGATAGAGACAGGAGTAGGAGGAGATGAATAGGGGAGACAAGGAGTTGAGAGAGAGAGAGAGAGAGAGAGAGAGAGAGAGAGAGAGAGAGAGAGAGAGAGAGAGAGAGAGACAGAGAGGGAAAGAGAAGGTGGACACAAACAGAAAATGGGAGATAGGATAAGTTAAGACTGGAATAAATAAGTACCTGGCTGACGCCTAGTTTTCAGCAATACTTCATATGATGGACTGCTATGTCATCCTCAGCCAATGACGTCAGGGAGATGGATACTGCATTCCCGCCTGTTGTTGGATTAGTAGATCTGGTGTCGCTGCTGTTCGCTCATAGAGTTCCTTATTTGCCATCACGAGGCTGAATATATCCCGTATGAGTCGTTTCACCGAGGAAAAATCTCTGGCAGTACCGGGACTCGAGCTATAATCCCTCGTATTGCAGTCAACTATGCTGACCTCTCAACAATGAAGGCCAACACCTTTCCAGGCAACTGTAGCGAAATTTACAGGAATAGTGCCGGATACGTCTTATATTTCTTTCCCCGTGTCTGGCGGTGTCGTCCAAATCGATAAAGAAGTTTTACTTCCGTTCTCCGTAACTCCGTCACGAACAGGGCGCTGCAAAAAGTTTTGCTGGTATTTCTCTTGGGGGGCACAAAAGAAAACTGTACCTGTCCAGAGCTGTCCGCGCGGGATTCTCTCCCGGTCGTATCGCCAGGATCGTTTATAAGACCGCTAGGACAATTCCGGCGACGAGAACGTGAGCTGTGAGATGAGAAATGCGGTTCGGGGCGCCAATTGGACGGCACCGCCGGACACGGAACGCGCCATCGCGGGATTCGTCGTCAATTGCAGGCATCGAAAACGCGACTGTTAAAGCTCTTCACGGGAACGCGAGGTACTGTTAGGGCAAATGGAAGCAGTCGGTGAACACGAAATTATGAGGACTGTTACGCAGCTGCTGCGTTTTCCACCTGCTGAGTTGATCGGCGTTCAGTTGCTACACGGAGCCGGTGTACACAGCATGTCGGCTGGTGCGAGAAGCTTATTCCTTCCAGCCATGTATTTGAGGTACTGTACTATTCGCAACACTGTTTTCGTGTTCATGCGTGTGCTGGCTTTATTCATATACAACGTAGCAAACAATGAATTTTAGATATATTTGGGTTGTTATTGTTTTTCACACACTACTAGGATAGAATCCACTGATAGTAACCATCTGGCTTAATTTGGAAACCGATAAAGTTGTATCGTGTTCAGGGTAAATGAATTATTGGTTAAATTTTTGTCCCTGTAGATGTGTTGGAAAATAGATTTCAGGTGAATACGTTTGACTGTGATGGCTATCCTACAGCGGAAATTGATGTGACATAAATCAGATTGTTTCGTAACTCAACGCTGTTTCCCTTTCATAAATTTCAGCGGTCGCTACACCAGATTCAAATGGGTTCAAACATAAATTAGTATTTTTATTGATACAGTAAGATGACGTAAAAGTTAAAATTGAATCTGGTTGATTGGCACGCTATCTGGTCACAGCGAATTTTTTTCACTCTTTCACAATTTTCTGCTTCCTTTCCAACACGGAGAGGATAGGACGAGTGGTTATTCGTAAATACCTCAAGGGCTGCAGAATAGAGACGGGGGGGGGGGGGGTATCGTTCTCAATGATCGTTTTGTTTGTATATTCGTTTAGTTTTGTAGTTACACCAGCATACCAATTTTCCATATCAGTGGTGCTAAAATTTTTACTGTTTAGATGATATTTAAAAAAAGGAGAAATGTTTATTCGTAAAATTTCCATTGAATTGAAATATTGGATGGACGTCGAATATGGGAAAAGTAATCGAAGGAAAGAAGATTACGGTTTACCGTCCCGTAGACATCATGGTCTTTAGAGACGGGAAAAGTAATCAGCCCAATTTATTTAAATAACAATATACGCCCAATTTATTTAAATAACAATATACGCCCAATTTATTTAAATAACAATATACAAAGTGGGATGTAGCAACAAACATAAGAATTGGCACGTTGCCATCCTCGGCCATCGGTTGTATTGCAGAATGGCACGATCTCTAGCTTGGGCGTATTTTAGGATGTTCGGTAGCTATGAGACTTCATACACATTTGGTATTATCTTTAATGATGTGCTATAGATTTGGCATAATAATATAACAATTTTATTTTGAATTGGAAATTTTCATATCGATAAGAGATCTTCTAATTCTTTAAGTTCATGAAACATTTTCAGTCGGTTTATTGCTGTTATAACTGGAAACCATTGGAATAAACTACCGAAAACCTGTTCTTTCAAAAACAGTTTATTTTGAGCTGTTTTAACTGTTACGTTAAACTGGAGATGGAAAGGGCTATAACCGAAAACCTATTGTTCCAGCGGAAATCGCCATCCCCATTTCAGTAGACAACTGAGAAAAAACTGTAATATATACTGAAACCGTCGTAAATCAGTGCATTGCAAGTGCATAATATGGGGTTCGTTTGTGGTGAAACAAACGTCAATGCGTACATGAAATACGTTGACAGGTTGTATCTGGGAAGGTGTGATGAAAGCCCGCTTTGCAAATACGGCTACTCTACTGCATACATGTAGGCCCAAAGTAATTCGGCGCGACAAGAATTCAGGACATCACAGACTAAAGGTATCATATTATGTAATCACAGGAAATCTGCAAGCCATTACCAGGACCACCTATATCAGTGGCACATTTATGGATGGCAGCACTGCTTCTCTTACGTCACCTAGTAGTCAGAAGGTTGTCTCCACTCTTCCTTCACTTGTTCTTCCACGGGAATTGGAATCGTCTATCATTGGATTACTCGCTGCCTAGCATCGTGCTTAAATAATTATTACATAGGAAGGAGGTATTTATTTATACTTAGTGTACCACGGAAACTGCCCATCTGTGAGACGTAGCAAATTCCTGATAGCACTTAACGCACTATGCGAGTTTCCCCAAACAAGGATCACTTGTAATGTGATCGTAATTGAAACCTTCAATCACGAAATGAATCATCGTATGTATGGTAGTGAACACGATCTGCTCTCAGGCCAAAGCAGGACTTTCGCCCCGTTGTTTATTTATTAAAGATTAATGTCCCAATGTTTGCATTTATCGGGTTACTTGGAGCGAACCTTCATTTCACTGCACTCGCGTTACAAAAAATTGAATTGAAACGCAGGAACCGTACTCTTGTCAATAGTTCGTACACCTCTCTCAGCTTTCAACATCCAGTATTAAATATTCAACTCACATACGGACACTGAGTGAATGAAGTTACCAAAAGCAAACACTATCTGAACTCTTGCCAAACGAAAATAACTCTCCTGGCAGACTCAATAATTCACAGCTTGGCAACTACACTGTAGGCAGAGTGACCATGTACAGCTGGTATTAAAATTCAACCAAGATGAGCGTTATAAATTATGGAAGGAGAACTCTGAGATTAGCCAAACTCCAAACAACTGTAATCTATAGGCCTGCTTTGGCCATATTGTATGCTTTAACGAGCTCGTATGTATACTGCCATTGTCACATTTTACTCAAGACTCGCAATATACATTAATTCGCAATTGAAATTTAGTGTCGTATATTGACATATTGTGAAAGGTTGATCCTTAACATAATTAAAGTTTAACCGCTACACAACGTTCTCGTGTTAATATTGAGCTGGGTTGCGTAAGTTTGAAACCCTCAACGAATTTAAACAGCATGAGAACATAAAATATTCTGAAATTATCTAAAAAGTATACGACAATCTTCGAAGTAATTACTGTATTCATGTCACACGATGGAAAATCAGTCGTAATTATACAGTAAATAATAACCAGTGACAACGTTACAGTTAACAACAATGTTGTTGAATAAATTTCTGGGGGTTTCATCGAGAAAACGACAGATGCCTAATGACATCGCTGTTGACGGCACATTTTAAGTTCGCCTCACTGTCCCAAAAATAGGTTGCCGAATACTGTTTCAGCTTGCCAACTATTGGTACACCACTTCACCTTGGTCAGGCGCTGTTTTGGCAACGGGATGCACTACATCGTTTTTGTTGGCCTACGTCCGTTTTTCTAGACCGAAGATAAACATATTTTTTTCTTAATTTCTTGCTCCGTTAATGAAATTTGCGAAGTAAGTTAAGATGATGTAGTTTTTAGTCAATCAAAATCGCTTACACTAAAAAAGACGTGCATGTTGATCATTTGAAGCTTTGTTATGTACTGTTAATTTAGTAAAAAACTGCTTGACAGGGCGCAGAATGAAAGACGTAATAATAAGAATAAACTTTAATTTTTTAACATCAATAAACTTCTATGGTGGGTAGTTTTTTAAAAAAAGTTGTGTTGCTGTGATTTTTTGTGACAAGGCTAGGTTCTCTTGTAAAGTGCATATAGTTTTTCCTCCTCGTTGTGGGTTTGTACGTATGGCAGTTACATTCAAATCAATCCTGTTGACAGGAAGATCTATTGACGAATAATTACTCTAACAGGGTATAGAGAAACACGTCTCTTTTTTTTTAAAAGCACTCAAATTGGTTTTAGACACATTTTTCTGTCGGCTGCCCATGTTTCACGCCTTCACATTTGTGCTGAGCATTCCTCTGTGGATAAGGTTGCTACAGAGGAACTCGACCATGAGATAGCTGTTTAGAATCGTGGAAGTAAAATAAATTTACTTTGCCCGTCAAGGGGAAAAATGGGCTCTAGTATAGGCCATGACCACTTATTGCTAACGGTATGTACGTTGGAGGGGAAAGTGAAACGGTAACATTATTTCTGATCAATGGGCTTTACCTGACACGAATAAGTTTAATCAGATACTGAAGGCACCACGCATCTATTTCTGTTAGTTTCATTATTACATTATTCCATAACGATAAAAAAATCCTTACACGCTCATCAAACATGATATCGTTATAAATTGCTATGCACCGTGACAAGGAAGGAAAACTGTCATCAGAAAAAAATTACGTATCCTACGAAAAGTATAAGATTTGGATTTATTGTAAATATTTGGAATATCTTTGTGGGTGGTGTACCGGCACTTGCAGGCATTTCCTGGAAATTATTTCTTGAACAATATTCTTCCAAGATACGAAAAAGTAATAATTACATTACAGCGAATACTTTCTACCTGCTAGAAAACTGTCTATCGTTCTGAAAATGCGTGCCCGAAAATAATGCAGCAACAAGTCTCTGATATAAACTTCGTACCACAGGTAATGTAACTGTCATGACACCCAGGCAGATTCTACTGGCTGTGTCGGTCTGTGGTGCTGGAATGAGGTCTATGTTTCCTTTTCCTGCCGCGATGTTTCCCACTGCAGTCCGCATTGTTGGAACGCCTCTTTTCTTGAAACTAGGAGAAAGTCGCATAAGAAGCGGTTTCCCTTCTTTAACGCTGTTTTTTGCAAGGCCATCACTTACTTCGTTGAGCGGGGTAGCAGAGTTCCCTTTAAATCTTGTTTCTAGTCTTTTTACAGTGTCATAAATTGAGCCGTTGGAACTTAGTTTCCCCTTTATGTCCTTTAATTGCTCCAAAGTACCTGTAGACTCGGTAAGAGAAGTAGTGTCATGCTCCAATGGTCGTTCTTTAATTGCTGTTACTTTTTGTTTAGAACGCAAGGCAGTAATACGCGCAACGTACTCCTTCGTGTTGTGGATCTTTGAGTAGCAGGAAATCTGACCATCGCTGTTTCAACTAATTCTTTAGACCATTATTAACACTTGCTGTTGCGTCATGCTGACTGGTAAGTAAAAGACGGATGATTAACGGGATCTTATTACAAAGTCGTCGCTAAAAGCACGTAATATTTAGTTCTTTAAGCATTAAAGGAAACGTACTAAGGCTCAACGACATACTTTTTTTTTTAATATCATACGATACTTATGTATTACAGTGTGGAACTATTGATAAAAAAACACTTAAGATTTCTTGTGTCCCGAGATGAGTGAGGCGGAAATTACCTAACACTATTCCCTCCATACAGGTTTTAACGCGAAGCATACCAAACTATACGTAATGGTGCTAACCAAGATGGCGGATACCGTTATAGAAGCTCTATGTTTTGAAAGAGGACGCCAGAAAAACGGAGAATTGTTGTCTTTAGAAACAATAGGCGATGGTTAACTTGTCAGCTGGAGAGCCCCTTTAGCAGGGAGGAAGCTTAGTTTTTAACGTCATAACGACAGCTTGGTCATTCGAGACGAAGCTCATGCTTTAATTTTTGGGCAAGGATGGGGGAAGGAAATCGGCCGTGCCGTTTCAGAGGAAACATCCCGGCATTTGCCTCTAGTGATTTAGGGAAATCACGCAAAACCTAAATCTGGATGGTCTCTGGATTTGAACCACCGTCCTCCTGAATGCGAGTCCAATGTTCTACCATTGCACCACTTCGCTCGGTCGATTGTAACGCAGACATAGTTTTTCGCGGAAACGATGGTTTTTACTGATAATAGATATTAGTACCTATACTGGTGGCGTGCTGATTTCTTGCTGGTACCGAGTTTCTAAACAGGTCGCAACAGGGCCAATCGGTGTTGTGGAGCAGCAAACACGCACCGTCCGTCCTTGTAGACAACCGCCAGCCGATGACTACTTGATATTGTGATGCTACACGCTGAATATTCAAATGTTTGTTAAACTTATGGGACTTAACTGGGGGGGGGGTCATCAGTCCCTAAACTTACAAAATACTTATAACTAACTTAAACAAAAGACAGCACAAACATCCATGCCCGACGGGGAACGGCCTCGCGCATCGGAACATAGCGCCTCAGTGCGCTCGGCCACTTCGCCGCGGCTCAAGGTAAATAACACTCATCGAGCTCGTCATTGCATGCATATCCCTCTCTCGCTCTACTCAACCCTGTAGCGCCATTATTGATTACTTCGTTGAAGTTTTATTTTACTTAATGCTTGATAATTTGAAACTAAGCTCGAATAATAGTTTACACTGTGCTCCCGATTTTATCAATAATCAATATTCGTTCTCTGTCGCTTCGTAAGTCTTGAATTCAGAATATCTTGCAGTTAGAGTCTTATTTAGTGTCTTCCCCGTTGTTATGATTGTGTTACTGCCCAAAACGTTGACCTACATCTCCATCAATTGCTTCATTGGGTGTCAACGTGATGGCTTCAGTCACATCTGCAACTAGGATCGAGTTAAATGCTTCCAAGGCCACACAGTATGCTTCATTGGATTTCGTCTGTGACGGCGATTTGTAGCAGCACGACCATAGGCAGGTGTATCAGGGAAGGATGGAAATGATAGTGGTCCCGTAAGTGTCCTTAGCCGAACACCGTAAGGTGGCCTTTGAAGTACAAATATACACTGATATGGCAGAACATTGTAGCCACATGTCTACTGTAGATGTAAACACGTTCAGGCGATAGCAGTGTTACCTGATGTGGGATGACTGCTAGTCAGACACGCGCACGGTGCATGTAGCATTAGTGAGCGTGCAGTCCGAGTGTAGAATGGAGAAGTTGCTCAGTGACCGGCGGCCAGCGCACACGTGACCAGCAGCAGCTCTAGATTTTACGGTAACCGGCTTCTTAATAGAAGCGACTAATTTACATTTCGTGTGTGCTTTCTCTTGCAGCTCTTTATACTTTAGTGTGCTCGCGTGTTTGTTTATTAAAAATCGCGTTTATTTGTCAGCTCAGTTACTGAATTTTTTATTTATTAGCTCTCGTATATATTTTCAGATTCGCCGTTAATAAACAGTTCAGCGTTAGGTTTATACCTTGCAAAGCTCTTTGTTTATCAAACTTTTCTTGCTGCTGTGTATATTTACTTAGATTCGCGTTCAACTAGTCAGTTCAGTGTATTCATCCGCAGTGTAAATCCGCCACTCAGTGCTTCTGTTTTGTTTTGATCGTACTCGCGGTTGGTAGTCCTACACTTCAGTTGCTCAGTGACCGGCGGCCAGCGCACACGTGACCAGCAGCAGCTCTAGATTTTACGGTAACCGGCTTCTTAATAGAAGCGACTAATTTACATTTCGTGTGTGCTTTCTCTTGCAGCTCTTTATACTTTAGTGTGCTCGCGTGTTTGTTTATTAAGAATCGCGTTTATTTGTCAGCTCAGTTACTGAATTTTTTATTTATTAGCTCGCGTATATATTTTTCAGATTCGCCGTTAATAAACAGTTCAGCGTTAGGTTTATACTTTACAAAGCTCACTGTTTATCAAACTACTGAGTCCTCTGACGTACTTACTTGGAAGAAATAAAGGTTTTTAGAATGGCTAGGAACTGTGACTGCTGCGAACGGATGGAGGCAGAGTTGGTGACTTCGCTCGCAGCTTCAGGCGGCGTTGGCTTCGCTGGCAACGCTTGAGACTGCGGTGGGTGGGCGCCGCTGTTGTGGGCCGCTCGCGGGGGTACAGCAGACGCCCTGTGCGTCTGTTGTGCCCTCCGATCGGCCTGCGGCTGTGGCCAGCCCGCTCACTGCCCGCGAGGAGGTAGCCTCCCAATCCGTGGTGGATTGGGAGTCCCCCTCAGCGCGTGTCAGGCGGCGTAAGACTTCCCGGGGGACCGAAGTGGAGGCCTCCCCGGTTAGTCTTGCCAACAGATTCGAGGCGCTGTCTGTGGCAGGGGATGTTCCTGATGCGGATGGTGTCGCTTGTCCTGTACTTGCCCCTCTGCCTTCAAGATCCGGGCACTCACAGAGGGTGGGTTTGTTGGTAGTTGGGAGCTCCAACGTTAGGCGGGTAATGGAGCCCCTTAGGAAAATGGCTACTAGGGAGGGGAAGAATTCCAATGTGCACTCCGTGTGCATACCGGGGGGAGTCATTCCGGATGTGGAACGGCTCCTTCCGGATGCCATGGAGAGCACAGGGTGCAGCCAACTGCAGGTGGTGGCTCATGTTGGGACCAATGATGTGTGTCGCTTTGGATCGGAAGAGATCCTCTCTGGTTTTGAGCGGCTATCAGAATTGGTTAAGACTGCCAGTCTTACTTGCAAGATGAAAGCGGAGCTCACCATCTGCAGCATTGTCGACAGGACTGACTGCGGACCTTTGGTTCAGAGCCGAGTGGAGGGTCTGAATCAGAGGCTCAGACGGTTCTGCGACCGTGTCGGCTGCAGATTCCTCGACTTGCGCCAAAGGGTGGTGGGTTTTCGGGTTCCGCTAAATAGGTCAGGAGTCCACTACACTCAGGAAGCGGCTACACGGGTAGCGGGGGCTGTGTGGCGTGGACTGGGCGTTTTTTTTAGGTTAGATGGCCTCGGGAATACACAAAATGGGTTTCAGTCTCAAAGGGGGCAGGTCAGACACGGGAAGAAAGTAGACATAAAAACCATTGGTGTAACAGTTGTAAATTGTCGTAGCTGTGTTGGGAAAATTCCAGAGCTCCAAGCGCTGATAGAAAGTACTGAGGCACAAATCGTTATAGGTTCTGAAAGCTGGCTGACGCCTGAGATAAATTCGGCCGAAATTTTTTCAAAGGGCCAAATGGTCTTCAGAAAGGATAGAATAAATAAAACAGGGGGTGGCGTGTTTATTGCTGTTACAAACGGTTTATCCTGCAACGAAATTGAGGCAGATACTTCCTGTGAATTGGTCTGGGTAGAGGTGATACCTGACCACCGAAATAAATTAATAATTGGATCTTTTTATCGGCCCCCTGACTCAGACGATGCGGTTGCAGAAATGTTCAAAGAAAGCTTGAATCATATTTCAAATAGGTATCCGAAGCATACTGTTATAATCGGTGGCGACTTTAATTTACCCTCGATATGTTGGCATAATTACGTATTCAAAACCGGGGGCAGATATAAAACATCGTCCGAACTAGTTCTGAATGCTTTTTCTGAGAACTTCTTCGAACAGTTAGTTCATGAACCCACTAGAATAGTACGTGGTTGCGAAAATACTCTTGATCTCCTAGCAACAAATAATCCCGAGATAGTAAAGAGCATCAAAACAGATACAGGGATTAGCGAACATCGAGTTGTAGTAGCGAGACTGAATATCGAAATTCCCAAATGCACCAAAAATAAACGAAAAATATATCTATTCAATAAAGCAGATAAAAATTCGCTTCACGCTTTCCTGAGTGATAGTCTCCAGTCCTTCAAAACTAAAAATGCGAGTGTAGATCAGTTGTGGCTTACTTTCAAAGACACAATATCAGTAGCAATCGAGAGATTTATACCAAATAAACTAATAAAAGAGGGGGCTGACCCCCCGTGGTACACAAAACAGGTCAGATCACTGTCGCAGAAACAAAGAAAAACGCATGCAAAATTTAAAAAGACACAGAATCCGCAAGACTGGCAATCTTTTACTGAAACTCGCAACCTAGCGCGGACTTCAATGCGAGAATCTTATAGTTGTTTCCACAACGAAATCCTGTCTCGTAATCTTGCAGAAAATCCAAAGAAATTCTGGTCATATGTGAAGTACACTAGCGGCAAAACACAAACAATACCTTCACTACGCGATAGCAATGGTAATACTACCAACGACAGTACTGCTAAGACAGAATTACTAAACAAAGCTTTCCGAAATTCTTTCACCAAAGAAGACGAAGTGAACACTCCAGTATTCAATCCAAGAACAGCTGCCAGCATGCGAAACTTAGAAGTAGATGTTCCTGGAGTAGTAAAACAACTTAAGTCACTAAACAAAAATAAATCTTCCGGGCCAGATTGTATACCAACTAGATTCCTCTCAGAGTATGCTGATGCAATAGCTCCTTACTTAGCTATAATTTACAACCGATCACTCAGCGAAAGATCCGTACCCAAAGACTGGAAAGTTGCCCAAATTACTCCAATATTCAAGAAAGGCAATAGGAGTGATCCCCAAAATTACAGGCCTATCTCGTTGACGTCGATTTGCAGTAGGATTTTGGAGCATATACTTTGTTCGAATATTATGTACTACCTCGAAGAGAACGACCTATTAACCAATAGTCAGCACGGATTCAGAAAGTATCGCTCTTGCGAAACACAGCTTGCCCTTTATTCACATGAAGTGTTAAGTGCCATCGACAAGGGATCTCAAATCGATTCCATATTTCTGGATTTCCGGAAGGCTTTTGATACTGTACCCCACAAGCGGCTTCTAATGAAATTGCGTGCTTATGGAATATCTCCCCAATTGTGCGATTGGATTCACGATTTCCTATCAGAAAGGACACAGTTCGTTGTAATTGACGGTAAGTCATCGAGTAAAACAGAAGTGATATCTGGCGTTCCACAGGGAAGCGTTATTGGTCCCCTACTCTTCCTCGTGTTTATAAACGATTTAGGAGATAATCTGAATAGCTCCCTTAGACTGTTCGCGGATGATGCTGTCGTTTATCGGTTAGTGAAGTCAACAGAGGATCAAAAGCAACTGCAAAGCGATTTAGACAAAATTTCTACTTGGTGCGAAAATTGGCAATTGACACTAAATAAAGAAAAGTGTGAAGTAATACACATGACCACTAAAAGAAGTCCGCTGAACTTCAATTACGCGATAAATCAGTCAAACCTTAAGGTCGTAAATTCTACCAAATACCTAGGAGTTACAATTACGAACAACTTTGACTGGAGAGAACACATAGAAAATATTGTGGGGAAGGCGAACCAAAGGTTACGTTTCATTGGCAGAACGCTTAGACGATGCACCAGCTCCACCAAAGAGACTGCCTACATCACACTTGTGCGTCCTCTCTTGGAGTACTGTTGCCCCTTGTGGGACCCTCACCAGGTGGGACTGACGGAAGATATTGAGAAGGTTCAGAGAAGGGCAGCTCGTTTTGTTTTATCACGTCACGGGGGGGAAAGCGTCACGGAAATGTTGCACGAATTGGGGTGGAAATCATTAAAAGAAAGACGTTATTCATTGCGGCGTGATCTGTTTGCGAAGTTTCAATCACCGACTTTTAGTTCTGAATGTGAAAATATTTTGCTAGCACCCACCTACTTAGGGAGACATGACCATCCCAATAAAATAAGAGAAATCAGATCGAAAACGGAACGATTTAGGTGTTCTTTCTTCCCGCGCGCTATTAGAGAATGGAACGGTAGAGAAAAGTTATGAAGGTGGTTAATGAACCCTCTGCCAGGCACTTAAATGTGATTTGCAGAGTATCTATGTAGATGTAGATGTAGAAAGCACGCGATCTGAATTTGACCTATGGCAGGTTGACGGGCTGGAGGCTTCCCACGAGAATTTCGTAAACTGCACGACTTGCCGGGTGTTCAAATGTTTAAATGTTTGTATAGCTTATGGGACTTAACTACGGGGTTATCAGTCCCTAAACTTACAAACTACTTATGAACTAGCTAATCCTAAGGACGGCACAAATATCCATGCCCGAGGGGGGATTCGAACCCCCGACCGTATTGGCCGTGCAGACCGTGACTGACGCGCCGCAGTCCCCTCGGCCACCGCGGCCGGCTGCCGGGCGTTAGCGCTGTGATTAGTATATTCTGCAACTGGAGAAACCAAGGTGAAAGCACGTGCAAAGTAGAGGCGGCGGGCGGTCATCAGTCTCCCAGTGGGGTGTGGAAGGAGTGTGGATAGGAAAGGCAGGGAAAGAAAAGGAAGTGCAGTCCAGGGAGGAAAGAAGGAAGAAACACTGAATTAACTCAGGTCACATGCTCGCCACCACAGACAAAAATGTTATTTTGTGTCGCCACGTACGTACTCACGAAAGAACCGTGAGCCTGGGAGGTGGGGGGGGGGCGGCAGAGGGGAGTAGGAGCCACAGTAGATTGGTCGAGCGCTCTAAGGAACCTTGCTGCGGAGTGCGTGGTTGCTCGCCTTCGGAGGTTAGTCCTCACTCGTGTGTGTGTGTGTGTGTGTGTGTGTGTGTGTGTGTGTGTGTGTGTGTGTGTGTGTAGGGGGGGGGGGGGCTGATAACCACAGAAGTTACGTCCCTTAAATTTACAAACGCGTAGAGAAGAGTATGCTGTGTAGGATGTACGAGGGCTATTCAGAAAGTATGGAACGTTTTCGTCTGACGTCGCTAGGCGCGTGCCGATGTGTATGTTTTGGCATGTGCATGCTTGGCAGGTCAGTCGGCATCCAGCCGTGACAATGGGAAAGTCTCTGCGCTGCAATCGAAAATCCCGCCAGTTGTGAGGTGCGGTCTGTGATACAGGCTTTGTTGGCAAAAAAAAAAAACCTAAAGGCTGTAGCAATTTATCGTGAACTGTGTGAAGTGTACCGAAACAACGTACTGAGTGAATATTCCGTCGTGAAATGGTGCATTCGCTTTAAAAGTGGCCGAATCAACGTTTATGATGAAGAGTGGACGCCCGAGCATTGTCTCTAAAGTTGATGAAACGATTCGTGAAAACAGTCGCTTCACAATAGCGGAGCTTTCGCTTTCTTTTCCACAAATTTCATGGACATTGTTGTTCGACATTATCACTCAAAAGCTCAGGCGGCAGAATTTTACGACGAAGGAATTTAAAAAACTACTTGTCCATCGCTATGATAAGTGCCTCAAATTGTTTGGTGACTATGTGGAAAAGTAGTATTGTATTAGCTCTTTCAGATATATGTTTTTCTTGTATTTAGTTTTTTTAATGCCAAAACGTCGGGTCCGGTGGGCTTGGCGTAAAGTGCTCGATTGGAAACCGAAGGGTCGCGGGTTCAAAACCCGGTCGGACCTCGGATTTTTTCAGTCTGCATTTAACCCATCCTTGACCTCTTAACGATGTGAGGAGTCGCCAGAAACCACACATGGTTCGGATTACACGTTAAGCTGTAGTTTCCCTTTACCCGGTTGGATAACTCGGATAGGCTAGGGACACGCAAGTCGCCGAAATGGCGTCCATTTGAAAGACTTGCACTAGGCCAATGAGCCAAATGTTTGTAAATATATCGGACCACATTGCGTGGTCATCAGTCCGTAGCTTACAAACTACTTAAACCTAGGTAAACTAACCTAAGGACCACACACACACACACACACACACACCAGGGAGGACTCGAACCTCCACGGCGAGCAACCGCGCGCTCCGCAGCGAGACGCGTTAAACCGCTCGGCTACACGACCTCAGCAAGTCAATGAGCCACACGACATTGTTATAATGCCAAAACGTTCCCTACTTTCTGAATAGCCCTCGTATATGTCATTCCCTTTGGCAATATATCGTGTAATTACACATATTACGAATACGTGGTTTATTTTTCTTTTCCATTTATTGTGAAAAATAAAATTACTGCAGATCTAGTAAAATACAACTTTCGGCGCCTCTTCAGCGACTGATCTCGGTATAAACATACGCCTAGCTCCTGTCCTACGGTATTGCAAAAAATGTTCAAATGTTTGTAGAGCTTATGGGACTTAACTACGGGGTCATCAGTCCCTAAACTTACAAACTACGTATGAACTACCTTATACTAAGGACGGCACAAATATCCATGCCCGAGGGGGGATTCGAACCCCCGACCGTAGTAGCAGTGCGGACCGTGACTGGAGCGCCTCAGTCCCCTCGGCCACCGCGGCCGGCCACGGTATTGCAGCCGTTTGTTTACACATCTAGGAAAATAGGTGCCGGCTGCAGTGGCCGAGCGGTCTGCGACGCGCCAGTTAGGGGCTGCACGGCTACAACGGTCGGAAGTTAGAATCCCCCGTCGGGCTTGGATGTTTGTGTCGTCTTTAGTATAAGGTAGTTCATAAGTAATTTGTAAGTTTAGGGACTGATGACCCCGTAGTTAAGTCCCATAAGCTATACAAACATTTGAACATTTGGAAAATAGGTTGAGTTTAGTCGTTATGTGTATATGTTTGTTGCATACGTTATTGTAGTATTAAGGCTAGTCTACACGACGACACTAGGTTGCGAAACTCGTTGCATGAAATGAATTGCGCGGAACTAGTTTCGTGTATGTCTGTAGACACGGCGCCAATGCTATACACTTCAGTTTTGTTGTTTTGTGAGTGCCGTAGTCGCCGTAAAATGAAAGTTTTGGTAGCTGTAAGAGGTGTGGCGAATCTATTGCTTGTCTATTTGAAGTTGCTGCATGAGACTAAACATAAAAAGAATAAGAAACGTGTTTGGGTTCGTGAATGGATTTAAAATAGACGTCAGCTCTGTTGCTCAGCGACCTTGCTGAAAGAAATTGTGATTGAAGACCCTAGAAGTTATTTTAATCAACTTTGAATGTCACCAGGGAAGTTCACGTTCCTTATAAATCCAGTTAGTAATTCAGTAAAGAAACAATTTACCGTTATGCGTGAAGCATTGTTACTAGAAATGAAATTACAAATTGCATTACGTTTCTTATCAAGCAGATATTCGTCTCTGTAGTACTTCTATCGGGTTCCGAAATCCACAATTGCCATACTTCGTTTGTATAGGTATTTTGAGTTGGATGTATTTTAGTCTGCAATTCACGAATCGTCAACAGATCAATATTTAATTTCACAAATGATTGCTAGAAGTGCACTAACACGCCGTTAAAATCGCACAAACACCTACACTACGCGTATATGTTCAAAAACCGAATTATTTCTTCCGTTTCCCCCTGTATATCATATTTCGTTCTGTATTGGTCATACCCTAACCTCAAAACATGCGCAATCAGTTTCGCCAAAGTTGGAAGGTGCCGAAACTATTTAGTTTCGCCAACGAGTTGCGCGGACACCTGCCGCGCATGCGCATTGGCCAGTAGCGCAGTTTCATGAAACTTAGTGTTGTCGTGTAAACTAGCCTGTAGGTTTTAGGACGGTTACGTAAGCCAGTGGCAGAGTTCGGCAGGAAGATGCGGCGCCGGCTGCAGTGGCTCTGGCCGGCTGTCGTGGCCGGCCAGCCAGCGGTGGCACCCAGAGCGTGACGGCAGTGGTCCGCTTTTTTCCGAGGCGTCTGCACGGAGCCGCAGGGGTTAATCACCTCTGCCTCCGGCCGCCGCGGACCAGCGCACCACCGCGGTAGCTGCCAGGCGAGTCGAGTCGTGCCGCGGGCGCTGTTCAGGAAGAGCCTGGCTGACTCATTATATTCGCCCTCCCCCTGCCTGCAGCAGCTGACACGCACACGGGCAGATCGCGTGTAGCCGTTATGAGACTCAAAACAAGGAAGAATAATCTTTAACTTCCCTTCAGCTATGAAGTTATTTTACAAAAGCGGACCGTGGTGGAATAACCGTGCGCACTGAGGCGCCCTGCTACGATGCGAGCGACCGTTCCACGTCAGAGGTTCGAGTCCTTCCTCGGACATGGTGTTTGTGGCGTTCTTAGGATAAATTAAAGTACTTCGTAAGTTTGGGGACCGATGATGTTCAAATGTTTGTAAAGCTTATGGGACTTAACTACGGGGTCATCATTCCCTAAACTTACAAACTACTTATGAACTAGCGAAAACTAAAGACGGCACAAATATCCATGCCCGAGGGGGGATTCGAACCCCCGACCGTAGTGGCCATGCAGAACGTGACTGGCGCGCCGCGGACCGCTTGGCCCGCGCGACCGGCCATGGGGGCGGGGGGGGGGGGCGATGACCAGTGTAATTACGTCCCATAACTTTACAAACATTTGAACAAACGCGGGTTCGGAACGTAATGGGTCGTGTCTTTATACTTGGAAGCTTCAACTTACTGTATTCGTGGTAACCATTGGAAAGCCCAAATCTGGATGACGATACGGGTGCAACGTGATTACTTGATATAGTCGGTTGTAGAGGCGATCTGATAGATAAATTGTATTCAAAAGTAGAAAGCAAAGATCGCAATATAATTATTTTATGACAACCGGCTTCCGTAGACTACGCCACCATATTCTGGTCATATAAAATTTATACAATGTGGTCATCTTACGTTATTTAAAATATTGAGGTTAAATCTTTCTCTTTGGCCATGTTCCTGCACATGTAGGGTCGGCATTGTTAAATTAGGATCTGGCGAGTGTTAATATTTACGGGGTGGTCGGATGCCCTTCCTGTATGCACCCCGTGTCCCCGTGTGGAAATATCAACCTAAATGTCTGCGTATAGTGTTATATGTGTGAAAGTGTATAGCGTTACGAAATGTTTGCGAATTGTGTAACTGAGGTGGGACTTGGGTAGCGCTCCGCTATTCACCTAGGAGGGAGGAAGTAAGTTTAGGGTTTAACGTCCCGTCGACAGCTTGGTCATTAGAAACGGAGCTAACGCTCGGAATTTTTGGGTAAGGATGGGGAAGGAAATAGGCCGTGCCCTTTGAAAGGAACCATCCCAGCATTTGCCTGAAGTGATTTAGGAAAATCACGGAAAACCCAAATCAGAATGGGCGGAGGTGAATTTGAACCACCATCCTTCCGAATACGAGTCCAGTGCGTTACCACTGCGGCACCTCGCTCGGTATATTCACCTAGGGGGATGTGGAAAACCGCCTAAAAACCACATCCAGGTTGGCTGGCACACCGACCCCCTTCGTTAAAATCAAATGTTTCTAGAGGTTATGAGACTTAACTATGGGGTCATCAGTCCCTAAACTTACAAACTACATATGAACTAGCTTATACTAAAGACGGCACAAACATCCATGCCCGAGGGGGGATTCGAATCCCGACCACAGCGGCCGTCCAGACCGTGACTGGCAGGCCGCAGACCGCACGGCCACCGCGGCCGGCCCTTCGTTAATCCGCCGGGCGGATTCGGACTGGGGCCGGTACACCTTCCCGTCTCGGAAACTGGTGCGTTAGACCGCACGGATAACCGAGCGGGTCTAAAAAAAAACATGGAAGTTAAATAACACTTAGTCTTCATATTAAATACGTAAATTATATCACCAGCAGCTTAATTAACGTAAGATGACCACATTGTATCATTTTATATGACCAGATGATGGTGGCATAGTCCATTGAAACCAGTCGTCATAAAATAAATGATTGTATTGTGATCTTGGGTTTCTATTTTTGAAGATAACCAATTTGATTACTTATTCATCACATAACTAGGGATTGATGACCTCACCAATTTTCTCCCTTAGGCATGTAAAAAGAAAACAAACAATTGGCATATAGTTGAGGGATTTCACCGGCCCACCCCTAAGAGGGATTGAACCCAGGACCTCCAACGCCGGAGTCTAACTACGGGAGTTCCAGGGTTTGGAAATGAAGTTCGCGTGTGGAGCGGCGCGTGTCTGAAGCACTGCCCCATAGTGTTACAATGCCTCAACCGTGAGGTCACATGGCCAGCCATTCACGAGAAAAACGCTCCGAAACGTTCGGTCCTATGTTATATACTAATACGTCCGGTCTGTGAACCAAATGGCGCGGTGGCCGAGGTTGTAGTTGGCAAGTGTAGCAAGTCGAAGGTTCCGTGTTCGAATCCTCAACCCGGTATATACCAGGTATGTCCACAAAGTAAGTTCCGTTTGGTTATATAAAATTAACGTGAACAGATACAGAAAAAATATTTATTGTACAAAATATACAGCTATTAAACTACTTTTCTACATAGATTCCGAAAAATTTTAGGCATTTCTCATAGCGTGGCACAAGTTTTTGTATGCCTTCTTCGCAGAAGGTTGCCGCCGCCTGTGTATTCAACCATATGGTAACTTGTTCTTTCAGCTCGTCATCATCGTTGTAGTGTTGACCACCATGAAAAGGTATTAGGTGTAAAAAGAAAGTCGCTAGGAGCGAGACTGTACGGAGGATGATCAAACACGTCCCAGTGAAATTCCCTTAAGAGTTGTTTGGTCACATTCGCCTTGTGAGGTCGGGCGGTAACGTGAAGGGAAAAAGAAAACTCCTTTCATCTCTCCTTACACCTAAAATCTGTCCTTGGTGGTCAACAGTTCAACAATGATGAGCTGAAAGAACACGTTACCACATGGTTGAATACACAGGCGGCAACCTTCTATGAAGAAGGCACACAAAAACTTGTGTTACGCTACGACAAGTGCTTACAAAATTTCGGAAGTTATGTAGAAAAGTAGTTGAACCGTTGTAGATTTTTATATAAGAAATATTTTTTCTGTATCTGTACACGTTTGGTTTATATAACCGAACGGAACTTACTTTATGGACATAACTCATATAATATATATACCGGGACCAACTAACTACATTCTCCCGGACTTTAGCTCCGATACCAGTAGTGGCGATATTGCAGGATGCACTACCCTCGTTAAAGCTGTAATTTAATACAGGATTACTGTAACCGCAAACATTGTGCAGAGGTCAGTTAAAAATAACGTTAGTAATTAGTGCACTGGTTTCAAAAAATGTTCAAATGTTTCTAAAGCTTACGGGACGTAACTGCGGGGTCATCGGTCCCTAAATCTACAGACTACTTACGATCTAACTTACACTAAAGACGACACAAACACCCATGCCCGAGGGAGGATTCGCGGGAGGCCGCGCGATCCGCAACGTGGCGCTCCAGACCGCTCGGCTACTCCCGCGTGGCCACTGGTTTCAACTATTCAAGAATACACTACATGGAGTTATGATTTGAATCTTGTTATAATGTACTTGCAGCTCCTACATCGCAAGGCCATACTACAGACGTGTCACTAAGGGTGTCACGTTGTCAGCGGGCAGCCGAATCCACGTCTTTCACACGTATTGATAGTCTGCAGTTGTATACTGTGCAATTCACTAAGTCAATAAACGTCATACTGCAAATAAAAAAATTCTGAGAATGATTCGCAGACAATCCAAGGATTTAACCTCCCACTTACCGCTTCCGTCACCCCTGGCAGTGATTTTTTTTATATGTGATAAATGTCGATTTACATTGTACGTGGAGTCCCCCCTCCCCGATTCTCACTGCCCTCTCTTTCTCAAAAGAACCTGTAGGGTAATTCAGTCAAAGACTTCCGATAAGACCGTGCCCTTTAATGCACTACGGTGTTGAAACCAAGAACCGGCCGACAGCTCTTACTTTCGTTACCTGTTTACCAAGATCCATGTAACATGTTTTCCGTATATCTTTCACTGTATCCGGAAGGTTACCATATTAGGCAGATGATGCCAGAACTGCCATCGATAAAGTGGCAAAGGAATTTTCGATCCGCTTTTGAGCCAACAGCAATTTAAATACCCGCCACGCCAGCCAGAGAAGTAGGTTTCCGTGATTTCCATACACCACTTTAGGTAGTTCTCAGGAAGTTTCACGACACTACGGTCGTTTTGCGTTCCCCGTCCTAGCTTCTGCTCAGTTTCTGATGACCTCGGCATCCTTTCTTCCAAATAGGTTACCGTCTGTCACATATTCCCTGTTGGAAACAGCACTTTTTTTTTTGCTTAGGCTGCAAAGAACAACGTTGCCGTGCCCTATTGGATAGCAAACAAAAGGACAAAGAAGGAAAACCTCATCACATGAGAGTTCTAATGACGAGAAAATGGCAAAAGAATGTCGAATTTTTTCTGACATATGGTTTCAACTACTCATCTCAAAAAAAGACTCAGGAATTCGTAGGTTTCTATCACAGTGAAGATTAGAATTCGTCGATGTTTATTTCATTGGAGAAGTAATCCAATCTTAGCGAGACAAAGACCCATAATCGTACTATATAGGTAGGTACGGCTGCATTTTAAAAATGGAAGTTCGATTGGGTATTTCTTTCTTGGGTTTATTCAGCTCGGTGTCTGCACTTGGTGAAATTTTCGATTGCATTACAGTTTATATCCCAGAGGCAAGATGATCATCTCTTTTCCCATGCCCCCCTCTCCCCCCCCCTCTCTCTCTCTCTCGTGATTACACCACGTAAGGGACGACCAACTTTTAATGTGAAATGTCATAAAAAAAATAACGGGAATTTTAATTTTTCTTAAAGAATCTTTAGTCTTTCTGCACCATCAAATGTATCTTCTTGTAAGTAATCCCTTACGGTATAATAAACTTGTCAGCGCTTCTTTCAGTCATAAAAGGACTTCTGGAATACATTTCGTTATGGTGTTCAGCTCCTTCAACAGTTATGTTTTATCTTACTATGAAGTCCTTTCATAATCCTTTTCAGCTTCGGGAGTAGGCACTGAGGCAGCATAATGGTTTGGTTTATTGTCAAAAAATCACTAGCAGACATTGAGGTATACGCGGGAGCATTATCATGGTGCAAATTTCTTGAATGGTTTAGCAATAATCTTGGTCGTTTTCTTCGAATTGCTTCATGCGAACGGTGCATAATTTGCAGGTAATATGGCTTCTTGGCCATGCGACCATTGGACAGGAACTAATGATGCACTATCCCATTGCAATAGAAGTAAAATGCGAGATGAAACTTCACATGTAATTTGACATGTCCAAATTTTCAGTCGCCTCCCTTTGTCAGATTCCAGTGGGATGATTCGGCTTTAGTTTCGACGTCATATACGCATACTCATGTATTGTTACCCGTTACAACTTTCTTAAGAAGTTTTAGACCGCTGTCGACTTCAACAATTCTTTTTAGTCGAAATTCAACTGATTCCTAACAAACTATGCTTCTACGTCTTTCATATTAAAAACACTCGAAAAAATCGCTTGATACGAACCGAAGGACAAGTCTACATCATCAGAAATCTGTCTGATGGTGATTCAAGACTTTCCAAAATAATTTTCTTTGCTTCTTCCACAATGTCGTCAGTACCTGTTGAGCCAGGGCGTCCAGGGAACTCGGCGCATTCAAATGCTTCTCCACCACCCTGAAACGTTTCACTACTCTAAACTCTTGTCTTACTTGCAGTAGACTGGGAAAAAGCTACAATCAATTTCATAATTGCCGCGGTGGAGTGGCCGAGCGCTCTAAGGCGCCTTGCTGCAGAGCGCGCGGTTGCTCACCGTCGGCGGTTCGAGTCCTCCCTCGGGCATGGGGTGTGTGTTTTTCCGTAGATTAGTTTAAGTTAAAGTAGTTTGTAAGCCTAGGGACTGATAACCAGAGTAGTCAAGTCCCCTAGATTTACAAACATTTTCCATAATTCAAGCAAAATTTGAAGCGAATTCTTTTATCTTCTTCGAAAGTAAAAATACGTCGAGCACTGGAAGACACGTACAGTCTTTTCGACTGCCAAAGCAACTGAAAATGGGAACATATATTAGGATCGTGTGTTCCGACAATAGACTTGCGCATAATAGTTCGCGATCGGGAGCGCTCACTTTAGTTTGCGGCTCTGCCGCGAACTAGTTCGTTCTTTTAGTTCGTCCGCTCCCAGTGACGGCTGAGTGGCGTGGTCTGCGCATGCAGGTGGAGGGAGAAGTTCCTCCCCTAGCTGCTTCATGCGCTTGCTGCGTGAGCCGCTAACGATATCACGCAAACCAAAAGAAACAATTTGTGGATATTTTCTCGCGTTTAAGTTTAGAGTTATATCTATATCTTGGCAGTGTGGAATTTATTTGTCAGATATTGCAGAGAGCAGAATACTTCAAAGCAAAAATTTTGTAGCACTGAACTATGTAATCTAGCAGGCAGACGCTCACCTCCAAATGACTCTCATCAGCAGAAGGCAAACACGTGATTTTTAATTCTGCTGCGCGCCCTCTCGCTATTGCCCGTCGGTCTTCGGAAAAGAATCCAACGAACTAAGAAGTGAGGTACGTTTGACATAATAGTTCGCGACTGGTAACGCATGTTTTAGTTCGCGACCGATCGCGCATATTTTAGTTCGCGACCGGTAGCTCTCCTTTTAGTTTGCAGCTCCACCGCGAAGTAGGTCGCTCTTTTTAGTTTATCCGCTCTTTTTGGCTTTTGCTACCGCTACTAAAACTACAGCTGAGCTGCATCTCAGCTCGAGGCGAGGGATCTGCGAACTAGTTCGCGTAGTTCGCCTGTGGGAGCGCTCTTCCGAACTAGTTCGTTAGCGAACTACAGAAGAGTAACCGACAAGCTAAAAAAAGAAATCGTATGTGTGAAAAATCCCTTTGTTTTATCACAGGTCGTACCCGGCATTGGTATCACTGAATCCACAATAATTAGTGACAGCGAAAACGGCTTCTAGTGTACGGACTCTAAGCCAGCTGAATTCAGTTCCCAGAGAAAGTTCACCGCATTCCTGAGAATCATGTTAGAGGAAAGCACTGTAGCAAACGTTTCGGGCAGACTTCTCCATCTATCTCAGACCTAACGAGGGTGTTCGGCCTCAAAACTAACTAGAGGAGAGAAAAACGGAAGCTAGAAACTCCTTTCCTTAACTTCGATGTTGTTTTCGGGCGTCGTGTCAATGTGTTACAGAAACACTTGCCACTATTCATGTCGATGCTGCGAGCTTTCGAGTTAGAAAAATGAGTGTACTCGTATTAATTTACCATAGGTAGTAAACTTGAAGGAGCAACAGTAATACGTGAGCGGCAACAGTACTAAATTATTCCATATGATCGTGTGCTATAAGACCACAACGTAATGAACGGTGTGTATTTGTACTATTTGTGTGATATGTGAATACGACTAACGAGAGAGTCGCGGCGGAATGGCCGAGCGCTCTAAGACGCATTGCTGTGGAGCGCGCAGTTGCTCCGCGTCGGAGGTTCCAGTCCTCCCTCGGGCACAGGTGTGATGTTTAAGTAGTTTGTAAGTGTAGGGATTGATAACCACAATAGTAGGTCCCATAGATTTACAAACATGTTTTGACTAATGAGAAATTTGTTCCTGGATGTAAATCTGTGGATGTCTCAGGTGCTGATAGTTGCTTCATGATGGTGGCAATACACGATGGAAGACTCGATGATATCTTACCACGTACATAACAGACATTGATCTCGAAGATTATGGTTTGCGGATTTTCTTTTCTTATGTCAGGACACCTTAGCTCATAGTCTAATTTTTCTGACCTCCGTAAGCACCTACTCTATGATACTGTAAGCCTCTACTCCATGTTATTGCCTCGAGTATAGAATCTACGAACGTAACTTAGGCAAATACGTAAGTATATATAATACACAAGAACAAGGTGGATGTACCTAGCTAGACGCACAACGTGTAGGTAAGTTTGGAAGAGGCGTGTACATCAAATGGCTACGATATTTATAAAAAGTGTGTGTGTGTGTGTGTGTGTGTGTGTGTGTGTGTGTGTGTGTTTTGCAGCATCGATTATAAATGCGCAGCAGTGAATTCGTTAGGAATGCAGCCTCCTCGCCTACGTAGGCAAGCGGAAAAGAAAAATGTTGATCTTGCATCCTAAACAATTGGTTGGTTGGTGTTTGAAAATTTTAAGGGGACTAAACACCTCCACTACGATCGGGGGTTCGAATCCTCCCTCGGGCATGGATATTTGTGCCGTCCTTAGTAATAGTTAGTTCATAAGTAGTTTGTAAGTTTAGGGATTGATGACCCCATAGTTAAGTCCCATAAGCTCTACAAACTTTCAACATTTTGAACTAAACACCTAGGTCATTAGTCCCCTAGTGCAAATGCAAACTTACTTTATGGAATAGTACTGAAATGGTAACATTAAGTGCATTCAACTAATTCATAACTGCTAAGGTTGATAATTAAAACTTATTTTAGTAGAGGGGAGAAAGGGAAGCTTGATATGATGATTTAATACTAAACGGTTGTCCTCTACGATATGTTTATTATTTTTCAGTATTTCCAATAGTGTCATCTGCCTGCTTTTCATAAGAGAGCGTAAGATTTCAATGCCAACATCGTAAGTATGGTTTTCTGTGAGCAGATGTTCAGCAAAAGTTGAATCTTTCTTCTTTAACTTTCAGCTTCTGTAAATCTAATAGCTACAGCCTCAAAGACTGGCCACTAGACAGACACTTTCCCACAATGTCTGTATGTAATCTTATCTTATTCCAGTTTGTGCTGTAAGCAGTGTAGTGCGTGCACCAAATGATTAAACCAGTCCAGAACATTTAGTAGTAACTTATCAGGTAGCATCTAAGAGTAGCAGTGGTATTCTGTTAGATACTAGGTGTATGGGAACGCGAGGTAACGAAGGAGCTGATGCAGCAGCGAAGGAGTTGAATATCGCTCTTGGACTTATTGTTCCCTTCATCTATATGCAGCGATCTCGTTGTTAAGGAACTGGTTCACGTGTCATTGGGGAGAGAGGGAGGGATCTTTTTTTTTTTTTTTTTTTTTGGGGGGGGGGTGGGGTGGCAGCAGCAACTGGCTGCTTGTAAGGGAAAACATCTTCCAGCATTCCTGCCGCAGTGATGCTACAAAGTCCTAACCTGTCTCCGTGTTCAGCTTTGATATTAGACGCATCGATGTTTTTCTGTGAGAACACCAACTAGTATACTGTTGGCGTAGGAGTATCGGATATAAAATTTCAGAAGGGTGCATCCAGCTTGCTGATAACAATCGCAGAGGTAGGAGAACATCTTTGCAATGACTTCAGCAATATTTTACACAGTTTATGTGGCATAAGAGAATATTCCACTTTCATCTGGCCCTATGAAACGCCCTATTTATCAGTTGGGTACTACTACCACTCTATTATTTTGATACGACTAATGTAAAACGTTGCTCTAAAATATAAATGATTGCGGTCGGACACATGGTGACATGTTTTGTAATTATATTTTACGTGACGAATGTTTTGCGGATATGTGATGAATCTTTCTAGCTTGACGATTGTACGTTGATAATATGCACAGTTTTTTTGCGAAGTACTGATGGTTACCTACCTGTGATTCACGTACTGGGGGCCTGGCCGCATATACGACGTGGCTCTAAAATTTGCTATTTGTTTTTTGACTCTAAACCCAATAAATATGTGTCTGTGTAATCAGTAAATACAATATGCAGCACCTGTGTTTAGATTTTTGTTTTACTTGTTTGACCAACATTAAACTACTTTAGGCACCAATCAAATTATTATGGGTGCGGACCTCATTGTCAATGTTACGAAACTGACCGACGTTTTGACCACTTTTGGAAGTGGTCTCGTGGGTACTCAGATGATGATGATGATGATGATGATGATGATGATGATGATTTCGAGTGGCCTTTAACCCCAATTGGGATCGTGTTCGGCCTACCTGGTCGCCACATGGGCGACTTGCGCGTCGACGATGACGACAACGAGAATAATGATAAAATGATAATAACGACAAAACACCCTGTCCCCGAGAACACCGGGAATCGAACTCGAACCCCTTGTGTGTCAATCTACCACGCTGTCCACTGGACTACGGAGGCGGATTTGGTACTCAGAAGTCAAATAGCAACAGTGGCCGTAACGCGGTCAGTTTATTAACATTGGAAATGTTTGTAGACGCCACGATATGGTATATTGAGCAAGGGGGCAAACTACAGCTTGCAGAATAGAAGTTATATGATGAGGAAAAGAGAAGCATCCTGCCTTTCAAAGCAAACTGTCATTGCCTCAGAAGCATCTAACACAGAACCGGAAACGTACTTTCATGCTACACAGTTCGAGCGAAAACTGAAATACTTGATACGCCTCTGGATATCACAAAGATTGGTAGCATGGGAAGAAGGAACAATTATGACTTACAGCGACTACTATCGAGTGGAACTACATTCAAATCACGCTACCATTCTATCACGTATCTGCACGACATCGTCGACAACAGTACATACAGTTTTGGTGTGTAACTTAACTAACGCTCTTATATCGCTTTATGATTATTGATTTTTTTTAGGTTAAGTAAATAAAAATTGTATTACACTGTGTGCGGTAGCACGGCGATCAGCATGTTTCAGAGGGAAATTTTTTCGTCCATGAACTGTTTTCCTTTTTATTCCCCCTAAACCTCACAATTTTCCTAGAAAGGAATATTTTTCACCGAAGTGGAAACGCTGCTTCTACGATAGAGGAATACAACGTTGATCCCATCATAAGTCAGGAGTCTGAGACATTACTGTACCTCTCCCCAAAACAGCTTTTCATATAACTGTGTTATTTTATTTTTAAAGAACTTACTTTTGGGCTGCACCGAGTATTTTGCTGTCTTGTCCATTAGTGATGTGTCCGAAAAAAAAAAAAAAAAAAAAAAAAAAATTCAATGCTCGAATTGTGATAATGGCCAGGCATGCAGAGGGCCGGCTTCAGGGATTTTGCCATCTTTGCGAATATTTCAAGCGTCCACCCCAGTAGGTTCAACGTTGTCTACTTTCCCCACAATACAATTAGTATTATGACGTCTTATTTCCACATGTCACGCTAATGCGTCTATTTGTTGTGAATGTCTAAAAGGTCAAAGCGGCGTCAGTGTTAGGTTTGCACTGCAACACATTTCAAGCCATAATTCCAAAATTAAAATGACAACCAAGATTAATTTATGTCACCGGCAGAGCATAAAAACTAAATGTTTTAACTTTCTGTTGTTCTTTGAGCCAGAGAGGGAGCGTCTTACCAATTAATTGTTGTGTAAATCACCATTCCGTGAAAACACTTTTTACAGAGACGTTTATCTTCACATGCGGCACATATTCGTCGCAGCACATAATTAACACAGAGAAACGAAAGCACACCTATTCACTGCGCAATGAACTAGTGCCGGGACATCGGAAATAAATATTTATATTCAGTATAATCTACTGTTTCTACTGTTAATACCTGTACCAACGATTAAGCGAATTAAAATATCTCCGGGAACAATAAAAAAGGGACTGTCTAATGTGAAACCTCCAACATTCAGTTTGCAAAGGCAAATGTGAAACCTCCAACATTCAGTTTGCACAGGCATTGGCGGCACACGGAAGAGATCGATCGCTGATGAACACATTGACTCAACCTGTGTAACTAAACAACAGATGTCGTTATGTGATGCTGCAGTTGTTGCAAAAGTAGATTTTAACTTTTTTTTCAATCTCAACTACTAGTAAACGCTGTATATTTACAACATGGACATACGAAAATTTGTACCGTGATTCAAACCCAGAATGTTCTGCATAATACGCAGTTGCGCTAAGCCTCTACACCACCTGTCTCTAATGACCAAGCTGTCGACGGGACGTTAAACCCTAAGCTTCCTTTCTTCCTTCAAATGTTCAATTGTTTGATGAGCTTATGGGACTTATCTACGGTGTCATCAGTCCCCTAAACTTATAAACTACCTACGAACTAGCTTAAACTAAAGACCGCACAAACATCCATGCCCGAGGGGGATTTGAACCCCCGATAGGGAACGGCCTCGTAGCATAGCACCTCAATGCGCTCAGCCGCTCCTCCGCGGCTTCCTTCCTTCCTCTACATCACCTCAGGCATATGGGCTTCACACACCTGCAAGGACTACCCAGATTGTCTCTCTGCCGTCTCTTTTCAGCATTAAAATCGGAGTGTCACGGTGCTTCTGGAGCACTGCACCTTGGTATTTTTAGAGGACTCTTTTTAAATTATTTGCAGGAGAGGAGCATTTTCCTCTCATTGTTCTCTCCAAATGGTTTAATTTCCTGTGGATTATGTAGGTCAAGGTCCTACTGTAACTCTACGTTTTCGTTTCATACCTTTCCAGGCTCTCTCCGTGATGACAAGATGCGAGGATATTATTTTGAATCAAATATTGGAGCAGAGTGCACCCACATTTTGCTGTCTGATATTGGAGTCATCAGTTACGGAGTTCTACCTTAATTTTCAGAGTGCGTCTGAATTTTTTTAATGTAATTCGGAAAAAAGTACTTGACCCGCCCGATGCAAACTTCCGTATGTCTTCGTACATCAGCCATGCAGTGGCGCAGCCACGGGAGCGTGACTAATGGGGCTGAAGCCGTCGACGCCCCGCCCCCTCCCCCAGTACCTCCCAAAGATTGTGTAATTTTATTATTTTTATTTTAACAACTCGGCAACAGAAATTTTATATATTACACTCGTAATAAATCACAAAGTAACTATAATTTGCCAAGCCTAAGCGAACGTGACAATGGGTTGCCAACGTGATGCCGCCACTAAGAACGTGTGCTGCTGTTACTACGTGCGGTTTTAATGCTGCTGCGATCAGCTTTGACGCTGTCGCTATTACTGTGCTGAAGTTACGAGCCGATTGTTCATATGCGGCGACCCGCTGCTTAGCAGATCAGCGGCGCCACCGAGTGGAATCTTATGAACAACTGATTTCATGGCTCGCAGAATGGCTTTGTATTTCCGCCAGGAGTTAAGTCCTCGTGTGAATCCGTACTGAAACTGACATCAGACCATGACTAGATGGACTACAGTTAAGAAAAATGTTCAAATGTTTGTAAATCTATCGGACCAAACTGCGTGGTCATCAGTCCGTAGCTTACAAACTACTTAAACTATGGTAAACTAACCTACGGACAAACACACCCACCCATGCCCGAGGGAGGACTCGAACCTCCGACGGCGAGCAAGCGCGCGCTCCGCAGCTAGGCGCCTTAGACCGCTCGGCTACTCCATCGCGGCTACAGTTAAGAACTGCGGAGACATATCCGAAATAACAGACGTCGCAATGCGATGGTGCACCTGTTTTAAACATAATTGTTATAACGTATATTTATTATAGTGCAGCTTCACACATTGAGGCACATAATGGTGTAACTTCACATATGCGGACATGACCTCAAGAAGAGATGCCACAATTGTTACCTAATCCACTTAGGCACGGATTGATGTATTTTTCTGTGCGGATGTACACGAGGAACGAATTCTTGGCGGAAATACAGGGCTAGCTGCGAGCCATGGAATACAATATTCTAAGTACGAGATCATATGAAAGCTCGCACCGGTCGGGTTAAGTGCTTGGGTAGTGCTTGCAGGCCTAGCATGTCTGGACTGGAGCAGAGGCTTAGCGCCACTACCTAATACGCAGGACGTCCCAGGTTCGAATCCTGCTCCCGGCACAAATTTTCATATGTCCATATTGTATCATTTGGTCACCTAGTAGCAGCTGAGACAGGAAGAAGAAAAAAGAAAAGAGAAAAAAAAAAAAAAAAAAAGAAAATAAACGCACCAGTGAAAATGTATAGTTCTGTGTAACAACCTTGTATCGTGTTTATCTTGATTGTAAGATGACACACGTCACTGTTGTCCGTATCTAATTCTTTGTGGGGGTCAACGTTTATGTCATCTATCAAAGCAGTGTGTTTCTGTACCATATACAATTTTCAGTACTGGTAAGACACTTGATTTTATGAATAATTTCTATTTCCAACTTAACTTACTCTCACGTTTCTTCATTGATGCAAGATACCTCCACTTTCCATGGTCCTGTTTAATTTCACCTTTTTGGAACCACATAAAAATTGGTGCTGCCCACCAAAAAAAAATATATTTCACACAAAAAAATATGCTACCCACCATAAAAAAAATGCGCTGCCCACAAGAAAAAAATAATTTGGCCCAGCAAAAAATTCCGAAAGAACAGACGTCACTTCAGATCCTGCAGTTGTTATTGTTTTCGTATTCATAGAATATATGACTTCAGCTGCGAATGGGCAAAGCTGAAAATGTGTACCCAGCCGGGATTCGAATCCGGGTCTCCTGCTTTCTAGGCAGTTGCGCTGACCACTACACCACTGGGGACACAGTGATCACCGCACCTGCTAGGACTACCTAAGCACGCCTCCCGTCAGACACAAATTTCCAGCCTTATCCTGCCCAGAGTACTTCAAATTAGTAGTCACTATGTACTAATTCCCGTAAGAGTAAGGCATAAATAATTGCGGCACACCAAAAAAATAATTGCGGTCCACCCAAAAAAATAATTGCGGTCCACCAAAAAAAAAAAAAAAAGAAAAAGAAAATTGAGGTCCACCCCAAAAAAAGAAAATTGAGGTCCACCCAAAAAAAAAAGAAAATTGAGGTCCACCCAAAAAAAAAAGAAAATTGAGGTCCACCCAAAAAAAAAAGAAAATTGAGGTCCACCCAAAAAAAAAAAGAAAATTGAGGTCCACCCAAAAAAAAAAAAAGAAAATTGAGGTCCACCCAAAAAATAGAAAATTGAGATCCACCCAAAAAAAAAAAAAAGAATTGCGGCCCACTCAAAAAAAGAAAAAGAATTGCGGCCCACTCAAAAAAAGAAAAAGAATTGCGGCCCACTCAAAAAAGATTGCAGGGCTCACCTAAAATAATAAAAAATATATATGTGCTGCCTCCAAAAAAAGTGTGCTGTCCTCGCCCCGACTCCCCCCCCCCAAAAAAAAATCCCCAAAAAATCTTCCTAGGTCCCAAAAGTGTCGCCCCAAATAATGTGCCGCCCTAGAGCCGGCCCTGGACTAGGAGCTAGGTGAGAGCTAGCGGCGGGAGAAAGGGAAATGCTGGTAGAATGTGTGGCGCAGGTAACGGTGCGTGTCTGGCCTGCCCCACCTCGGCCTCTCCTCCGCCGGCGCCAGCAGCAGCCGGCGATCGATCCAGTGACACTCCGTACCGGGCGGCCCACATGGTCGCGTCGGCCGCGCCGCGCTCCTACTGCTGCCGCTGCTCTCGTGCTGTGCATTGTTGTCATGTGACTCTGTGCTCCGGCTCCTGTCAGTGGACACGCGTCGTTCCAGGATACACCTGTGACCTGCTTTTCGTTTTCGCCGGCAGTGAGGGCATCGGAGTCCGGTTGAACTGATCCAAAACCGAGCAGGTAAAACTGTGCCGCCCGCTGTGTGTCTATGTTGCGAAGTGTTGTACTACAGTGTTCCTTCTTGTGAGTGTACTTCGCCATAACGAAATATTGTGACGAATTTAAACTGTTACCCGCGGCCTGGGCATAGTGCCGGTCCGATCTGCGCCACCGGAGGATAAAGTGGTATTGGCCCGGTACATTACGTTTAATGTGAAGAGTTCCGTTTTATTAGATGCAGGTAGCGCGTGTATTGAAGGTGTTGAGGGTGTTAACACGTATATCGTAATAGTACTGAATGTAAAAACAGTCGTAATAACCGCTTACAAATTGTTGGAATGAAGTTGTTTCCCTAATATTTGTTAATTTCAACAGCGATTTCAGATACCGCAAGCCTGATCAACTTTGTATTTACTCTGAGTTTCTCATAGCAAATACATGCATTGTCAGTCAGGTGATGCAGTTTTTGATCAACAGGAATCAATTGACATTGCCTTAATTGTACAGTCAGGAGTAATTTTTAGAAGATTTCTTATCCTAGTGGGCAACCTAAATTTGAGATTGAGACAAAAACACACACACACACACACACACACACACACACACACACACACACACACAATTGTATAAATACAAGTAATTTGTTAGTATTTCTGTAGTCATTGTTGACAAACAACTTGAATGTGTGTATATATGTATGGGGAAGGAGAAAGAGGAGGAGACAGATATATAGAGCCAAAATGATGCTATGTAAATAAACAAACTTGGATATTACGGCTAAATTTTAGTAATATCCTGTGGTCAACCGTTTGAGGTATTCGCAGCCTTTCACTGACATTATTTACCGCCATTGATAACAAATTGAAGTGTTCGTGTAATGTCATCATAACTGAAAGATATTGGTCACTAGCATTGTAACAACCATCATTTTTTATTACTTTGTGACAAATCAAACCAATTAAAAGAGTACTATAAACTAGTCTTCATACAACACAGAACGACAAAGTCATTGTGTAATCCTTATGACTGGTTTTAAGAAATATTTTTTGTTCAAATCGTACCCAGTTCTTCTAAAGAAACGTAATGTTTTTAAGTAGCTTCAACGTTATTCATAATCACTTTTTGTGTTCATCGAGCATACGTCCATAATCTATATAACAGTTAAAGGATACGGTCTTTCGCTTTACGTGAGTTATTTGTTTTTCTTTTCTGTGATGAATTCCTAATAAATTTGTTATATTGCTACTATATGCAAGGCATTAGTTTTTGAAACCTCGTAACTTGTTTGTATATTACTTCTGTAACAAGTAATGAAGTTTGCCAGCATTATGCGGTGTTTATACGTAGCGTAAAAGGTAATTTCGTTTTCGTAAGCAAATTATGTTCTACTATACTCGCTGTACGTTGTTTTGACGATGCCACGCCCCACAAATGGCTGTGCTGTGAGAAATCGAACAACTGCCCTCTAGTAGACAAATCGTGTGTGTATTCTTATACGCCGCCATAAAATACCAAACTTGAGAAAATGACTGACGAATACATGTTTACTTCGGATCAATTCTTCCTTGCATTATTCTATACATGTTGCATCGTATAATCGACAGCTGTTAATATTAAAAAAAAAATTGTACACTTCCTTCTGCGGGAAGTGCTCTCTCCTTGAATGTCTGTCGAAAGCAACCTAGCTTACCGCGCTACGGGTCATAAAGCATTTCACCGTTTCACTTGCTGTATTGTTCTTGATTTATGCTTCCGCATTTCACGAGTCCGTTTCACTCTTTTCCAGTAGCTCCCTTGTTTTGTTTCCTTTAAAGAAGCAGAATACTGAACATTATGTAAGGTACATGAACTTAACCAAGCATATTTTTGAAAAATATAAAACGGTACAAAACGATTGTGACGTTTCCGTATAAAAAAGTCGAATAATTTCACACTACTAGGCAATCAAGGAAAAAACATGTAATGTTCTTTTGGTGCATTGGTACCTATATTGGTTATGGAATGAACATGTTTCCTATATAAGGTGTTTTTTTCCCACTTAGAACAAACATACATATTGGTATAAAAATAATTTTGTTACAGCACCAATCATGTCTGTCTGCCCTTTTTATTTGTCTTTCAATGTTTCCATATCAATATATAAATATATCCTAGTTGAGTAGTATCTCAGTGTTGATACTTCGTACTTCCAATCTGCGCTGTGCACGATGCGTTTAAGCTAGAAATAAGCACTTATACTTAAACCCTACAAATACCAATTCATAATAACTTATATAAATATCGTTAATTTGAGTTTTTCACAATTTTTAGTAATGATGGTAGTAGACGTAGAATATAAAACGAGTTTAGAGATAGTAGTTCCTTGGGGGAAAAATCGATATTGGTTGATGAGAATACTCAAGCTGTTAGGCACGACCTGTGAATAATTTTCCCCATTTTTAAGTGTTTAAATTTCCTTGATAGAATGAGTAGTTTCACATAAAGTGTCGAAACCGTCGTATCTGCATAGGAATCTACAGCATCTTGATCATTTCGAAAGTAAAATTAAGAACTAAGCTTTCTAGAATGTCGCACTTTACCCAACGACAAATCACGTACTAATACCCCATCAGAAATCGTACTGGAATGTAAATCTGTCAATCCGACAGTCCGTTTGAAAACGGAACAACCTACCAGGTTTTAATGTAGAGGGAGGTGGCTTCTATTCATTGGATCGTTCTGTGAATTTGAAATTTACCGACACATTAAGCTGCTGTTGTATATTGCGTTTTTGAATGTGCTGTGTACCAGTCTGTAAACTGATCGAGAAAAAAGGAAAGGCATTTGAACTCGAGTCTGCTTTCTCAGTTGGAAGGTGATAGCAGCACTGTTTCACCACAAGTTTCCAGTTGCATTCGTCTAAACACTGTCAGAAAGAGTTCTTGATATAAATATAATTTCCTCCGAAATTTTAGCGTTCTCTAATCATCGGTATATGAACATCGCCCTATTATGACCTTAGCAGCGCCTCTGTGTATTATATCGAAGTAGGTGATCAAACTTATTTTATATGTACTCAAAGCGCTAGAACTGTAGTACAGTAGATTACTCGATTACTGATACGTCGTGTTAGTTTAGTTCATATTTTCATAACATTTTTTGTGGAGATTTAAGTTTCATGATAGGCTACAGAAGTTTTACAGCTACATCTGCATACTTAATCCGCGAACCACCATTTGATGTATGGTGGAGGGTATTTTGTATCACTAATATTCATTTTCTTTCGTATTGCACTTAGGAGGAGTAAAAAAACGGACTGTCCTTACGAGCTCCGATTTCTATTACCTTTAGGGTCCTTCGGCCAAACGCTACATAGTCTCTCCCGAAAAGTATGACACATACCTCGGGCAGCGGTTTCTAGAACAGCAATCGTAGCAAATAGTCGGAGAGTTCAAATCAAATGTTTGTATAGCCTATGGGACTTAACTATGAGGTCATCAGTCCCTAAACATACAAACTACTTATCAACTAGCTTATCCTAAGGACGGTACAAATATCCATGTCCGAGGGGGGATTCGAACCCCCGACCGTAGTGGCCGTGCAGACCGTGACTGGAGCATCTCAGTCCCCTCGGCCACGGCGGCCGGCATAGTTGGAGAGTGCTATTACCTTAGTTGATAAATTGGTTTGAGAAATTAACGTTCGTTTTATGTTTACCAGTGACACACATTGTTACTTTATTCTGGGTTCAATATTGCGTATTTTACTGTAATGACGCTCCTAGATCCTCAAACAAACACTTTACTGTTGCTTTTGATGTGACACTCGCCTTCATGCCACTTTGGGAGTTGGCCGTGATCGTTTTGCTTTTGTTACTGGAACTTTACAAATAACGGAAGACTGTTTAAAATTAGAAGTAACAGTCCAGATCGCAAGATCACAGAATTATTTCATGACCGGTTTCAGTCAATGTAGACTATTTTCAGATGGCTAGCGCCATGATGGCAGTTGGCGGCGGTGCAGACGGTGAGCCGCAGGAACGTGGACTGCCTGGGCATGTGGCTCGTCGTGTTCACCACCGCTACCTGCCTTCATGGCGCTAGTCACCTGAAAATAATCCACATTGACTGAAACCGGTCATGAAATAAAACAATAATTCAGCGATCTGGACTGTGTTAATTCTAATTTTATCCATTTTAAGGTCGCCTTTCTCCATTATTCTTTCTAAAATTAGTAAGATTGTTTTATGTTAATCGCCCAGTAAAATGTTAACAAAATTAAATCTGACTTCCGATGGAGCATGGTGTCAAACTGAACCCGTTGCACGCCTACACAATAACTGAAGCTACGGCGGTTGATAAATACAATTGCACAAGTCGTTACTAACAGTTGGCGTATACAAAGGCAAACGCTACCGTGAATCATGTAGTTACATTGATTAGGTTAATCGAAGGCAGGCACGGTGCAACATAACTGTTCATTATCACTGAATTACATCAATAAAAATATTTGAACTGATTTAGATAATCATTTGACAGCGATGTATGGTTTTAGAAAATATGGTTAGACTGAAATCATATGTGGCTGTTGCATAAGACATTTCTGGGGCCGCGGTGGAGTAGCCGAGCGGTCTAAAGCACCTCGCTGCGGAGCGCGCGGTTGCACGCCGTGGAGGTTAGAGTCCTCCTTGGGGCATGTGTGTGTGTGTGTGTGTGTGTGTGTGTGTGTGTGTGTGTGTGTGTGTGTGTGTGTGTGTTTGTCCGTAGGTTAGTTTACCTAGGTTTAAGTACTTTGTAAGCTACGGACTGATGACCACGCAGTTTGGTCCGATAAATTTACAGACATATGAACATTTCTGGGGGGGGGGGGAGATAGGTTTGTTTCTCGCAATTGATACTTCCTGAATTTGAGAGGTGTAGTCACGCGCGACTAATTGCTAGGCGTGAGAGTCTTGCTAGTTATAAGCCAGGAAACTGACGAATTCTATGTACATCAACAGGATTTCAGACAGGCTTGGTGCCTTGTTTGCACTGAGTAATTTCAATAGTTTTCTATAACCGAATGCTTACGTCACCCATTTGTTTGTACAGTATTCCAAATTTAGTTCGGTAGTTAGTAACATTATGGGTTAATGCCCTTTAATACATAATTTTATACTAAATCTTTCTAAGAGTTCAGTATTAACACACAACCGATGAAAGACTTCCACTTGGAGTTGTTGAAAATAATCATAGTTTGTCAGCAAGAACGTGTCCATGTCCTGCAGTAGGTCGGGGATGGGGAACAGTGACGTGGTATTGGATAATTCACGATTATGAGTCGTGATATGCGGTACTGGAGAAATTAATGTTATAAATTAATGAAATGCAGCAACCAGTTGCTTGTCGTTATTTATTTTGAACTTTAACGACCGGTTTCAGGCGCTTGAGTGCCCTTCTTCTGGTCTCTATACAGACAAACAAGTGCATTTGTATACAATAAGGCCATAGAACGTATAAAAGTCGATTACAGAAATATGAAGCAGTTTCGAACCAAATAGAATGTAATAAATAATAATAAATAATAAATGTAAATTAATGTTGTTGTTCCTCGCCATTCCTGAGGATATTAGTAAATGAAAAATGTTGGGTGCAGTTGTTAAACAAAACAACTCTATTTGATTCTTGGAAATATGACGATTGACTCCTGTCGATGGTAACAAGCATGTCTGCAACTCTAGCAGTCTTTCCTGCGATTGTACAATTAAATTACGTCTTAACCTGCGAAAACTGCTTGTCTCCTTGACCGTTCAGAATCGTAGCTTCCAACCTGCAGCACGCGTTTCAGTGGTAGATTGTTGGATTTTCTTACATACGGGAGGTAAGGATACATACCACTAACACAGGTGCTACAGTTGATTCCGAAATTAGTGTCTTGCCCTCGAACACGTGGATAACAACGAGACCGACTTCGACGGAGTTACGGCTGTAAGATCCATAATTCTGTACTTTCGTCGTCATGACGATCTGTTGACCAGAAGGGAATACTTAAAACGCAAGAAAATAACCGTAGGAGGCCATTTAACCCATTGGGAAAATTACTAGATGTGTAGAGCGAGAACCAATCGGAAGGGACAAAGAAACCAGCTACCGATCCCTTAACGTGATAGACAAGCTGGGTGCGGGCGCATTGGCAAGTTACATACCACTGACGCATCGTCGTGCTGTTGGTAGGTTGCTTGCAGAACCTGCTCCGAGTACATGTTGTTACTGCGATGGCGGAAATAGCGTGCACCTTCCAGATATGCGGCCAGAGTCTTGTCGTAATTTTCTCCATATATGTAATTAAGTCCACCACATGTTACAAATAAGGAGGCGTCAGACTTGCATGTGAATCTCTACGATGTAATGAAACCAGTCAACGGCGACTAGATACCGCTTCAGAGTGCGTATTGAGAGAACATTTGTATGTTTTATTTCATTTGCAGCCTTTGTGGAGTGACTCCACTGATCTACCGGTCTTCATCGTAATAATCATTGACTACAATACACTTCTGACATCGCTTGTACAGCTTTTGGGAACGCTTGTTGTGGAATCGCTCGAAGCACTGTCACGCGTTGTTGGATCTCCACAACCGTTGTGAAGTGTAAGCCTTTCATGGCTGATTTAAGGCGGGGAAACAGAAGTCTGCCATCGCCAAATCTGGAGAATGAGTGCGTGGAATCACAGTGACCTCGCGTCACAGAGTAACGGTTTAACATATACAGAGAAGCAGCCCCCCGCCCCTAAACCTCTGTCCTACGCTGCCCTCGTAGTTCCGTAAGATAGGGTGCCTCACACACACATGCAGGGGAGACTGAGGGGAGAGCTCGTGCCGCCTGCCACGAGGCCACGGCTGTGTCCGTTGTGCCGGCGTTTGAGGGGAGGTGGTGGTGGGGACAGCCGCCACCTGCCGCCTGCTCTGGCAAGTTTAAAGGGCTGCTTCCGAGTTCTGACCCCATCGCCATCATGGGACATCTTACGGAACTGCTGGTAACCCTCCCTCCCCGCAACCCTGAGCGTGTGACCGGGCACTTAAGGTTTCCCGTCTGTATATATTTGTCTGTGCTCGCGTCTAGCGGAAACTTGAGCACGCGGGTCGTTGAGCCAACGGCACAGAGTAACATATGCCGACGGGCATTGTGCAGGAAATTCCACTGTCCAGTCCGGTACAGTTCTGGTCGAACCCGCTGGATGCGTTGCAGCAGCGTTTCGAAATTCCCTCGTGAACACTGTCGCACTCGTTCAATGTTGTGTAGGACTGTGGTTGTGGATGGTCGATCCCCGACACCTTTCCGTCTCTACAGCGTTTAAACCAATCAAAGACACACTTTTAGTCACTATTTAACACCACACTCTTGCACTAACATCCGTCCGCTCCAGTAGCTCAGACGGCAGTGTCGCTGGCTACCACGCAGGGACCCGGGGCTTTCACCGTCTGTAGATAAGGCCTCCGCGCTGGCGTGCCACGTCACGCAGAGTAGGCCGCGGTCGTGTAGCTTACTGGCTGGCCGGTGTGAGGCGGTGGGCTGCGCCCCCTCGGCCAGCCAGTGAGCTACGTGACCGCGGCCTCCTCTGCGTGACGTGGCACGCCAGCACGGAGGCCTTCTCTACAGACGGTGTTGCCCGGGTTCGATTCACGGCAGTGGACTGGGTGTTCTGTGTTTCGTCATCATCGACATGCAATTCGCCGAAGTGGCGTCAGTTTAAAAGTATTGCGCTAGACAGCCTAATATTCCCACACGGTATCTCCTGACCAAAAACGCCTTATTTCATTTTGCACTAACATCTCATGGGGCTCCGTTCCTGTTTTGCCTAATTTGTGACAAAACTGGATGTTAACGCGTTGCTGCATTTCACGCTCCATGTTGCAATGACACGGGTTCTCACAGTGATCGTGTTAGCTGAGCCGCAGCTTGTACCACCGCTTCACTCCAGTGCTTTGCCTGATAGGGGGCGCTTGTTGACTTGTCTCTCGACGTGTATGCGCGGACATCTCGTCCTCGCCAGCGCGGTTTGTAAAAAATGGAACAATTAACCAAAGTTTCCAGATTGACCTTGTAGAAATAAACCGTATGAAGAGGCAGCGCTGTGCATCGAACAATCGGGAAGAAAGAGAGGGGGAAAAAACAAAAACACGGCGGATGGGAAAATCCTCTCAACCATCGCGAAGAGATTTAACTTGGTTTGTGTGAATAGTATCCACATTGCACTTTGCTACTGACGTAACCGTCCTAATGGAAATCTTACGTTGTTCGCGGAAAGGAAAACTCAAGCTCGCGGTGGATTTTTGTATCTCTCCATAGAACACAAAATATGAGAGGGCCGATATTTGCAGACTCCTCTCGTAAGTGAATACCGGGCTGGTACCCCCACATCCCTGCGTCTGTTACTCCGCCCACGAGCATTTAGAAAACGTTCGTACGCTTTCATATGGATAACTAGAGTTCGACGGAAACTTGATTTGCGGCCGAAACCGTAACCTAAACTTGCGTTATTAAGTTAAAATTTCGGTAAATTTACGTTACACCACAAATCATTAGCTTTTCCACATATTTCAAGATCCCCCTCTCTCTATAAAGTTTTCTTCAGTTTGTGTAAGTCTAACCAGGAGTTCGTAGATGATGACATGGGAGGCGAACAGGTATAGACAAATCGACCGTACTTTAATAAAAATACTTCCAAATTTGATTCTATTCTTCTTGTTGCGACATTTTTTACTTAAAAAATTAAAATGAGTTGGAGAAGTAGACTGGACTCGATACAGTGGAAACGCGATATTTGGAATCCTGGAATAACGAGTTTCGCATAACTCCGAGCCTCATAAATAAAACAAAAACTATGGGTATATTATATCTTCTCCGAAAAAGGCACTCCACCATTATATCACAAAGTAAATAGTTAAGACTTTAAAACCTTTAGGCTGCTATTGTAAATGCCTATTTAAACACTTTGTTAAAAATGTTCATATTTTTTACACATGCATTCTTTTTAAGGTCGATTTACTTCTTTATCGCACATAAGTGTCGATAGTTCGAGGTGTTACCGGTCCCGTTCACTTTGAATTAACGAGACACCATTATATAGCCACCACAAAAAATTGCACAGACCTGCATATCTTCTTTTAGGAAGATACTCTTTAGGTACACAACAGACATGTCAAGTAGATACTAAGAGATGCTAGAGCCTGGACATGACTGCCACAATAGAAAATACGCAAGCTAACCCGTTCCATCCGTACGTTACTTACATAGTATAAGAATGTAACTGGAAGCTACGGTGCGTTATATTGTGCTTATCAGCAACATTCCCACAATATTTACGCGAGAGGAGAGACTACTAGCAGTTAAACGGCCCGCCGTTAATTGAGGTACAGTTTTATGTTGACTGAATCCATCCAGAACGCGACCGGACTTCATCAGTAAGTTCAAGAGAGCCAGTTTCGGCCGGCCGCGGTGGCCGAGGGGACTGAGGCGCTAAAGTCACGGTCTGCACGGCCACTACGGTCGGGGGTTCGAATCCCATCTCGGGCATGGATGTTTGTGCCGTCCTTAGTGTAAGCTAGTTGGTAAGTAGTTTGTAAGTTTAGGGACCGATGACCCCGTATTTAAGTCCCATAAGCTATACAAAAATTTGAATTTGAGCCAGTTTCGGCAAAGCCAGAGATTCGGCCGATTTTTTACCGAAACCGAAACTGCGGCCGGAACCAATATTTTGGCCGAAACTGGCTAAAACCGAATATTGCGTCTTCCCTAATGGATGATAATACTACCACCAGACTGACCTGGTATAGGAATTCCCTTTCAGGGGAAAAGTGGTGTTTGCACGAAGGGCATTCGTCCACCCATTTATACTAACACTGCAACATCCTATACCACAGACAAATATATACAGACGGGGAACCTCCGTAAGGGCCCGATCCTACGTTCAGGGGTGCGGGGAGGGTGGGTATGCAGCAGTTCCGTAAGATGTCCCATGATGGCGCTGCGGTCAGAAGCAGCTCTTTAAACTGGCCAGAGCAGGCGGAAGGTAGCGGCTGTCCCCACCATCGCCTCCCCTCAAACGCCAGCAAGCTGGACACAGCCGTGGCCTTGTGGCAGGCGGCATGAGCTCTCCCCTCATCCTCCTCTCCACACTACCCTCCGACGTGCGAGAGTCACCCTAAGCCAGCGATCCACCTGACACCTGCTAGCATCTTACGTAACTACGAGGGAAGCGTAGGACAGTGGTTTAGGGGTAGCTGCTCCTCCGTATATGTTACTCTGTGCCTATACTTATCGTGCCGCTATTGGAGGTGCGGCTCAGCGCGCCCGGTCAGAGGGCTGAAGGTCCTCTGTAATAAAAAATGCTGAGCCAACAATATACTGTACAAGAACGAACAAAAACGATCAGTGTCCACAACGAAGACAGCTACTCATAGAACAAAGAAAAAAAAAATAGAGTGCGGGATCAAATCCCGTTCAGACCACAAATAAAATAAAATTAAAAAAAAGTGGTAGTGCCAGACTACAAATCCAAAGGTCGCGGATTCGATCCCCGCCAGGTCCTAGGATTTTTATCTGTTACTTTCCATTTCTCTCACCTCTGGCAGTATTGCTCACGTGAAAAATACCGAGTAGCACCGTGGTTCGGAATCCACGTTAAACTGTAGGTCCCCCTATAACTGGCTGAGTAAGTCAGTTCAAAGGTCGGAGGAAGGCAACGGCATACCACCTCCAAACAGGGCCATGCCTAGTAAAGCACTGCGGTGTTCAAACTTCGGATTGTTGACTGCTTTACCTTTTTCTTTTTATACTGTGTACATGCGGTACAAAGGAAAGAGAAAAAGGAATCTTTCACTTAGTTTAAAGAGTTAAACAGTGAACCGGCTGGGGAAGTCACCTGTTGTCCGCCGGGATGTGAGCGGCTGCGGTTGCCTGCATCGTAGTCCTAGCAGGCACTAACGATGAGCGTCGGCAGCTGACGGCGGCGTTTCTTGTTGGGCGCAGGAGCGGAAGATTGCAGCCCGCCAGCCGCCGCATTAAGGGGGCAATTCAGCGGCGAGGCGCTTTCTTGTCCCTGCGCCGCGCCGGCGGGGGGCTGCCGCGGCCGTTACGTGCCGCTAGCTGCTGCGCTGCTGTTGCTGCAGCTTCTACACTAGCGAGGCACACGTTCCGAACAAGCGTGTTCTGTAAAAGCTGCATCAGAGGCATGGTTAATTGAATAACTAATTTTGATTATCCATTACGGATAATTTAAGAAAAATGCAACCATGTGAAACCTTAACTTTCCCCCGCGTAATGAGTTGCTCCATCTCGAGGTCACCTTTCGTTGTTTTTTAATTTTTTTTTTTTTTTTTTAAATCAAGAGTGGAGCCCCTCCACGCTCGTACTAGTATGGTGACTCACTCACTAACTCGAAGGGGACCCTAAATGTAGGATCTGTGATAACGGAGATGAAACTGCATCACATCTAATCTTCGAATGCATTGCATTGGAGAGTAAAAGGCACAGAACGTTTGGGACAACCAGACCCGAAGAAATTGTGTCTAATAAAGAACTGGTAAAGGGACTCCTTGCACTGTTCAAGGGCATTGGTTGGCTTTACTAGATATACAGGGAGCGATACCGCACAATAAATTTAGTTTCGGTGCGGGCAGTGGCGGGTTGGACCAGGACTGTTTTGGCTTCCCTGAAAAAATCAAATCAAATCATGATGACTAACTCAGTAGACCTCTGTGTTAGTATTTCTAATACAGGAGTCACAGGATCGGGAACTGTGGTGTGTGCCGTATGCTTTGGTACAATTACCCATTAATACGGTCCATCGGTAATCCAGAAATTAAATGTTTTTATCGAAAACTTCTATGTATTGTAATTAATGGACAAACAAATGACATATTGTAAAGCCAGTTATTTTTCTTACATATTAGTCCCCTGAAACGACAGGAATGAAAATACAAGGAAAACAATATTTGAATGATGTTCGACGTCTTGTCCTGAAAGGTAGTTGCCGCGCGGGAGTAGCCGAGCGTTCTGGAGCGCCACGTTACGAATCGCGCGGCCTTCCGCGTCGGGGGGTTCGAATGCTCCCTCGGGCATGAATGTGTGTGTTGTCCTTAGGTTAGTTTAACTTAGTTGAAGTAGTTTGTAAATCTAGGGACTGATGACCAATGTAGTTTGGTCCTATAGTACTACAAACATTTGAAAGGTAGTCAAAGAAGAGTAACTTGCGTAGTAGGGGATTCTAAACGAAAAAAATTCATGACATTGACAGAATAATTAAGGCTCTGTTTTTTCACCTTTTTTCTTTTCTAAAATTATCGAACTAGGCCGGGGAGAATTGGAGCTTGATATAGTGAACTAGTGGTGTTTTGAAATTAAATTCATCGGCAAGTCTCCCTCAAATTCAGCCTAAATTTCACACAGGCTGTGCTTGCATACTCCAGTACATGGACTGTAGGCCACCAGCACGACGTCTAACGCGCCAATATGGTACAAAATGGATAAATCAACATTAGTCCTGTAGATTCTTTCTGTCTGGGGGCATCTCAAAGGTTATGTGTACGGCACTGATGTTGAAAACATCTCACGAACCGATGCACTGACTTGTAGTCTATTAAAAAGTGAAGACATAATCTGTGGGTCTTCGACAAAATTTGTAGGTTAGTGCAGAGAGGCGTCCAATATTGTATCAAAAACGCAAGGATAGATCTATGGAAACATCCTATAGGAGTCATGTAAGGCTACTAAATAGAACAATATTTCATATTAATCAACGGCGGTTGGTATTGGTATCCACGCATTAGCAAACAGGTAGTTTCTAGTCTCGCTTTTATTACAAAGATTTTGCTTCTATTATTGCGTAATTTCAACTGTTAATTATCATTCCTAATTGAATGCATTCATTATAATCAAACACCGATGTATTTGTAGACATGGATCTGAGATCTTTACAATTCCTTCTGCTCGCAAAGAGATGCATTGTACTGCCAATCTTTAGCGTGTCGCTGCATCTCCTTTGGTGGCTACCAACTGAGTTCAAATCAACATCTTTACGTGTGACAGAAAGTTGAAATACATATTTTTGTTCATTCTGCCACAGTTAGGCTAGTCACCTGGATACATCTGTACACGACACATGTTTCCTCTTCTTTCACATCTCCTACCTCCCACCCTCCCTCATCCCCCCTTCCAACCACCCCTGACATCACAAGGGCGAATTAAGCGTGTCTTCTTCAGTGTTCCACGGTCTAGAGGCCCAGACACACTCTTCTACATACCTGCATGGCTGGGTAGGTGCGAAAGCTATTTACGCGTGGTTGGACAAATGGCTTGAGCGGATATTTCTTGTCATGCTTGTCCTTGGGAGTACGGCTACTTCAGCCCTAGGCAGCAGTGCTCGCTTTAAACATTGTTTCACAGCCTTTCTCCCTTTCTCTCCTTGGAGCGTGGCTTACTTTCACGTTAGCAGTTCTAGCGAACGCTGCCCCAAGCGGCATATTGCGACGTACGGACGTTAGACAAGTTTTTGGCGTGACAAAGCGGATTAAAAAGACCATTAGATTCAAGATAACATTTTACCTATCTTAAACCTTGTCGTTATATAAAAAATCCATTTGTTCCATAACTTTATTTACTGTAAGTGCAAATTAGCGGCCTAGCACGTCGCGTGTTTAATTATACACACTTTACCAGGTTTCGGCACCAGCTGAAGGTGTCGTCATCAGAAGTATTGATAAAATTGAGTCGTTTAAAATGTCAGTACGCTGTGCTCAAATCGCACAAAAATAACACCAGCTTGCATGCTAGGCAAATACTAGCAAGTTTGTAAAGTTAACAGCTCCAACAGCAATGTCTACGGCAGCCCATAGCGGCTAGTCACGTTTGTTATTAACTTTACAAACCTGCTAGTATTTGCTTAGTATTCAGTATTTTAGTATTGAGAAGTCTGGTGTTGTTTTATGCTACTTGAGCACAGCGTGTTCTAAATGTACACGACGCACGTTATAATTCTATCAATACTTGAGATGAAGACACCCTTAGCTGGTATCGAAACCTGGTAAACTGTGTTTAATTTACCACGCAATTTGTTGGGCTGCTGAATTGCTTTTACGGTAAATAGCTGTTACGGTTGCTGCTTAAAGACATGCTATGTCGAAAGTCACTTTGTTTAGTAAGATTTCTCCAGTTATGTAAAATACAAACACTGTGATGTAAACTAAGAGCCTACGTTTTTATCACAACGTCCCAAGGCTTCTGTGAGACCACGAATCATTTTGTTACAGAACTTTCTTCGACTTAACAAGAGATTTACTTCGCCTGTAAAAATCCATTGTTTATTATTATTATTATTTCTATTATTCTTTTCTTCAGTGGTGAAACTGCAGCCTTCCTGGTGGTGCTGCGCCCTTTTGGTAGTACTCTGTGAACACTAACCCACAACAGTATGAGAAATAGCAGCCACAGAATTTCTCGGGGCACACTCGCTTTACTCACGCTTTAGATAGCGCCTTCATTTTTAATGTCAGAGTGAAGATTTCATAAACTGTCACGAAATATCGGAGAAATTCAGTTGGTTCGTGTTTAATGGAATCTACACTCTCTGAATAGTAACGTTTCTGCAAATATACTTTGGCCAATGACGAACAGATGTGCTACGCATAGGTGGATAATCCTGTGTCACATTCAAAATTTGGTGTGAAGTGTTGCGATCATGGCCAGAGGATAGAGATCTTGGCAGTGCTAGCGAGATCCCCGTTACTTTCAGAAGGTCTTAGAGAATATTCGTCGTACAGGAATGTTTTCTCTTTCTTCATTGGGAGTATGGATTGCTGTCGCATCTGAGTCCACTTTTATACGCGTAGGGATTAAACGTTTTGAAATGAAATATTTTTCGTCGCTTGTTATCCAATTTCAACAGAGAGGGGGGGGGGGAAATTCATTTGCCAAAGAGTCCTCAATAAGAGAAAAAAGAAAGTTCGTATGTAGAATTGCACTCCATTTTACTTTTTCCACGAAACCGAAGCCTGGTATGTTTTCCCCACGGTTGGAATTATGTCGTTTGCTCACTCATTCATTGTCAGACATCGTGTTGCGTAAATCCCACCGCGAAACGTATGCGAAACGAATCAAGTTACAGAACAGGAAGAAGCAAGCCTTTCTGGCTGGTTGTATAAAGTATATTAACAATACATTTTTGGTCTCTCATAATGCAACTTATGTTAGTTTTATACGTTGAAATAGATGTTTTGGGTACTGACCTGAATGAACTACTTTTACTCCAGAACTGACACCACTCCACCTTCCCTAGAAGAGAACTGACCCCCCCTCCCTAGAAGAGAAATGAGCCCCTCCACCCAAATGAATAAATTATTCACGCCACTGAATACGGTAATCTCGGTTACTTTATTACATGTGCTGAATTTATGTATTAGGAGAAAAAGTTACTTTAGGAAAAAGATAACTGATCTTCATCGTAACTCAACTGCTATGACTTTCTATTACTTAAAAACATGACTCAGGCCATTATGAGCTGGCTATATACTGTCAGCTAGAATAGTATCAAATACAAACATCAGAATACGCGGGATATACATTACTAAATCCAATTATTCTGATAACTTCTAGAAGAGGCTGTCGTAAATTGTTTCCCCAGGTTGTCGTATATACGTATTTGACTCTTTCATCATCTTTAGTGAATACCAGAAACAGTGTGTTTTCATCTATGTATGAGCATTACATTATACTTGGTTATGTTGATCAGTGGTATATTAATCAGCAACATATCATTACGAAATTTTTGAAAAAATGTGGTGGACGAGTTAAAACTTGGAATTCGCTTCAGACTCGTTATGTTAAACATCGAAACCGTCTCTGGTTTAGGCTCCCTCATTAAGGTCCTCTGTAAGACGATGGCTGAACACACGCCACCTTAACCCTCTAAAAACTGCATGCGTGTCAGTCTTGTGAAACCCGCGCGCGGAATTGGGTGCCGCGTTTTCAAGATTCTACCATCCTTACATTTTTGTAAGTGTTGTCACTGATATAACGTCAGTACAATAATAGAACATTAAATGTTACAGAAAAAAATCATATTACCTGGGAGTTGCTATAATCAGGAGGTAAGGGGTTTAAAGACTAATGCGTACTTCCGCGACCCTGTTTTGTCGTTTGCGCGATTTAGAGGATTAAATCTACTGATGTATATCCAGGTAGTTCCCATCAAATACCGAGTGTCTGTAGTAAAGTTAATACGGTGCATTTAATCTGATTTATTGCACTTAAAATCACAGATGTTTGCACTTCCATTTTATCAATGGTTAGCTGGAGTCAGCCCAATAAAGTACTGTTGTTTGAGGGTTGAATGAAAAGTAATGCCTCCACCTTTGTTAATACGATTTGGGTGGGGATATTTTAATAAATCAAACGCAGAAATAATCCCTAGAATGATATTTAATTACCAATATTCACTTTTCCACATAATCACCAGCCCACAAAAAAGTTTCTTGAAGTCGGCACTCTTGATTCCGCAACCACAGTCTCACATTTCTCTCAACGTCTTCGTCAAAAGCATATTGATGTCCCCGCAGATCGTCTTTCATTATCGGGAACAGATGGAATTCAGACGATGCTAAATGTGGCCTATATGGAGGATGGCGTACGCTGGTGAGATTCAGTCTTTTAAGCTCCGCTGTAATAGCAGGCGAAATATGTGGTATGGCATTTTCACGTTGCAGGGAAAAAAATCCCTTTTCCTTTCGGATCCTTGCTAGCCGCTTTGAAACTGTCAACGTATTGCCTGTGAAATTCGATCGTTGCTGTCAGAAGACGTCCAAGTCTTTTTTTGTCACGGAGGTGAGATGTTCCCGCCTCAACATTTTATAACGCACAGTATCTTCGTAGTTTACCATCTCTGTTTATACTATTCAATAAAAACGAAAATCACACTAGACTAATTTCGTATCGCTTTATCGAAAGTTCATTTCAGAGAAAGAAGTAACATGTTCTTCGAACACAATTCAGAATGGACAAAGGTAGGTTAACACAGCAAATTATACAATTTCTGATGATCTAGAAAGTCAAAGTACGATAGATACAAGACGTACAAAAATATCTGGAAGAAATGTAATTACGCGAACCAGAAACTATATAACAGGGGATTTTTAAATTCAGGCCGTCACAGGTTTCGGGACAGAACTAGACCAAAAATAAAATCGACAGAAGAGCGAAGGAGGTTGCGAAGTATGTTCAAATGTTTGTAAATCTATCGGACCAAACTGCGTGGTCATCAGTCCGTAGCTTACAAACTACTTAAACCTAGGTAAACTAACCTAAGGACAACAGAAACACCCATGCCCCAGGGAGGACTCGAACCTCCACGGCGAGCAACCGCGCGCTCCGCAGCGAGGCGCCTTAGACCGTTCGGCTACTCCACCGCGGCTGCGAAATAAGAGTGACAGCATTTTGGAAAAGGAGTCAGACTAGATCTAACGAAGCTAATGGGATTTAACGTGGTTCTAAGATGGCTAAAACGAAAGGGCGACGCGTAAAGCTGCGCTTAAAAATAATTTTGTTTGTAACGCTTTTCGTCGACACTTAGTTTCGAATTGAAAATCGGTGTGATGGTTTTGTGATTAGATGTCTCAAGCTAACAATGACTAAAACCAAGTGCCAAATACCTGCCGAAACACCAGACAATGGGAGTGTTGGGAATGAGTCTGTGGATACGGCTGCCAAGGAGGCAGTTCTCCTTCCTCGGCTATCTACCTTTTCTACTAGGTCTGATGACCGCGCTGGCGTCTCCCGGCGTATCATCTCCCGTTGGTTTTTACATTGGTCATCCCTGTCAGGAAACAAATTGCGGCCATTAAACCTGTGCCTGATCTTTGGTCAACGTCATCTCGACCCTCTCGTCGAGAGGAGATTGTCCTGGCCCGGTTTCGTATTGGCCACTGCCGTTTTAGCCACCAGTATTTACTTCGTGGTTATCCTGCTCCCTTATGTGAGCACTGTGATGAAAAAATGTTCAAAAGTTTGTAAATCTATCGGACCAAACTGCGTGGTCATCAGTCAGTAGCTTACAAACTACTTAAACCTTGGTAAACTAACCTACGGACAAACACACACACACACACACACACACACACACACACACACACACTCACACACATGCCCCAGGGAGGACTCGAACCTCCACGCTAGCAACCGCGCGCTCCGCAGTGAGGTGCTTTAGACCGCTCGGCTACTCCACCGCGGCGCACTGTGATGAACCTTTTACTGTGCACCACCTTTTAGTGCAATGTCCGTTTTTTAATCGTCCCCGTCGTGATCTATAGTTACCATTTGAAATGTCTGATATTTTAGCTGATGATCCGCATTCTGCTAACAGAGTTTTACTTTTTATACATCGTGCAAATATGGCGAAAGCCATTTAAGTACTAACCACGGTTCGATTTTACGATGGGCGGTGTTGGACGCTAATGACCTCAGCAGTTGTGCGCCCTAAAACCACAATTTAAAAAAATTACATAAGACAATCGCTTGGTTGCTGCTAAAGTGTTCCTAAGTCAGGTGGCTGCACGCTGCTTCTCTTTGAGTCGTGGGTCGCTAAGCGCGTTTCACATCACACTGCGCCGACAGATGGCTGGTGAGACAGGAAGGCAGGAGGCGAAACAGTGCGTAGCAATTAATTATCTCCGGTGGTTTTACGTGGCAGAACGACGTTTCCAGCTGCTGGGAACAGTTAGCGCGATTGAGATCGTCCAGAGGCAGAAGCAACAGCAGCGCTCCGCTTTCCAATTGTGCGCTCGCGGCCGCCTCGTGGGATTACTTACCACCGCTGACTCTGCTGTTCGCGGGACCGTCTGCAAAGGCAACTCCGTTATTCCTTAGAAACCCGTTTCCGGGCAAACCTTATGCTGGCAAATTCAGTTTGAGACGGGACTAAGGACCGATAACCACTGCAGTTAGGTCCCTTAACTTTACAAACATTTGAACATTTTTGGGATGACACTTCTCATGTTAGTAGTCTACGTCAAGGGTGTCCACTCATAGAAGTTATAGATTTGATTAGATTAGTACTTGTTCCATAGATCATGAATACGACACTTCGTAATGATGTGGAACGTGTCAGGTTAATGAAATGTGTCTTTACAATTTATTACTTTGTATTAAATATTACATGACACACTATTTTTTTTATTTAATTTTTTTCAGATCTACTAATTTATATCTGAAAATCCATCTATAGTGTAGAAGTAGTTGCTATTCAGAAATTCTTTTAATTTATTTTTAAATGTTTGTTGGCTGTCAGGCTTTTGATGCTGTTTGGTAGGTGACCAAGACTTTTGTGGCAGCATAATTCACCCCTTTCTGTGCCAAAGCTAGATTTAACCTTGAATAGTGAAGATCATTCTTTCTTCTTGTGTTGTAGTTATGTACACTGCTGTTGGTTTTGAATTCGGTGGGATTGGTAATAATAAATTTCATAAGTGAATATATATACTGTGAAGCTACTGTGAAGATCCCTATCTGCACGGCCACTCCGGTCGGGGGTTCGAATCCCCCTTCGGGCATGGATTTGTGCCGTCCTTAGTATTAGCTAGTTCGTAAGTAGGTTGTAAGTTTAGGGACTCATGACCCCGTAGTTAAGTCACATAAGCTATACAAACATTTGAACATTTGAAACATTGTTTTTACCTATGTGTGAAACTACTCTAGAATACATTCCTTTTTTAAAGCGTGCGATCCAGAAAATTTCGAGAAAAAGGGCTCTAAACTTTAAGCGCAACTTCTATATAAGTTAAATACTAGTCAATGGCTTCAGTACAGCAGTATGGCGATATAGTTCAAGCAGTAGCGTGCGCGACTATTAACGAGACTGATCGGGGTTGCCGCGGTGGAGTGGCCGAGCGTTCTAAGGCGCCTTGCTACGGAGCGCGCGGTTACTCGCCGTCGGAGGTTCGAGTCGTCCCTCGGGCATGGGTGTATAAGTAACTTAGTATAAGTTACTTTACCTTAAAACTTGTTTATAAGCATAGTGACTGATGACTAACGTAGTTACCCTTAGATTTACAAACATTTCAATTTGATAAGGATTCGAGCCTACCTGTGGGGAACGTTTTGTTTTCAAAATTGTAACCATTTTTAAATGAAATTTATATGAAATATCAGTTACATCATAAAAATGACGGTTGCAGCTAATTAAAATTTTAATTACAGCATCTTCTTTAAAAAAAAAGACGAATAATTCCAATAGGAGATTGGCAATTCGATACGCATTTCACAGGGAACATGAGGCAGAATTAAAGTATGTGGTGTGGAGGGAGACGTGCTTAAAGACAGTCCATGTAGTCGCTTTGGCTGCAACACTATGTTAGCTGAGTGGTCTAAAGTGCCTACCTAGTAAGTAGCAGGTCCCGGGTTCGAATCCAGGCCGCAGCACGAATTTTAATTCAATGCATTTTCTTATATTCATTTTAGATTGTTGTAGGTAAATTAAAGTTACTGTCATAACAATTTTATTGCAAAATCAGGCGATGTCGTAAGCTCTGGAAAGATTATAAATGTTCGTTGTAATTTTGAGTAACAGATTCATTCATGGAAAAGCAGGTCTAGCTGTTGCCTTATTGTAGTTATACAAACAGGCAGACGTCAGGAAGCCAAATAATAAAAATTAATTTTTTTTTTTTTTTTTTCTTGAAGGTAGGTTCGAGCCTGAACAGACGAACACGCTACCACCTGTACCGTTCGATCGTGCTGCGGCACAGCTTTACTGACAAGTATCAATTAAATATGCGATGCGCCAAAATCTTAGGGCCCGTTTTCCTGGAATTTTTTCGATAGCACCCATGGACTCGTGTAAGTTGAGTAGCTTGATGTCTACTATCTTGCGAAGTCCCATTCAGAACTGAATTTCCGAGATAGGATAAGTAAATTGCATAGAGCTTACGGGTTGTATATTCATGTGTAAGATCCAAAATGTTTAATTGTACTACCACAGTAGTGCCAAGGGTGATAATTATGTACGTGAATATAAGTGTAAAGAATAGAATATCTCTCAAGGCTGTGTCAAAACATTGCATCTTCTTTGAGATAAACAGTTAAGTCTGAAAATGGCCTTATAAGCCGAAAACCGGTTCACGGATTAAAATAAACTTGTGGAACACACTCAAAATTGTGATTTTTAATTCAGTTATATTTAATAAATTTTCGATATATTCTTCCGTTCGCTCTTGGTAGATCATATTGATCTAAAAGTAAAATTTTGTATGTTCCTGGTTTCTTTTTATTTCGTTACCGGTTATACTTTAAAGTATAATACTGTGTGTGTTACAAATACCACAAACGATTATAGAGTCAAAACAATAGAATGTAAATCAATATCATTTATCTCAAATTCCTGAAAGCATTCACACTTCATATCAGTAATCTTCCAAGGTGTGATATCTTTAGATTCATACGAACAAATGTAACGGAACTTTACATCTTCTCCTCTGAAGTTTTCATTTGGTCCGACCGACGTAACGCGGGCTAGGTCCATGGTAATAACATTTGTTGCGAATAAAGAGCCAACGAGTACCCCTAAAATGTTAGTCGAAGCCAACAGAGCCTTTGCCGTTAATTTGGGAGATATAGTTCATAAATGGCATATTGCACAGAAATATTTTTTTTTTTTAATTTATTCGGTGAATTCTAACGGTAGAACCTCTATTAAATTCAATTTTGACACAACACATGAAACTTTAAATTTTTGAAACGTGTACGTCCCTGATCTCAAAATATGAAACTTCGAGTTGTGTAAGATTATAATGCAGTAAAATATTCATTTTCTTAAATTATAAAAATTGGCTTATTTAGAAGTCCTATTTTATTTAAAACTGAATAAATCAATTTCAAATACCATCACTCGCATACGAAAGGAAAGTCTATTTAAAGAGCTTTTGAGTGTCACATTTTCCAGGGCTGTATCTCTTTTGGTTGAAGAGAAAATGGGAATTTACTACTCCCGATTGTAGCAGTCGGTAATGAAAATTTTAAAATAATTCTATGCTTCATAAATCTTTAATGGAGTAACGGAAAATATTTTCATGACTATCAGTCATAACAGTATAAGGAGAATCCATCAAAATCTAAGAGGTAAAAGTAATTATGATTTCGTACGGAATAATCACGATATTCATATTCTGAACTGGCGAAAGAGCCGGCCTTTGAAGACAGCTGCAACGTTTATCTTCTGGAAATGTCTCACTTCCATGGATGAAATTAGAATCTGTAATGACAACCCTCTGTCCGATGAACTTCTGATTTTTGCTATGAAAAGTATGGCAGACGGTTGAACACATAGGAAGAGAGAAGAGTAGTGTGTCCTCTTACTACGTGAAATACACACTGTTATGGCAACTGTAATCAGCTACTTTTTATGCGATAAAAAAGGAAGTACAGATATTGAAATTGGTCATATATCAGAAGTCGGAAAGACTTTATCACAGTAAGAGGAAGAAATCTAAGTTCGAAGTATACTTAGGGCGCTACAATTCGCTGGTATCTAGTGTCGTTGTAGTAGCGGAATTTAGCGTGAAAAGTTAGGAAGTGATTTTCACGTTTGATTAGCCATGCCGGGCGTGTGACAAAAGCGAAAGAATCACTCAGGTAGCATGGTTTTTACTTCTCGCGAGAGCAATTTCCGAGGCTGGAACTTCTTTCCCGCCTGAGTGCCCCCTTCTTTCCTGCGCAGGGGGAAAGCAGCTGGGTGGCAGTAGGGAGTGACGGCATTTTTGGCCCGTGCCCAGTCTTGTTCAGCTCAAGGTTGCCTCCCACACGAAAGCAGGAGTCTGACTTGCCACTTCCACCTCACCCTACGCAGTTTACCTATTTGGTACACAGTAAAACCAACTCATTATCTTTTCAAATGTGTTATGTCTTGAGTCTACTTGCTCACCGTTTTCTCTACATACCGGCACTGTGAGGGTAATGTATCTTTTGGATTATTCTTTATTAAGTATTCTTTTTTTGTTGCTGTTTGCGTTTCTTTTTTATACACTGCCGTTGAATTACGTTGTAGTAAATGTAATAATGTGATAGTGAGCTACTTAACACGGAAGACGCAGCTATCTCTGCCTGCTCCTTTACCCCCATCTCTCACGTTATTAGCCCGATTTCTTCTTTTGTCTCCGTGTTCGTTCTCTCTTTATGTCAGTGTCGTTAGTCTTTCCTTGGTATTATTAGGAGTAGTGGTAAATGACTGGGGTATGTCACCCATTGAACTATCAAATTGGTTGGGAGGCAGAGGAGGCCATTTTCCATTTTTTTCCTTCTCTTCCATCTTCTCTTTTCCTTCTCTTTTCTTCCATTTGAACATTTGAACTAATCCAAGGCTGATCTCACCTCCGTGTAAGTGAAGCAATGGCTCTACCTCAGTTCCTTTGGCGCTCTACATAAGTGGTACTATCACAAAAAGAAAAGATAAAATATGCAACGCGTTTTGTATGCTCCGCTCCAGATGCGTGAATCCAAGGAGGTTAGAATACAGGGAGACGTCCTTCCGCTGAAAAAGTGAAGCCTGCCTCCGCCATATTGCTAAGTTTTCGAGACGTGTTCGTATTGTAGGGATAATGTTTTGTCACTTAAAACAGGAATAAAACGTCCGACGGTTTAGCCGTGATGTACACCGTGTGAAAAGAGTACAAATGAGCCGTTAAAAAAGTGTTCAAATATGAGTATTTATTACTATTTATTCAAGAAAGTATATCGTTTGAAAGTACATACTTTGCAGTGACTGGCAGTACAATGCATTAACAGTAAGAGGGTCGACTTAACGCATAGTTGTAACGAAGAAATAGTAGTCCAAAACTGACCAAGATGTCGGAGAGGCTTCAACTGACGTATGTGCTCAGCATAGATAATGCCATCTCCGTTTATTCTAACCTCCTTGGCACCACTGTGGTGCAGGGTGACAGGGCGCTCCAGTGTGGATTAGCTGTTTGCGGAGGCTCCCCTTTAAAGCATGTGCCGGCTCTCGGAGTGGCCGCTGCGGATGGCCGCGCTCGGACAATGCCGCCTTAATGCAGCGCCCTGCGGGAGACCTCTTACTCATTCAGACGACAGCCCGAGGAGGGCGCTGTTTGTACAAGTGCTCTCCAACAAATCGCGCGCATGCGTTTTTCGGGAGAAATTGTACCAAACCGGGGGAGAAAGTATGCAATTCCGAGCGAGGAAGTAGTTTTCTCAGGTTGGAATCTTTCCGCTCTTACGTCTGCGAAATTGCTCGATTTTGTGGAATTAGATTCACATAAATAATGCATTAAGAACATCCTATAATGTTCGTTCATCACGATCCTTTAAATCTGCGCACAGATAGTTGGCGTATTGGTAATATATTGGACTCGCATTCTGGAGGACGAAGCTTCAGATCTGCCTCCAGCCGCCGTGAGCTATGTTTTTCATGATTTGCCTAAATCGCTCCAGGCAAATACCCGGATGGTTCCTTTCGAAGGACACGGTCGATTTCCTTCTTTATCATCTATATCTATAAATGTGAATGTCTGTTCGGTGTACGTTTATCAAGTCTGAACCACAAGACATAAAGAGCTAAAAATTTGTACAGTTACTAATGTCTACCCGGAGAAGGCTTTAGGCACTGTTTTATGGCGATCGGATAGCTATTTAGCTATTAATGTGAATATATGTTAGGTGTACGCTTATCACGTCCGAAAGAAGAGACGCAGAGACTTAAATATTTGTACTGTTACTAATTTATACCTGAGGAAGGTTCTAGGCACGGTTTTATAGCGATCTGATACATATTTAGTAATTTGAAGAATATAACGCGAATGATAAAAGGGTGGAGTATATTGGGATGGAAAGTTATCGGTGTATATAAAATTCTACGTGTGTGTGTGTGTGTGTGTGTGTGTGTGTGTGTGTGTGTGTGTGTGTTTTTTTAATATTTCGATCTGCAGCGAAAACTACAGAATGCAAACGGATGTTCTGTGTGTAATTGTTGTCCGAAGTCTCCCGTTGTGAACCGTAGCAGTTCCATGCCGATAGCTGTAAGGGAGTAGAAAGATATGGTGGTTGAAAGTCGTCAAATTATAAAAAAAATTGTGACTGAAGGCCAGCGATGACGTTTGCGACTCTATAGCACGGAGGTTACATATAGCGAATCGTGATGCCACAGACCATATCTTTGGTTTATGCGCGCTACAATGCCTTCAGCTCTTTCTCTGTAAGGAAATATAAGAATAAATAAATAAAACAGTAGAAAAGAAATTTCTTTTAATACATCTATTTAAAAAAATCTATATGACGTATCTCGCATTATCTATCATAATCCACCAACACGCGAGCGGAGCCGCGGGTTTAAGCTAGTTATCTAAAAAAATGTGGGTCTGAGCGCCGTATCTAAGTATCACGCTATCGACCGGACCTTAAAACCTAGTCTTCCTTCTTCGTCTTTAATCATACATGCCGCATCCCACCTTATGGTGTGTGATAGAAGATGCGTCATAAACACCACAGTCGCCCATTATTTACAATATCCTGAATGGTCCATGAGAAGAATGACTGCGGGACTTGTAAGAATGCGTCGGGTAAGAATTTGCCTTTGCTGAAAGCAATAACCTGTTGTGGCGTACGTCCAGCCCAAGCCCCTTCCATTCCGTAGCAGAGAATTACAGCAGCTGTTTCCCAATTGAAGGCCGCCATCTGCAGGGACGAAAATAGACCGCGCAGACTAAGTTGACGGCGTGGTGACTGGCGGGAGAGACTTTCAGTGGCAAATGCCCTGCGCCGAGTGTCAACTTAGTTTGCGCGGAAAGTATGAATTGTGACCTATCATGTATATAGTGTGGATAAAACATCAAAGGTAACCGAAGAACAAAATGAAATGATTTTTAGTCTTCAATACCTGTTCAGTATTCTAAATATCATGTTCCTATCTCTCATAAACGAAAAGATGTCAGGTTATCGAATTGAGAAACTTGCATTAGACGTACTAAGTAGCAGATCACGTGGTGATTTTATCAATTACACTCCTGGAAAATGAAAAAAGAACACCATGAATTCGTCAACCTAGCAGAGCGAAACTTTATTGACACTTTCTTGAGGATGTATACAACAGACGATCACGCAGTCAGAACCATACGCACGTCAGTACAGTCATCAGAGCGTGCACAGTGTCGACGCTAATATCGTGTATATCCTCATTTTGCAGCATTGCAGGTTGTAACTTTCTCATGAAGACTATAGTAGAGGTGTCGAATGACGTCTTACGGTATGGCCTACCATGCAATTTCCATCTGATGCCTCACTTGGACCAGATCTCGTGCCGGTCGTGTAGACGGCGCCAAGATGACGTTTCATCCGGTCCCAGACATGCTCAATGGGGGAAAGATCTGGGGATAATAATGGGCAGGGTAGCTGACGTACACCTAGAAGAGCACGTTGGGTTGTACGGAATACGTGTGGACGTGCATTATCCTATTGGAAAAGCATATCGTTTTGTTGGTGCATGAACGGTGGCAAGAAGGGTTGAATGATGGTTTCATTGTACCGTACACTGTTCAATTTTCCCACAACGAACACCAGAGGAGAACGGCCAGTGTAGGATATGGCTCCCGACACCATGATGCCAGGTGTCGGCCCCGTTTACCTCTGTGCGTACATTCCAGATTTTCGCACTCCCCTGCACGACACCACACATGCGTACGACCATCACTGGCAGCGAGGCAGCGACGACTCTCATCACTGAAGATGCCACGTCTCCATTCGTCCCTTCATAAGCGCCTACCATGACAGCATTGGAGCCGGGCTGAACGATGTTGGGGCGTGAGCGGAGGACACTATAACGGCACATATCGTGCATCATTATAAGGGGAACGATTTTCTACTCTCGCCATTCTCTTTTAGTGAACATTGAACAGTGCACGGTACACTGAAACCATCAATTTACCCGTCTTGCTACCACTCATGCACCAACAAGGTGAAATGCTTTTTCAACAGGACAATGCAGATCCACATGTATCCCGTATCGCCCAACGTGCTCTTCAAGGTGTACGTCAACTATCCCGGCCAGTACGTCCCGCGGATCTCTCCCCCATTGAGCATGTTTGGAACGGCATGAAACGTCATGTTGGGCGGTCTGCATGAGCGGCACCAAATCTGGCCCAACAGAGGCACCAGGTGGAAATTGCATGGCAGGCCATTCTACGTAACTACATTCGGAACCTCTACGATAGTTTCCATGAAAGAATTACAGCTTGCATTGCTGCAAAAAGAAGGTATACACTGTATATATATATAATCAACAATAGAGGAGAAACATTCTAAACAAAAAGAGGAATATAGACCTTTTTTGCAAAATTACACACTATCGTCATTATTGTTTTCCTGGTGAAACGTCATGCTGCTTTATCCATTCCTTTTCTGGTATGATGACTAAATACATAAAATCCTCCATACTACTCGACTCCTGAATTTCACACTATTTTCAAAAAATGTTCAAATGTTTGTATAGCTTATGGGACTTAACTACGGGGTCATCAGTCCCTGAACTTACAAACTACTTATGAACTACCTACAACTAAGGACGGCACAAATATCCATGCCCGAGGGGGATTCGAACCCCCGACCGTAGTGGCCGTGCAGACTGTGACTGAAGCGCCTCAGTCCCCTCGGCCACCGCGGCCGGCCACACTATTTTATGGAGTAATCAAATACCTGAGATACCGATATCGAAGAGTTCGAAACAAAAAAATAATCGAAACTTGTGAAACTGATTTCGGAAAGTCCTTACCTACATCGGCGATCACTTGCTGTTAGTGACTGCGTGTGATGCTCGATAAATAATGCAAGCCTCAGGGGTGGCCACATAACCTCAGCGATTAGTGATGGGCTAGGAGGGGAAGAAAGGTCCATTACCTTGACCGGTTTCCTTCCCGGAGGCAGTGTCGTGTGCGTGGGTCACACGGATGAGTCGCTAGCACGACGCTGACCTACTCGCCGGAGAAAACCCGCATCTCATGTGCCGCCAGAAAATGCAGGAAGAAGCGGACAATTCCAACGCTTCCCTTGGCTTTTACTTGAGATGGGTACATTAATGAGTACATTAATGAACGCACTTGGCGGCTGTTTTTTCGTCTTCCTCGTTGTAAGTACTTATTTGCTCTGGATGATCCGCTTTGGAATGGATTATAAGGTATTTGAGACCCGCCACGACTTCTCACGAGTAATGCTAAGTTTCTACGGCTGTACGATTTGTCGGGCCCAGGTGAACATTACTCTTGAAAACGGCATGAAAATTTCTACAGTACTTTGAGATTATATTTCACATACGGATAGAAAAACGAGGCAGGAGTCTTAATATTGACTTCATTTGTACATGCCAGGGCGATTCGTAAAGTGACATCTGAACAATTACATCACGCGAATGAAAGGCACTAGCATCGCCAACTACGTTACACTGTGTCGCTTGGATCAGCACGCTCTCAGAAGTGTAGCTGTGAGTATTCGACGACTTATCCTATCAATATACGTGTTAAAATGTGGGCACCAATAGAGCACCCCGCCATGATACCAGCAGTTGCATTGTTAAATTACTGAAATGGGAACGTCATGAACGAGTGTTGCCAACATTGTCCAGATACAAGGCCTCACAACAAGTCCGTGTCACGTCACTGCGATAGGCTGCCGTCGCAAGCTCACTGGATGGCGCTACGAGGCAGTGGGCTGTGCCGCAGCGGCCAGCCACTCAGCTAGCGACGGCAGCCTATCGGTGTGCCGTGACACGGGCTTGTTTTGAGGCATTGTATCTAGACGGTGTTGGTGTTACCCCACGCTGGTGTGCATTTCGTGACGATCGTACTAACGTCACTGAGGGACCACGAAGCGGCCGACCATCTGTTGTGAATCATTAACATCTAGCAAAAGAGAACGGCACGGACAGAATCTCTGTTTGACCGTTTTTCGACTGGAAGAGCAAATTTTACATATCAGTCAGTCATTGGGTGGCTACCCCCAAAATGCGGCATTGTTTTACGTAGATTTTGAAGCCGGTGAAGCGGTGCGACAATGTTTGAATGTAAAAAGGTGTAGCGTAATAAAAGGTCCCAGAATAAAGTATTCTCTCTCTCTCTCTCTCTCTCTCTCTCTCTCTCTCTCTCTCTCTCTCTCTCTCTCTCTCTCTGTCTGTGTGTGTGTGTGTGTGTGGGGGGGGGGGGGGGAATAAAGTGTATCGAAACTTGACGAATGCCGCCGTAGACGTAACACGGACGAATGTTCGTATGCGATAATGTTTGGAATCGTAATAACAATAAAAATAAATAAATAGATGATGATAGTGGAATGACAATACGTGTTGGAGAAAAATGAAATTAATGTTGAATGTGAAATCATTTTCTTCAGAATGAATCAATCAATGCAAGTGTTTAAAAGCACAGATGAAAGAGCTTGATCCGCTGAGCATTCTTAGCCCAAAAAGAGTTGCATGCCTTTATTAGAACCAAAGATCTATCTTCTTCTAATATATAAATCAGATTGTTCGTATGTTTGTACGTGTTGCATACAAATCTACAGTTTTGTTCCTATCTTTATGAAATTTTGTACACGTAAGCTTCAGTCCATAAGGACGGTCGCCGCAAGTGTAAGAATCACGTACGATAAATAGTTCACGAGATATGACGTCATAAACAATGAGATGTGCGAAAAACCGCTGCATTTAGCGACAATGCTGCTCATTTTCTCCTAAATCACTGGACCGATTTCAACCAAATTTGGTACACACATTCCTTACCGTGAGTTAACAATTGCCGCAGGGTTAAGAATCACATATGACGCATGGTGCGTCATAAACAATAGGAATCGCAAAAAATTCCACATAATGCGGTGAGACTTTAAGAATACACTGCATGAGAATACTTAGCAACTTGCAACAAACTTTACACATAATTTCAAACCTTCAAAAACTTTTTCTCGCTGACAACCATAGCAAAATGATGAAAGGAAAAAAGTTTCTCGCTTACAACTTTTCCGCTGTTTATGGAGTAAAACTACGGCATTCTGTATGACGTTGCCATTTATATTTTCTACACTATAAATTGTAGTCGCAGGACATTTTACAGACAGTATAAACGCGTGTAGTTCAGAGTAACTTCTAAATTGTATCACAGTACAAAACGTAGTTCATGAGATATGAGCATATAAACAGTAATGTTCATGTAAAACCGCCCCATCACGCACCAAGTTTTAATATATCTCATTTTTATTACTAATTGTATTCCCAAGAGATTTTACAGACATACAGCCCTTATACAAATGAATATATACGTGAAAATGGCAGGAATAAATAAATAAATGGCCGGGCAACGCCGGGTTTTCAGCTAGTACAGTATAAAAGCGATTAAAATATTCACAGGAAGGACAGAAGGATTTGCGATTATTAATTAAGGAAGGCGAGAGTTAAGTGAAGTCCGATACTTAGTGAAAAATTTGTGGATAAATACCTTTTTTAAAACCAAAATGAAGAAAATCGAATAGAACGGCCTGACACACGGACTTCATTCTTCACAATTTCGTAAATGTGTAATTAATGTTTTTAATTAAATAGAAATCGCAGTTCCTTTTTATCACGGTTCCGTATCTGTATTTTAATAGACACCTTAATTATAACGCTTAAAAACTTGGCTTTTGTACCACGATAGTGATACCGTCGTATTTCATGACTATACTCGTTACAGTGCTCAACGACAGGTGTTTTGCTCGGTTATTTAAATTCATTGTGCCCTGCCACTTTCCAGCTTTGTCGCTCACACTATTTACTGACGAAAGAAACTCGTGCAGATTAATCTTGAATCAGTACAGAGACGTTATTCAGTTTGAGAGTTCCAACAATCTTACGACCACCTACAGAATTAATTAGGCTACAGTACAGTATGAACATGTGATTATAGCGTATTGTGATCTCTTCTGCACGAGCCTTAAATAAAGAAGAAAGCAAGAAAGCTGAGATCGCGAACTGTGAAAATGTTGAACGATGTGCATCGGCTGGAAACGGTGGCACTTAATACTTGATATTTTTTATTAGTCCTGCTATCGCGTTGGGAGTCGACGGCTCTTCATGGAGAAATCGTGATTTCAGCGGCAATTAACACTAATAAGACGGGAAAGCTGATAGGAGAAGCATACTGTACATAATGAGACTAATTAGTGGACATTATGATACGTTGGTGAAGACCTAACGAAAAGAACTCCGTTCAAATATCCGTTCTTTCCCCGAATAGTAAATTACTGGTAGTTCTTCAAGTAAGTCTGTTACCGAATTGTTCTATTGTTCTTCCTTTATTTTTTAATAATAGTGAAGTACTTTATAGCGGTGGCTTTTGAATAGAGAAACGTTGTTTTGCTTAAAACTATATTTACATAACATAGTCTACTGTAATATTGTATTAAAAATCTTTAATAAAAAGATGAGACTATACATTCATAAAACGTAAATCTTCTTTAAGCGTCTTTGGTGTACTGTGCCATGTGACTAAACAGAGTAGACTCCTAAAACTTTATTTAAAGTTTCACTTTTTTTTCCTTCTGGTACGATTTTGATAAAATAAAGCCTGTATGTTGCCCCCAAGATATGCTCAAATTACCGATGAAATCCCCCATGCAGATTGTTCTTACAGTTTTAGATATTAGCATGTTCAAAATATTTACTTGTTCAGACAAAAACAAATAGGACGTCTTTACTTATAGCCGGCCGCGGTGGCCGAGGTGACTGAGGCGCTCCAGTCACGGTCAGCACGGCCACTACGGTCGGGGGTTCGAATCCCCCCTCGGGCATGGATATTTGTGCCGTCCTAGTTCGTAAGTAGTTGATAAGTAGTTTGTAAGTTTAGGGACTGATGACCCCGTAGTTAAGTCCCATAAGCCTTACAAACATTTGATTTTCTTTACTTATATTGTTTATTAATATATCCTTTTTTCCTTGTTTTGATGAAATAAAACCAGTGTGCTGCCTCGAGATACGTTCAAGAGACCTGTGGAAACATAGAAATTCGTTGTACTTTCAGAGATAATTGAGTCCAAACAGGTTACTGTCTGAGATATGGTTGTTCCTCCATTCGTCGTCATTCAGGTTTTTACAGTGAGCTACTATTAAAATTAATTTGTGGTATTTGTGTATATGTGGCCAGTTAATAGGCATTGCATTTTCGCGAAACATACAGATAGTGATAAGTTACATTTTTAATGAGCAATGTTGAAATGCAAACATTGTTCCAAGTCATATGAGCGTGTTCCTCCCATCAGCTGTGTTACAGTAATATGTGAAGGTACGGGGAAGAGCATAATTTTAGCCTACTAATGGTACAATGTCGTGTAATATTGTAAAATGTTAAATAGTAGTTCCCATGGAATTGGACCCGTTTCATCCTCACCGTCGTTGCCGGCAACTTTTGCTGTTACTATTTTCTGGGCTGGAATAAAGATGACAGATTCTCAGTTTTATGATGAGAAATTTGGACACTTCGCATATTTTAAAAATAACAACAATGCAAAAATCACACGCCGCTACACACGTGTATTTTTCTTTGGACCGAATCTTTCTTTTCTTGATACAAAAATTATTAATCAGATGACGAAAATTAGAACGCATTGTGTAGCTATACAAATCTTACAAAATAAAACTGTATTTCAGTGCCACAGACCGTTATAAAATTACCCAGTCAGATGACTTAATAGGAAAGGAATTCATAAGGGAGATGCTGCTGGATGAATACACGAGTTCGCTAGAGTCACATGTACTGGACAGGAATAATGTGTTACGTAAAAGTGTTACAGACAATAAATGTATCACATGTAAACCCAAGCCGAACAAATCGAATCATAGATTGTAAGCAATACACAACAGTGTTTGCAGTTTTAGTAGTATGATGTCGATGAAAAAAATCGCACTAACGTGTTTTACGGCCCACTATACATTTGTAGTTTTAAAAGTTTTTGCAAACATTTTGGACCAAAATAATAATCTAAATTATAAAAAATTAATAAATGTGTCTGAAACCCTTTTAGGAAAAAAATAGGTAGTGGTGGGTTTTGAACCACTGACCTTCAGCGTTACAGTCCAATGCATTGCCTACTACGCTACGGATAAGAGTTAGAACTTGTGTTCTTTAATTTCATAATATTAATGTATGTTGTTAACTGATCCTAATAGGGCATTTGTAGATACTAGATTATCATTTATCATACGAAGAACGACGTGTTTATTTTAATTTTTCAATGCGCCATTGCTTTGAAATGACAACGTGTAAGTTACAATAAGAAAATCATCAAATACGCAACGCAAGATGGTGTATGCCAGGGAGTTCTGGGCGAGGAATGTCACGTGACATCTGCGAATGGCTGGTTTTCGTTAATTCAACGGAGGGTGTCAAAACTCCGTTATTTTTGCAAATATCTCTCAAACGATACGCGATATGAAAAAAACATAAGGGAAGAAAGTTGTAGTGAATTTTCTCCTCTATAAATTCGGTTATTCAATTTTCGTGTTAGATTAATGGTTAAGCCGTTATTTTCATTTAAATTTCGAGCTGTCAAAAGACGATCGCAAAGGCCCACTTTTTAGGTTACGGTAGTAACAATAAGTGGGCCAAAACGAAGTAATCCAATAAGCAAAGCATCATATATGAAATTTGCTAACGATACGAGGCAAAAAGTAAGGTCAAATGGTCTTAATTCCCAAAACTATAAATGCGGACATTCACATAAACCATAAAAATGTCTGCGAAAGTTACAGTAAACGCTAAAAATGCGGACATACATAGTAACCAGGAGGAAAAATTTCATACTCCAGCGGAGTGCGCGTCGATATGAAACTACTTGGCAGATTCAATCTGTGCGTCATACCGAGATTCGAAAGCAGGACTTATGTCTTTCGCCACGGTGGAGTAGCCGAGCGGTCTAAAGCGTCTCGCTGCGGAGAGCGCGGTTGCTCGCCGTGGAGGTTAGAGTCCTCCCTGGGGCGTGTGTGTGTGTGTGTGTGTGTGTGTGTGTGTGTGTGTTCGTAGGTTAGTTTACCTAGATTTAAGTAGTTTGTAAGCTATGGACTGATGACCACGCAGTTTGGTTCGATAGATTTACAAACATTTGAACATTTTTTTGTCTTTCGCGGGCAAGCACTGTACTGACTGAACTACCCGTGTACGACTTTCGACCGGCCCTCATAGCTTTATTTGCGCCAGTATCTCGTTTCCTATCTTCCACATTTGCAGAAAGGTTCGTACGAACCTTGGAGGACTAGTTATCTTCTAAGAAAGGGTATTGTGCAGACGTGTCTTAGCCACAGCTTGGAAATGTTTGGTTGGTTTGAAGGTTTTAGGGGACTACCCTACTAAGGTCGTCAGTTCCGTTGCGGGATGTTTTCTGAACGAAGTTCTGCACAGGTAGCTCAGTCGGTAGGTCACTTACCCACAAAGGGAAAGGTCCCGGGTTCGAATCCCGGTCGGGACACACAGTTTTAATCTGGCAGGAAGTTTGGTGTACGGCAGCAATCCTAGCACAACTTTCCGTGCCGGCCGTTGGTAGGTCGGTGAGCGGCGGCGAGGTGGGCGTGTGCGCTGGGAAGCGTGGCGACCTCGTGGCTTGCGTTGTGTGCCGCCGGTTGGCCGGCGGCCAGCCAAGGTCGGGAAAGCCCGGCGCATAACGGTGGCCCTCTTTGGCCTGCCGGCACCTGTCCCGCGCCGCGCATCACGCACTGTCCGTTCCGGCCGGCCGCTCCATTAATATGGGCCTCGTTGCCTGGCAGCACGAATCTGTTTCCTCATACCGCTAGAAACGTTAAGGTTTAACGTCCAGTCGACAGCCCGGTCATCAGAAACAGGAGCACAAGCACGAATTGTTTTTACTGAATATGGGGAAGAAAATGGCTCCTGTCCTTCCAAGGGAACCATATCCCGGCATTTGCCTGGAGCAGTGGTTCCCAAACTATGGATCGCGGGATATATCCAGGTGGGTCGCCAGAAGACTGACAATATCCAAGTAAATGTTTACCCCCAACGTCTGCGTATAGTATTAAATCCGTGAAAAGAGTAAAGTGTTAGGAAATGTTTGCGAATCGTCTGAGGCGGAACTTGGGGACCATCACGGTAGTCACATATGGAGACGTGAAAAACCGCCTAAAAACCAAAACCAGGTTGACCTAAAAAGCACATCCAGGTTGCCCGACACTCCAACCCCCTTCGTTAATCCGCAGCTCGGATTCGAACCGGGGCCCGTATGGCCTCCCCCTTTCGGAAAGCGGTGCGTTATACACAACACGGCTAGCCCAGAGGGTCAAATTCAAATGTTTGTATAGCTTATGGGACTTAACTACGGGGTCATCCGGCCCTAAACTTACAAACTACTTACGAACTAGCTAATACTAAGGACGGCACAAATATCCATGCCCGACGGGGGATTCGAACACCCGACCGTAGTGGCCGTGCAGACCGTGACTGAAGCGCCTCAGTCCCCTCGGCCACCGCGGCCGGCCCGAGAGGGTCAGCCAAGTAAAATAACTTACCGACTGAAAAAGTGTTATTGTGTATTTGAGGAGGGAAGGTTACAATCTGAAAAGTACAAAAACCAGTACTAAATAATAAAAAAATAATAATAAAATAAAAAAATAAAATCTGATGTGGTTAATAATGTACTCACGGCGACATGAGAACAGCGCAGCAGCAGGATTTGTTCCTAAGCGATATACGTAAATGATGCGGCCCCTTCAACTTGTCACGAATGTCTGACGAATAACCATTAGGTTATTTTCTCTTCCTCTGAGTGTAGGGTTTATTAGTTTGGTGGTGGTGGTGGTGGTGGTGGTGGTGGTGGTGGTGTTGTGTGTTGTGTGTGTGGTCGTTAAATGCTACTAAATATTGTGAGTCGCATTGGAAAAAAGAATGGCCTGGAGTGATTTAAGGATATAACGGAAAACTTAGATCTGGAGGCGGGTTTCAACCGGCGTCCTCTGGAATGGGAGTCCAGTATGTTAACCACTGCACCACCTCGCTCAAATACTCTTCTACGCAGTAGTTTGATATTGCATAATCCGCGAGAACTCGCGCCTTTAAAAGTTACGCGATCGGTCGCGTGTATAGCATTTTACTGACAGTCAAAGACCAGTTTGATATGTACTTCATATGTCTAAATAAGTATTTGTAGTTGCGTTTACAAGAAAACACGCATATTTGACTATTTAAAATTGGTAAAATGCCGATTGTTTGAAAAATTACTGTGAGCAAAATACAGCACGAGTGCTCGCGGTAACAACAGGTAAGATTCGTTAGAATTTATGTAGTCGCCTACCATTAGTATACTATCAACCTATGTAGTATAGTGTCGGGTCTGGTGATCTTACGGACCCAGTGGCTCAGCCAATGCTACCTAGGCGTTGGCGGCTCAGCGCGTTCGGTGAGAGGACTAGATGTACTCTCTTATTGGGGGGGGGGGGGGGGGACGAACAAGTGCAGTATCGTGTCTGCAAAGAACCGAGCCAACTGAGAACTCAAAAAAAGTGGTGGTTTCGAGGTGAAGCGCGGTTTTCGAATCCAGATGGGGTCAAAGATTTTTCATTCTGTGCTTTAATCCAGCCTTCACCTCTCAACGATGCGAGGAATCGGCAGAAACGACACGTGATTCGGATTTCATAATAAACTGTAGGTCTCCTTTCCCTTTCCTAGTTGCGGTAGGTTGGGGACATGCAAGTCGCCGATGCAGCTTCCAATTACTATTAATCAGGATACTGACAGGTACGTGTATTAGTAAACCTGCTCCACGACCAATCACCACTCTGTAATTACAAAATTTAAATATTAAGCGCAACGTTCTTTTTAGAAAGATTTCTAATTCTGTATTTCTTGCCTATGAGTCAAACTTGAGATCGTAAGCGATGAATACAGCAAACTCATAAAATCTCTTTCAGAATAGTTACTTTCAGTACAACTGGCACAACCGCCAAATGGGGGTTGTGGTTTTATATTTTTGGTGCACGAATAGCACAGGCATTGGATTATTGTATGATGAGAAATTTTACAGCGGAACGCCTTCTCCATTAATTTTATCCAAATTCCACTACGACTAAATGACAATTCTCTTTAATAGAATGGCTGTGTTCACTGTCTAAAAATGATCTGAAATTTAAATTGATGAAACCGGTCAGATCGGTGTAGATACTGCCTTGCGATCTGGCCTAATTCATTTTTCTAGTAACAAAACAGCATTTACATACGTAATAGCTTCCAAAAATTTACTTAATGATCATAACATGTAATATTATCTCTTATTAAACTGACACCTTTCACGTCATTAAGAAATCTCGTATTCATTATCTGTGGAACAAGTATTAATAAAAACCAATTAACATATAACTGGAATGTTAAAATTTTTTGTAATAGGTTATTTCTCGCCGGATACTCGTGAAGAGCATATAGTACCAAACGGCAATCGCGGGTCACTGTCCCCACCTCTTTTACACAGCCTTGCTAACGGTTTCCAGGACGAAGAAAAATTCGACGTTGAATGACTATCGATTTTAAATGCTGTCATTCTGCTCTTTAATAGGTATAATGATAAGTTTAACAAACGTATTAGAAACTGTTTTTGCCTTGAAACTGACAGTGCCGAAATAAACAGACTACGTTCATCCATTATTCGAACATTACTCTTAACTACTTCCGACGAACTTAACTATACATGGTTTCGGTGAATCCCACACAAATGATGAAAAAATGTTTATCGCTCAATACATTTTCAATGTTCATGCCGTCTACCTTCAGCATCTGGCACGACGTTTTATTTTATTACTTTTCACTACTAACTCAATTTGCAACACACTCTGCAGCTAGGATCTACATATCAATGAATGCACCTGCAAAATTGTATCACTGTAAGACTCATAATCCAGGAAATATGACGTGATAAACACTTGGCCGTCTCTTAAATACTTTCTGCTTAAACTGCCGTGCATTTAAACTTCAGATTGAAGCGCGACTATTTAATTTATAAGACACTTCTTTTTGTTTTGCAGACGGTATCCACAAATATAACTGAATCTGCAAAAACATTTCATTACACGATGCATAGTTCAGAATAATGAGATGGGTAAAAAAAGCTAGCTTTGCCCTAAAAGTGAGTGAAAATTGCTTTGTGGTAATTACTGGATGACGAGCTCTCCCTAGACTTCAATAGGTAGACGTCAGGAGTCTTCGGCTGCCAGACATTTTTTTCTCTCTCTTTCCTGCAGCCGTCATTAACAGTTGACAGTACTGCGTGAGGCTGTCATTGTCGTCTGAATTGCCATTGTTTCGCATACCACCGTTCAGAATGTTTTGTCTTCACCATACATTATTAAAATCAGTTACTATGCAGTTGCTAGTCCATGTCAGGAATCGTCCACAACGAGTTCTGGTAGGCCTAAAGTTTCAGCTTCATATGCAAACAACATGTAAAGAAATATGTAAGACCTACGATTTCCGTTCGCCTCTCCCCTTTGCAGCTGTAATATGGGGTCGGGTTTTCTTATCAGCTCCCTCTATGACCTCTACTACCATCTGACAGTTAACATACTATGCCCTATAATCATCCAGTGTTTATTATATTGGTGTGGTGTCTGCTCTTTCGGGCATGTCCAAACCACACCATTATAAGAAGTATTTATTCGCGAAGACGGCGTTAGCTTCACTTACTTCACCGCAGATGCGGTCATACGTTAGACCTCGCACGGAAATCCGTAATTGCGAGTGTAAGAGGGCATGGACAGTAGGGGCGCTATAGCCATAGCGTGCGACTTGTGGAAGTTTGAGACGGTCGGGAGGCGAGTATGGGTAGCCAACTGGTTAAGGCGACTGCTGGACTGAAGCGGGTGAACCAGGTTCGATTTCCTGCCCGGCTCACATTTTCACAAGTCGCCAATGTTTAATTTCAATGTCCTAATGCAGCCATTGTCAATCCTTCTTCCTTCCTAATCCTTCTTCCTTCCCCTCCTTCATCAATAATTTGCATATCCAGTGTTTGATAGAGTAACTTAGCGACTTCCAGCAAGTTTTAAAAACAACTTCAAACCATTTCTAAACTTTTCCTCGGTTACTCGCTTGAAGTCAAATCTTTAGCATATCTACCCATTTGTAATCAGTCGTTTGAAGCTGTTGTAATAGATATGACATACTTATTCACGGAATGAATGACATTAACTGCGAATGGGAAAGTTGAAAATGTGTACCCATCAGGGACTCGAACCCGCGTCTCCTGCTTTCTAGACAGTTGCGCTGACCTCTCTCTACACCACTGGGGACACAGCGATCACGACCCCTGCACGGAATTATTCAAGATAAAAATTCTCAACTTTATCCTGCCCACTATAACTCAAGCTCGTAGTTATTGTAAACTAATTCCCGTAAGAGTAAGGGCCTAGGAGTACCTCCGCACTGAAGAAAGGATAATTGCCCGTCATCTGCATTTTATAAGTTATATATGGCGTCTGTTCCTTCGGACATGGTTTCAGATAAAAAGAGTAAGTTACATTTTTACAGTATTGGCTTAATTATTAGTTGACGGTGGTGGTCTTTGATTGTTCAGTTTCTGAAGAGCTACGACACTGGTTTTGGAAAGTTATCTTCATAGCTACTAATGTCTTTCCAAGCAGCTAACCTACCCAAACATCGTTTTACGTGACAAGGTTTTCAGCTCGTCTACATACACAGAAACAAAAACTGACACAACAGATGGAATTAGAGACTCCAAAAGGTTTTATATAACGGAACTGTAAAACTAAAAAAATTGTCATAGTGGGATTCGAACCCCACGACTCTGACTGTGAGGCCAGAACGCTACCACCTGAGCTACACCAACAGGTGCTGCAATAGTTAAAATTATTGATACTTACGTGTACTTTGCAAAATTTAAAAGTCGTTTTTCTCGAGAATTTTTGAGAGTTACGTCGAATGGCTTAGGCTAATTCTTATTTAAGTTCTGATCTTCACGTAACATAAATATCAATAAATTCTAAAATCCGATACCCATGTGGTCTCCTTGTTAGATAGGAAATATTCTTTATGGAATTTCAGACTTTCAGTAACCAGGCACCCACCTTCGTTTTCATGGAGCGAATATGATATTACTTTCTCCTTTTTTGAATGCCGACAGAATGATTCGGAATAAATATTTTAGCTTCTCCTCGGCTTCTGACTTGAGAGGTGCCACCCCGCTGCCTATTTTCGTCGGCCACTCAGCACCAGCCGGCTGCATCCGCTCGAGACTTTTTGTGCGGACGTCCTGGTTCTTGTTTGCGACGATCGTCTCTCCACGTCTTATTACCGCATCCGATCGATCGGTCGCCGTTCAGGTCGTCCATTGTGGAGACAGTCGTTGGAAAGCGCTTTCTCTTTCCAGGGAACGCTGTCCCAGGAATCTCTCTCATCCTCTGAAAGCATCACGTTCTACTCTTTTTGTAAACAACGAGTCTTCTGTGTTGTTTGCCGCTTGTGCTGGCTGAAACGTAGCAACGGAAGCAAATTTCGCTTTTTCCAATATCGGGTATTCACTGCTACGTTTCAGTTGAGCAAATTTCTACATAACTAGGCCTACAGATCTTTAGAGATTTGTCGTTATTTCGCATTTTCCACTTTGTATAATCCAAGGAACGATGCTTTCGCATTAATAGTTGAGTTTTTCACGTACTCTGAAGCTTTGTAGATCACACAGCGAATTATTGCTTTAAAATACAAAATTTGACATTGCGGCACTACTAAAAAAAATGTTAACTCGAAGAAAAGCTATTGCATCTGATTATTTAGGGAATGGGTGTTTGATTGAAAGTGAACTTCACGGGAAGTATAAGGATTAGAGTCCTACCATTTTCTCTCTTACACTCAAATATTAGCTACTTAGTTGTGCTTCCCAAATGTATGCACTGAGACTTGAAATACCCAAAGAAATTGCGACAGACACACACTTTACAGAAGAAAATCTTGTTATATGTGAGGGACAAGTGAGTTTCCTTACCAGCGGAAAGTTGTATTGTACAAACGCTATATAACACTGGTGTAGACGTGAGTCAGCATGGGAAAAGGCGTTCCTCTGTTTTCTTTTTTCGTCCATGAAATAAAGTTATTCGCAATTTTATTGTTTCCGCTGGTGTTTCACCAGTTAGGAAATAAACTGTCGACCATTTTATTTGCAACACCATCTTCGAAAACAAATTTGAATAGCACATTACTATAGTAGCCAATATTTATTGTAGAACATATTCCTTTATCTTTCTCCGTCCACTGAAACAAGCAACAAGTTCTAACGTAGAGCAGTGGTCCCTAACCTGAGGTCTGCAAGACCTAGAGTACGGTCTGAGGAAGATACAAAGTTTCGAACTTTTATTCATTTTAGATCATTGAATCATGTTACGTAGTCAGTCAATATTGTGTGCCGACGATAACTTGATGACTTCACTGGTGATGATAGTAGATGATATCGGTAGCATTTGAAATTTATTCGTCACCTACTGTTGTCAACGCTTACTCAATTCCAAAATGATAGTGTAAGAATGTGTTTAAATCCATCCGGTTGGTCAGATTTGTTGTTAAAAAGCAAAAGTCGTGCAATGACATTCCGGTAATCTCCTACCGTTATCTTACGATTTTCTCAACGACTTGTATAGGTGAACAAAGATTTCCTGCAGATCCAGGAATCGATTGAAACTAAGAGATCATACGCGTGTAACTTTGAGCAACAGTATCAGCTCTAGGATTATCGAACTTGAAAATAAGATGTAAACTCACATTGCCGCAACCGAATTTTCAACGAAGTGTTCATTACAATAGTACTGTCAGTGTATATTACTTATGAATGTGCAGTCTGTCAACATGATTGACAATATAAAATAGTGACAAAGTCTGTAAAACTATAAAGCTGCGAAACTCAGTAATAGGAAAAAGCCATACAAAGCCATTATAAAAAATGAACATTACTTAATTCCTGGAAAATTGATAGTTTCGCGAAAGAGGGAAACATAATAAACAGTGATAGGCGAATTTGTCAAAACTACTACCTACATTCTGAGATTGATGCCTTCTATCAAGTAACCTCAAGAACAGAAAGGAAGAGGTGGAATCATTCTGATCCCGTTCCCTTTTACTTGTTCCATCAGCAGAATCTCCACCTTACTCACGGCTGGTACGGTAATGGAAGACAGTTTAGCTATATGGTAATTGCTTTCTTGTATTCAGGAAATGCACAGAGGAAGAAGTGGTGCTGCATCGGGTCAAGTCGACCCCAGCTGGTAATACGAGGGTTAATACATTACAGTAGCCACAGCTTCAAGTGCGGGTTCAGTTGCCTCAAGGGGAAGCAGTTGTTACTTATCGCATTGCTCTTAAGACGCCGTCGCTTCGTCCATGGTAGTGTAGGCTGTAAGGTGTAAAGAACTCTTGAACTCTGCAAGTGAGGTTAAGTTGTTCTGGAACCGGCTTGTCTGGTTGGTGTATATTTTCAGTAGCTTGAAGAATGGGACACGTGGGACGTAAAGGTGACCTAGCGTGTTTCATGGCCACAGACATAAAGGGCAAGTAGGCAGTAAAGCGACGGTCGTTCGTGGTGTTGTTTGTTACCATACTTCAGGAAACAAAGGTTTTGAAGGCTCTTGGCTAGAAACAGCTCAGGTGTCATTAGGAACTACGCCTGCGCTTGCAAATGCATTTGTAGCAGCGCACTTCCTTCGAACCAAAAGCAACGTCAAACATTAGCATTACTTACACTTAGGAAACATTAGATACCAATGGTTTAGGGTTTTCGCTATATCTAGAGACGGCATTATTTCTGAAAAATGGAGAAATCGAATTTGCTATATATAGACTGAATGACACCTGTATCGACCCTATTGTGGAGGTAGTAGATTTAGTGGTGGTTTTCAGTATGGGAGATGATTTCAGCCGCGGTGGAGTAGCCGAGCGGTCTAAAGCGTCTTGCTGCGGAGCGCGCGGTTGCTCGCCGTGGAGGTTAGAGTCCTCCCTGGGGCATGTGTGTGTGTGTGTGTGTGTGTGTGTGTGTGTGTGTGTGTGTGTGTGTGTGTGTGTGTTTGTCCGTAGGTTAGTTTACCTAGGTTTAATTAGTTTGTAAGCTACGAACTGATGACCACGCAGTTTGGTCCGATAGATTTACAAACATTTGAACATTTGGATGATTTCACGCTACTCTCCACGCTAGTCAATTCCGTCCAAACCTCTTCTTTTCCAAATAACTACTGCAGTCTACCTGCATTATAACTTTGTTATTGTGGTCTTCAGTCCAAAACTGTTTTGGTTCAAATTCAAATGTTTCTATAGCTTATGGGACTTAACTACGGGGTCATTAGTCCCTAAACTTAGTAACTACTTATGAACTAACTAATACTAAGGACGGCACAAATATCCATGCCCGAGGGGGGATTCGAACCCCCGACCGTAGTGGCCGTGCAGACCGTGACTGCCGCGCCTCAGTCCCCTCGGCCACCGCGGCCGGCGCTGGTTTGGTGCAGCTTGCCACCCTCCTCTATCCTGTGGAAGCCTCGTCATTTCTGAGTAAGAGCTGCAACCTCTTTCCTTATGAATATGCTTACTGTATTCGTCACTCTGTGCCCCTCAGTGATTTTTTACAACACATGCTTCCATCCAAGGCTAAACTGACGATTCCTTGATGTTTCAGAATTATTCTCACCAATCAATCCCTTCTGTTAGTGAAGATGTATCACAAATTTTTCTCCCCAATTAATTTCTGTACGTCCTCATTACTTACGTTATCTACCCACCTAATCTTCTGCATTCTTCTATAGCACAAAATTTCAGAAGCTTCTGTAATCTTTTTGACTGATCCTATTGTCCACTTTTCACTCTTGTACAATGCTACACTTCACATACACGTCATCAAAAAGATTTCGTAACTTTTAAATTAACTCTGGATGTCAACAAATTTCTCTTTATCAGAAATAATTTTGTTCCCGTAGCATTCTCCGTTATTACTTCGGTCATCAGAAGTTCTTTTGCTACCCAAATAACAGATCTCATCTACTTCTATTGTCTTGTTATCTAGACTACCTTCCAGTATCTTTGTTTTGCTTTTGTTAATTTTCATCCTACACGCTTCTATATCAGGGCACTGTCCATTCGGTTCAGTTGCTCTTCTAGGTCCTTTGCTATCTGTGACAGAATTACAATGTCTTCGGCAAACTGCAAAGTTCATATTTCTTCTCCCTGAACTTTAATTCCATCCCCAAATATCTCCTCACTTTCCTTCACAGTTTGCTCAGTGCACAGCTTAAATAATACTGGGGAAAAGCTACAACCCTGTTTTACTTACTTCCCATTCAATGCGTTCGTTTCATGCTCTTAGATTCTTATGACTGCTGACTAGTTGTTGTACAAGTTCTAAGTCTTCTCGTTACCTATATTTTACCCTTGATTGCGTCACAATTTGTTTGAGTGTATTCCAGTCAATATTGTCAAAAGCTTTCATCGTATCTACAAAAGCTAAAAAGATAAGCCTGCCTTTCCGTAACTTATCTTCTAAGGTAAGTAGTAATGTAGTGCCTCAGGTCTTCCTAGATTTCTTATAATTTCAAACTGATCTTCTCCGAGGTAAAATTCTTCCAGTTTCTCGTTCGTCGGTGTGTAAATAATTAGTATATTTTGCAACCGTGGCTTATTAAACTGATAGTTCTGTAATTTTCACTGTCGTTAAATCACTCTCGGTGCACGCTGGCGACATCGAACTAAGGTTTTTTTTAAATGCATATCTATACAAATCTAAGAAACTAAACCATAAATCTGGTGTTGCAAGCTACTATAAACTATAGTTTACTAAACATTCCTAAGATTTACTATTGCAGTTCGTAGCAGTCCCACTTACACTCCAATCTGGAAGCAAAACGTTACGTGTAAAACACAACTTTTTGTGCTTACTTTTTATGTGACATAGTATTGGAGGCCTTAACATTTAATTGACTAGAGCGTAAACGATAAATTTCCTCGTCCTGCGAATAAAATTTGGAGTAGTAGAAGTTTCGATGGTTTAGTAACAAGGTACGATTCCCCCTTCTGACGTTGGGTGAGGGAGGAGAGAGAGATATGGGCTAGAAATCTATGTTTCTTATTTGTTTTTAGATCTCTTTTTCTTCAGATGGCCGCGCGGGAGTCTGGAGCGCCACGTTGCGGAGGGTCGAATCCTCCCTCGGGCATGAATGTTTGTCTTTAGTATAAGATAGTTCATAAGTAGTTTGTAAGTTTAGGGACTGATCACCCCGCAGTTAAGTCCCATAAGAGTAACAAACACTTGAACGTTTTTGCAAATTTTCAAATGTTTGTAGAGCTTATGGGACTTAACTACGGGGTCATCAGTCCCTAAACTTACAAACTACTTATGAACTAGCTAATACTAGGGACGGGACAAATATCCATGCCCAAGGCGGGGATTCGAACCCCCGACCGTAGTGGCCGTCCAGAACGTGACTGACGCGCCGCAGACCGCTCGGCCACCGCGGCCGGCACGTTTCTGCAGTTGCACAGTTTCTATAGGACAGTTAACCCTATTTTGCGACTAGAAATAATAGGCTAAATAATACCAGACGTTTTTCGCTTTATTTAAAAGCTTCTTCAGTGGCTAAATGTGAAATTTATTTTTACATTTTTGTACGATTTTATTTTATTTTTTTAAATTTTGATCGTGAACATTTCTCATGTTATGGCTTTGTATTATTCTAAATGTAAGTAACTATTAAGAGTCCCGCGGTCTAAGGCACCATGTCATGAATTGCGAGGCTGCTCCCTCTGGAGGTTAGAGTCCTCCTCCGAGCATGAGGGAGTGTGTTGTCCTTACCTTGAGTTTAATTAGTTCACGGAAGTTGTAAATCTAGGGACCGAAGACGTTGGCAGCTTGGTCCTTTAGGTTTGGAAACATTTGAACTATTAAGATTACTTTTTTTTCTGTGTCGTCTCCCACGCCTAGTATTTTTTTTCTTTGTTGTAATTAATATTGGCACTAAATGTAGATAGATATCATTAGTTTGAAGACGTATGCCTGCGGCGATTTACGCTATACCATGTCGTGTTTCTAACACGTGAGAAAACATTGTCAAAACTTTTTTCATTAAGATTTTCTTTTCCCTCTAACGGTATACGCCTGTTAAAATGTGCAAGCTCTTTATGAACATGTATTACCGTAAATGTGGAATCACTGTTGTTTGCATTGTTCGTGCTGTCGCCATATACTCGTAGTTGCTACTTTTTCCAGTTGCTACAGTTATACAGGGTGTTACAAAAAAAGTACGGCCAAACTTTCAGGAAACATTCCTCACACACAAAGAAAGAAACTATGTTATGTTGACATGTGTCCGGAAACGCTTAATTTCGATATTAGAGCTCATTTTAGTATTTCTCTTTAAATGTAAATTGAAATAATTCGTGCAGGTAATTGTCAAAATACCCAATTGTTTCGTTAGTATGTACTGTACTTCCTCGATTCACCTCCAGTTGGCCCAATGGAAGGAAGGTAATGTTGAGTTCAGTGGTTGTTTTGACTTGCGACTCATTGCTCTAGAGTACTAGCATCGAGCACTTCAGTACGTAGCATCAACTGGTTAGTGTTCATCACGAACGTGGTTTTGCAGTCAGTACAATGTTTACAAATGCGGTGAATCGGGAAAGTACAGTACATACTAACGAAACAATTGTCTGCACGAATTATTTCAATTTACATTTAACGAGAGATACTGAAATAAGCTCTAACATGGAAATTAACCCAGATAGAGCGGAATTATTTTTGGTTTTATTTTTATTTCAAAAGGTATGAATTACCTTCATATGTCTTCACCAAAACGTTATAAGTGTTTTTTTTTCACGAACACACCATTAGTTTTGGAATATTGCCCATTTTTCATGAAGGACGTCAAAATGAATGTTTTAGAATTTTCATCTGATGAATAATTAATATTAAAACACTACTTAAAATGAATAATATACTTACAAATGTCGCAATAATTAGAGAATGTTCAAGAAATATGAACTTAACTAAGATATAACTAATATCATCTGTATGAACCTCAACTTTGCAGTCGTATCCTACCATTTTGCAATCAACAGTAAATACTAAAATTGATCTAAAATAGGAGGAGATTCAAAGAAATGAAATACGACACTGTGCACCAATTTGTAACTACAATTATGAAAAACTAAGCCACCATTTTCGTCCTTCTAGAAGGACGCCGGCCGCGGTGGCCGAGGGGACTAAGGCGCTCCAGTCATGGTCTGCACGGCCACTACGGCGGGGATTCGAATCCCCCCTCGGGCATGGATATTTGTGCCGTCCTAGTTCGTAAGTAGTTCATAAGCAGTTTGTAAGTTTAGAGACTGATGACCCCGTAGTTAAGTCCCATAGACTATTTTTAATTTTTGATTTTTCTAGAAGGACGTCAGCGCTATCTGGGTTAAGCATTTCCGGACACATGTCCACATAACATATTTTCTTTCTTTGTGTGTGAGGAATGTTTCCTGAAAGTTTGGCCGTACGTTTTTGTAACACTCTGTATATGACGACAAACTCTGATGCACTAGAGTAACTCTCGAGGGTGAACTTAGGGTTCCCGGCAGGTCGCATAACCTAGTTTATACAAAGCAGCGAAACCCTGAGTCAGCTTGCTCGCCTCGTCAAACTGCAGTTCTCCGAGATGCTTGTTTGGAGGTGTGCGTGCCGCGGCGTTGTGCTAAGGACAGCGTGCGTCAGCGGAGACTTGTGCGGCTGATGTACGGCGCTGTTTCCACAACACGTGCGCCAATTTATCCAGAGCGCCGGCCATATTAGTGCGGGCTTCCAGCGCTCGCGCGAGGCGCGTGGGCTGCTAAGTGGGTAGTGGACGCGAAGCGCGGAGGCACAGCCAGTGGAAGGTTTTCGGCCGCATTGTGTTCCGGCACTGAAAATTGAAGGTAGTGAGGGAGAATGAGACAGTTTATGCACCTGAGAGAGCCCCGAAGTCCATGTTAACTTGGACCTTCGTTCTCTTCCAAAGGACTCCACACCTAGCTTCGTTTACCGGAGAGAATTTCTCGCACTTCGGTTCAAATTTGATGACAATTTGTTCATCTACACTGATGACTCAAAGACAGACCACGGTGTTGGGTGAGCCTTTGTGCTTGGCAACGCCTCGTTTAAATATCGTCTCCCTGGGTGGAGTTCCATTTTTACAGCTGAGCTGTATGCATTACATCAAGCCACCCAATACGCCCGGCGAAACTCGCTCAATAAGAGTGTCATTTGCTCGAACTCTCTGAGTGCTCTTTCGAGCCTCCGCACGCTATATCCTGTCCATCCCTTGGTACAAAGCATCCACAATTGTCTTACCTATCTTTTAGCGAGCGGAACTACTGTCACATTTCTGTGGGTCCCTGGCCACGTGGGAGTGTTGGGGAATGAGTCTGCGGATACGGCTGCAAAGGAGGCTGTTCTCCTTCCTCGGCTATCTAGCTTTTCTACTACCTTCGTGCTGGCGTCTCACGTTGGTTTTTACATTGGTCATCCATGTCAGGGAACAAATTGCGAGCCATTAAACCTGTGCCTGATGTTTGGTCAACGTCATCTCGACCCTCTCGCCGAGAGGAGATTGTTCTGGCCCTGCTTCGTATTGGCCGCTGCCGTTATAGCCACCAGTATTTACTTCGTGGTGATCCTTCTCCCTTATGTGATCACTGTCATGAACCTTTTACTGTGTACCACCTTTTAGTGCAGTGCCCGTTTTTAATCGTCTACGTCATGATCTATGTTTACCATTTGAAATGTCTGATATTTAACTGATGATCAGCATTCTGCTGACCGAGTTTTACTTTTTATACATCGTGTAAATATGGCGAAGGCCATTTAAGTTCTAACCCCGGATCGATTTTACTATGCGCAGTGTTGGGCGCTAATGACCTAAGTACTTTTGCGCCCTAAAAACCACAAATAAAAGTTTATGCACCTGGAAGCTTTGGAGCAATAAGACGGTTCCACCACATTGGCCCAAGGCGAAGCAATCAGAACCGGAGAGTGGTTTGAAGACCACAGTGCTTTACTAGGCATGTACGTGTTTGGAGTAGATTTGGGTAGTTCGCGAACGAACTAGTTCGGAAGAGCGCTCCCACAGGCTAACTACGCAAACTAGTTCGCAGATCCCTCGCCTCTTAGTTCGTCCGCTCCTTTTCCGAAGACTGACGGGTAACAGCGAGAGGACACGAGAGCGCGCAGAATCGCGTGATTTCCTTCTGGCAGTTGCCATCATTTCGAGCTGAGATGCAGATCAGCTGTAGTTTTAGTAGCAGTAGCAAAAGACAAAACGAGCGGACGACTTAAAGAACGACCTACTTCGCGGCCGAGCTGCGAACTGAAAGGAGAGCTACCGATCGCGAACTAAAATATGCGCGATAGGTCGCGAACAGAATTAAAAATCACGTGTTTGCCTTCTGCTGATGAGAGCCATTTCGAGGTTTGCGTCTGTCTGCTAGATTACATTGTTCAGTGCTACAAAATTTCTGCTTTGAGGTATTCTGCTCTCTGCAATATCTGACTAATCAATTCCATAATGCCAAGATATAGAGATAACTCTAAACTTAAACGCGAGAAATTATCCACAACCTGTTTCTTTTGGTTTGCGTGATATCGTTAGCGGCTCAAGCAGCAAGCGCTTGAAGCAGCTAGGTGGGGGAACTTCTCACTCCACCTGCATGCGCAGACCATGTCGCTCAGCCGTCACTGGGAGCGGACGAACTAAAAGAACGAACTAATTCGCGGTAGAGCCGCGAACTAAAGTGAGCGCTCCCGATCGCGAACTATTATGCGCTAGTTTGGAGGTGATATGCTGTTGCCTTTCTCTGGCCTTTGAACTGACTTACCTATCCCGTTATGAGGGGACCCAGAGTTTAACGTAGATTTCTAACCATGGTGCAACTCGGCATTTTAAAACTACTACTTTACCAGAGGTGAAGAAAGTGACAAAAGGACATTGTCCTGTGTCACGTAATAAAGCGTGCAAATTCCATTCAATTCGTTGGTCGAGCTTTCTGTGGTAAAATGCAAATTTGAATCGATAATAAGAGATTGAGTCGTAAGAAGTTGTGCCCACAACGATGTTGTGTACATGTTTGTAGGACGTATAGTACCGTAGGCTTTTGCTCGATATGGTTAGGAATTAACTTTGTGTAAACGTAAAAATTGCTGCAACTTAGAGACACACTTAGCTGGCGAATTGATTCCAACATCATGGTGAAAAGCGCACGCATCTCTTTTAGGACCTGAAGTGAGACAAGATTATTCGATGGAATATAACCGACAATCTGCAGTAAATAGAAAATTAGAAAACATTGAAAATTGTCGCCTTATCTGACTTGTAAATTTTCCAGAAACAATGGAGAACTGAAATCCAAGAAAAGCTCGCGTCCAAAGAAATCCAAAACGCCTAAAAAAATTGCACCAAACTATGAGAGCATCGAAAGGAAAATGGGGGGGGGGGGGGGGACACACAATCGGGCGTAAAAGCGACTACATTGGTCTATTGGGTATCCAGCGACCAGCGAAACGTGAGATGTATCTGTTCTGTAGCGATTATTCTAATCATTGCATTGAAAAGCTCGTCAGTTCATTTTATCCAATTTCTGTCGTGCCTTAGTTGCTTAGAAATTTCGTGAACCGTTTTTGTAACTAAATAAAAGGCGTTTGTTTATGCCATACTGTTTCGCTTCTTTTAATTTGGGAATCATAATGGATTGTGTTTTTCTAGGGTTGTTAATCCACAAATGTCTTCCTAAGAGTGGAATGTAATTCTCCAGATGGTCGATTTTTGGTCTCTCTTGACTACCACACTTTCTTCTACGCGTCACCTGCGGTGTGAGATGTCCAACTAAATATCAAGAGACTAAAAATCGACCCTGTGTTGCTGAACAATGATAGATTTTTATGGATGTCAGTGTACCGTGTCCTCAGGCCACAAATGTTTGCGATTGGTGTTCAGCATTCTGGAGAATTCCAGCAAATGATTTGGTCACCTATCGCGCTCAACATGAATCCTATTGAATTTATTAGACACAATGGAGAGCTGAATTCGTGCTCAAAATCCTGCGTTGGCAACCCTTTTTGGAATTATGAAAAGCTTGGCTCAATATTTCTGCAGGGGATTTCCATCGAATTGTTGACTCTGTGCCACGTACTGCTCTTCTCTCAAAAAGAGGTCAGACTGATTTATGAGGTATGGGCTGAGTTCATGGCGATGTCAGTAGGATACCAAATCTGGAGAAACTATCACAAAATTTGGCCCTTCATGTGCTTCTGTTGTCACATTGTCACAGCACATAAGGTAGAAAACTGTAATTCAGACGCTATTGAAGCCTTTCTGATTTTTAAGCTTCTTTTGAACAAGGCTATTTACAGAATGTTCCTGTATAAGTTGCTGAAATCTTGTGTGTTTATTACATCAGGATGTTGACTTATAATACTGCATTGTTTTCAGTATGTTTCATAGATGCAATTTGGTCCTCATTAAACTAGAAGTGGAAGGTTACTGTTTACTACAATATGTCTGTCAATATCACAAAGTTTTGCATCTTCCGTGTAAGGGATGTCATAGGAACGATCCTCCCCCTCAAGATACGTCATACTTCAGTATAATTAATCATTTATGTATTAAGAAGACGTGGGTAACCAGTGTTGTTACTGCAATTTTGCCCAGTGGAATGTGATGGGTACCGACAAATGCTTAGTTCGTATCCAGTTTATAGGCATAACTATCTTGTTTTACTACATACTGTATAGAACTATTACCTGTTAAATAATGAGAAAATATTGCTTGACGCTTATTTGTGCATTACGTCCAAAAAATGTTCAGTTGTTTGTAAACCTATGGGACCAAACTGCTGTCGTTTACAAACTGTCATTTTAACTTATGCTAAGGACAGCGCACGCACGCACGCACGCACGCACGCACGCGCGTCCAACGGAGGACTCGAACCTCCGACGGCGAGCAGCACACGCTCCGCAGTAAGGCGCCTTAGAGCGCTCGGCACTCCACCGCGACTGCATTACGTACCTCCGTTTTCATGTGTAGCTATCCGTTACGGTTTTAGTAAACAATTTATACAAGCGATTCCTCCCCTCTCCCATACTCACGCCCCTTTCTTCCTAAATTGCACCCCTTTCCCGCCCCCGCACCTTCCGTTTCCCATCTAGGCTATCGCTCGCCCTCGAGGTGGAACCGCGCCCACGACGTGGTGCTTCTTCTCCGGTAACCCAATAGAACCTCCAGGCGCATCCGTCACGGCTGCCACATCCACTAGAGGTGATTCTTCACCCCGCTGGCTTTCCTTCGCCTCCGTGAACTCAAACTTATTCATGACCACCAGGCGGACATTAAGTAGAGGGGTGGAACTGCCCAGAACGACTCCGTCGCGAATATACTGCCTGAATCACTTGAGCATCGTTGCGCCTTCAGTTTTTAGGAGTTTTTTCGATGGCGGCGTATGGAATGGTATTTTAGATTCCGTTGATATTTTGGAAGCTACCCCAAGAGCATGTGGGAAGAATTCGGTCGTAACGTGTCAAGATCGTTATCATATAGAGTACGTTTGGAATTAAGTTATCCACAGGGATTTCTGCTGACCTTGTGTAAATCCTTCGCAGTTTCCCAAAATCGTTCGTGTCATTCAGGTCTCTTATAACATCTGAATGTCTGTAGCCGGTTGATGGAATTCGAATATGACACTCTTTTTTTCCCCTATTAGCCATCGATAATTTTTTTTTCTTTTGTCATTGGGAAGAGTAGTGAGACTGTCACAGAAGGTGAGGATACGTAATTCTGATTTGTGTGGTCGTACTATTATAATTCCATGCCGAATACACAAATCACTCCCTTGTAAACTAAAGTGGGTGGCAGATATTGAAAACATTTCTCCATCGAATAATGTTTCATTGTCTTATGTCCTGAGAATCACATTTTAATCTAATATTTCCTACATACAGAACTGAATGTCTTGATTACCTGTTTACAATAAGTTTCTAAATGTTTGCGAATCGTGCAACTGAAACGGACTTGCTTGTCAGCCCGGTTTTCACATACTGAGGTGTGACACACCACATACAAACCGAATCCAGACGTACTGTTTCAGGAATTTGTCCTCCAATTCCACTGGAGTTCCCGTGTAATCTAGTTTCTACGATAGCAAAGTTTTTTCCTCCTTTTCTTATGTGACTAACTCCAGTTTTTGGGTTAAGAAAACCTTTATTTCTTGTTTGAACTACTTATTTTGTCGTAGTTCTTCATTATGCTTTACGCATCATACTTCTTCCTTACTTAGGCAGAAGATTAAATTTTAAAGTATCCATTGTTATTCATATCCATTCCTTTCGAATCTTAGTTAATTTTCATAATCATCTTTCTTTTATACATCAAAGAAAAATTTAAGACACAGCGATGTATCGTATATCGTCACATGATACTGGATTGTTACAACTTTAGTTGTGCTCAATCTGAGTCCGTAATTGCAGAAGTTGGTCCATTTAATTGCACGAAGTTGTCAGAACTACTTCGATGTGTAAGTGACCAAATTACTGACACGTCATTTTAATTACGTTGGTGTTAGGTTCTTTCAGTCTTTCTAACACTTGAAGTCCAAAGTTTGGAGAAGTCTTTTTCACATTACTGTAACCTTAATGTAGCTGTTTTTTCATTTATTATTGCATTGATTAAATTGATGTCTTTGGGAGATTCCTCCGCAGCGTGGAAAATCGTGTAAGCGTTTGTTGACTCGGATCCGTTAGGCAAATGTTCAAATGTTTGTATAGTTTATGGGACTTAACTACGAGGTCAGCAGTCCCTAAACTTACAGACTACTTATGAACTAGCTAACACTAAGGACGGCACAAATATCCATCACCGAGGGGGATTCGAACCCCCGACCGTAGTGGTCGTGCAGGCCGTGACTGGCGCGCCGCAGTCCCCTCGGCCACCGCGGCCGGCAATCCGTTAGGCATGAATACTTCTCCAGTAGAGCGATCTATGCACACATTTCCATTCGTCTGTTGGTACGCATCCTGTCAGTATGTCTAGTATACAATAGTTTACCCCTAACTGTAGTATATTTTATATCCCACTAGCTATACGCTGGGGACTGATGACCTAGCTGTTTAGTCCCCTAAAAACCACCACCACCACCACCAACAACAACAACAACAACAGCTATACGCTGGTGCGTCGCAACCGTAGTCAGAGAAGGGCCTTGCATACAGTTGGTTTTCAGGTTTCCGTTAAAATGGAACACAAATTGGATCGTTTTATTTCTAGATATGAATTGAAATATATGTAAACTTATGGAAATAATGAATTGAATTGCATTTGTAATTCGCAGCGAAATAACAAGATAATTAACTAAGCCACAAAAATTCAGTATTTGTTTTCGTAAAGATAAAATTGTGAGGCTTGATTTTGCTACAGACGTGAACTGCCAAAAATACTTATCTCAACGAGGTAAAAAGAATAAAAAACTAACAATGTCATTTGTTAGTTTATTACGAAACTGTTTGCGCCACTGTTGTGGTTCTCTGTTGGAAAAAGTGATGATAGAGTCGTTAAGGTAAAAAACATCCGGCCAAATAAGCTGAACGGATTTCTAAAAGATCGAAATTCGGATTTTTTTTCTCCGTGTTCCTATGTTGGTGAAGTAAAGCATGTATGTGGCCGCAAGCTTCGCTCAAGTTACTTGTGAAAAACCCCATGAATAATTTAGTTGATGTGGAGATTAGGAACTACGGTTTTACATTTTAAAAATGTTTGTAAGTTTAGGGATTGATTACCCAGTAGTTTAGTCCCATAAGCTGTACAAACTACTTATGAACTAGCTTATACTAAAGACGGCACAAACATCCATGCCGTAGGGGGATTCGAACCCCCGACCGCAGCGGCCGTGCTGACCGTGACTGGCGCGCCGCAGACCGCTCAGCCACTGCGGCCGGCTTTACAGTTTATTATTAGTATAATTTACACAAGCTATGTATTGTTTATTTTCAGAGTTGTCTTCTGACCACTGTAGTTCGTCCTATGGAACTCCTAAAGAAAGCTATATTCGTTTAAAATACCTATACAACAACGTCATGCTTTAGGACATAGCCGGCCGCGGTGGCCGAGGGGAATGAGGCGCGCCAGTCACGGTCTGCACGGCCACTACGGTCGGGGGTTCGAATCCTCCCTCGGGCATGCATGTTTGTGCTGTCTTTAGTATAAGTTAGTTCATAAGTAGTTTGTAAGTTTAGAGACTCATGACCTCGCTGTTAAGTCCCATAAGCTTGACAAACATTTGAATTTTCTTTCAGAAAATCTTTTCATGTCTATTGCCAGTCTGCATTTTATAGGCTATCCTCTCTATTATGGCCTTTATTGTTTGTTTTACCGGTCAAATAGCAAAAATCGTTTGTTGTTTTAAAAATTTTAAAAATCTGATTTCGTCATTTCGTGACGTAACACAACTACACTGTTTCATGTTTGTTGATGTTCACATAACCTTTTCCGTTGCGGTCAAATTAGACTAACTTATTCCTCGTTTCTGACAAAATTATGTCACTGACAAACGCAAAGTTTTTCTTTTCTCTGAACAAAATTCCCTGTGTACAAAATCTAAGACATCGGAGCTAGGCTGTAACCATGTCCCCGTTGTCAACCACGGATTCCTCTTCAAGTCTTTACTCTCACTACTGCCCTCTTTCTAAACAAATAAGACAACCAAAATTTTTGAAATTATGTAAATCTAGGATACAAACTACTGTGATCATCAGTCCCTAATCTTACAAACTACTTACAAGAACTTCAGGTCCCTCCCCCCACACACAAACTTGCCCGAGGGAGGACTCGAACCTCCGGCGGAACTGTCTTGCAGTCGATGACAAGGCGGCCTAGAACTGTTCGGCTATTCCCGCACGGCTAGCAGACTATCAATTATTTATTCGCAATTTTCGAAATCTGCCGACTTCAGACCCACCTCTCGAGGTAGTCTATTATTGCAGGTAAACTCGGTAGATTCGCAAATTGCTTATATATACCGGGTGATCAAAAAGTCAGTTTAAATTTGAAAACTTAATCACGGAATAATGTAGACGGAAAGGTAAAAATTAACACAGGTGCTTGGAATGACATGGGGTTTTATGAGGAAAAAAAAAAAAAAATAAATAAATAAAAATAAAAATAAAAATTGTCCTACAGATGGCGCTTCATCTGATCAGAAAAGCGATAATTAGCATAACAAATTAAGACAAAGCAAAGATGATGATCTTTACAGGAAATGCTCTATGTTCACCATCATTCCTCAACAATAGCTGTAGTTGAGAAATAACGTTGTGAACAGCACTGTAAAGCATGTCCGGAGTTATGGTGAGGCATTGGCGTCGGATATTGTCTTTCAGCATCCCTAGAGATGTCGGTCGATCACGACACACTTGCGACTGCAGGTAACCCCGAAGCCGATAATCGCACGGACTGAGGTCTGGGGACCTGGGAGGCATGACGAAAGCACACGATCATCACCAAACGACGCGTGCAAGAGTTCTTTCACGCGTCTAGCAATACTTTTTTGTTCTAATAAACCCCATGTCATTCCAAGCATGTATGTCAATTTTTACCCCTCTATATTATTCCGTGATTTATTAAGTTTTCAAATTTACTCTTTTTGATCACCATATATATTGTGTGTGTGTGTGTGTGGGGGGGGGGGGGGGGGGGGGGCAGGGGGATATGGTTCTTGGGAACAGACGTTTCATAGTAAATAGCAAATAAAGTTTCTGTCGTTATGTTTCATCCATGATATCTGCTTAATTGGAAGGAGTGAATTTCAATCAACATGGTCAAAAACAATTTCTCGTCACGTAAATATAACCTTGACCCTTTCAACGAGCAATTTGATTAGACCTACTAGCGCTGGTGATTGCGTTTACACGGTGGAACATTGCAGTGAGCGTTAGGGATGCAGCGCTCTGTGACGTGTACTTGAGTGTGTGGCGACAGCCGGCTGTTGGCCTTTTTGCGAGCAACCATCCAGTGTGCGTGTTGGGCGTCGCGCGGCACTGGGGCCGTGTACTGCAGATTGCCTGCCACCGCCGCGACACTTCTGCGCGTCGGCATTTTATGCCCCTGGGATACACGGTGTGTTAACCGGTCGCCAGCAACCTGTAACATTTCACATTATCGCCTTCCTAATAGTGCCGTATTTTTACTCTTATCGTATTTTAGGCAAGTTCGAGGCTTACACAAATCGTCAGTTCGAAAAAAGAAATGGTGTGGCCTTGAAATGTATCGCAGGCCAGGCTGTAGTGGAAGAAGTTAAATTGTCATCCATCAGTTTCTAACTTCCTCCCCGTAGCTGAGTTGACAGGTCAGTTTTTGTAGCCGCGCGGACTGGGGCACTATGTTACAGATTGCGCGGCCACTCCCGTCGGAGGTTCGAGTCCTCCCCCGCCCGCGCGCGCGCGCGCGCGCGTGTGTGTGTGTGTGTGTGTGTGTGTGTGTGTAAGTGAAAAAGTTCATAGTTTGCGTAACTCCGGGGCCAAACTGCTAGGGTCATAAGTCCCTAGACTTACAGACTACTTTGACTTATACTAAGGACACACGCGCGCGCGTCTATAAGTCTAGGGGCTTATGACCCTAGCAGTTCGGCCCCGGAGTTACGCAAACTATGAACTTTTTTTCAATTCTTGTATAGCCCGCGCAGAGTACCATGGACTAGTAGTCGACTGTAATAAGTGCACGTAAGCTATATATGATCGTAGCTCTTGTTATACAGGAACCAGATATTGAAAGAACGAAAGTAGTTTCCTTGATTTAAAATAGAGAAATCGAAATCAGTAAATCCTGAAAACCTAACGAATAACTTCCAACCTCTGACGTAATCTTACGAAAAGACTGCTGTCTTCGTCTGTTAGCTAAAACAAATAGCGTTATTGATTCTTTAACCTTTTGTAAAACTTAAAAACACTATCTTTTCTGTCCCTGGCCAGATTTAAATGAAATAAAGGCCATGAAACTTCGTCGAATAGTCTTCGTCTCAATGAGGAAACTGCGCAAGTGTTGTATTACAGTCTGATGAATGAACTAATAAACGATTTTTCACATATATGGCAGAGTTAGTATGTCACAGAGAATATAACACCCCCTAAAAGTATTTAATGCTCCAATTCAATAGATTTTTGCTCGCCACACTCGTGCACTGCCACGCCCTTACTAACAGCATGAGACCGGGGGCTTATCTACTAACACAACGAAGAGTGGGTGACATTGGGTGGTCTTGGAGAAATGTCACTACGTACACACACAAGCCTTTCATATCTGGATTACATTAGTATCAAATCGTAACGGTCCAAAATAATGCTGAGCAGCACCTTGTCCAGCGATATTTGAGCCTTGACCATTTTCACTGGTGGTTTGACCTCTGACTCGGGATGCTGATTTTGTTCCTTTTTGGATTAGGCGGCAAATGGGCAAATGGTCAGACACAGCTCCATCGTTTCCGCTGCCGCCTCGGTGGGCATTTTGTAAGTGTGGGCAACTGCAGTACGCAGTGATCTCTTACTGAAAATGTGGAAGTTGTTGAAACTAATAATCAATACTGGGTTATGGCGTTGAGTGTCCACCGATCGCGTCATTGTACGCCAATAGAGTCCTTGGCATTTAGAGGCATGCGGTTTGCAGACCGCTCATTCGGTCGTTGTCAGTTTCACAGACGTCTTGGTCCCTTACTCCAACCATACTACCAACAAACCACCATGTGTCACAAACGTCGAACTACACTAAAGTAGCTTCTCGTGTCTGACATGAAGCTGTGTCTAACTAATGAAAAATCCCTGGCTGTATCAGGAACTAAACCAGGCTCTTCTGCTCACCAGTCCCACAAAATCATAACTTACAATTAAAACTGCGACGTCTGTATTTTCGAACTTATCCGGAAGATCAAACGTCGCTAAGTTACGCTGTAGTTGTTCCAGATGTCGTGTGATTTGGGATATTTTTGTCACTGGTGCTTGTAGGTGCTCATGGTAAAAAGACATTGTGAAAATTGGGTCAGATAGGATAACTTATTGTGTAGTCCTTGCAGGTTTGTGAAGGCCATGTGTCTGGATGGTGCAAGGGTTAGCAAAACTGTCTAATAAGCAGGAGGCTCAGGTTCGAACCCTGGTCTCGTCACAAATTTCCGTATGTCCATTTTGGCTGACTAGAACACCTACCAGCAGCTGACACAAAAATACCCCAAGTAAATCATACAGATCTGCTGCAGTAGTCTTCTTTCCTAGCATTTTTCCCATTACTTGGGGTCTGCTCTTCTGCTACGTCTTTTCCACAGAGCTCTGTTGTGGACGCCTTCAGGGCTGAGATCCTTGATGTTGTCCATCCACCTTTTGAGCGGTCTAGTAGGGGGTCGGCGTCCTCCTGGATCGAACTGGAGTGCTGTTTTAGCCACAGAACCGCACTCTTTCCTCAGGACGTGGCCGTACCACAGAAGACGAGCCTCTCTTGCCTTCTCTGATTGAGGCTACACCAAGCTTTTAGCGAAAGTAGTTATTTGTTGCATAGTCGTAGCGAGTCAATCCAAGGGTCCATCGCAGCATTTTCGTACCCATTGTGTGGAGAGCCTGACCCTTTTTTCTCGTCTAAGGTCCCATAGAGGGATACTGGACGCACTACTGATTTATAAATTTTTGCCTTCAGATGTACAGGCATCCTTTTGTTACAGAGAACACCAGTGACCTGTCAACGTTTCAGCCATTCTGCATTTACTCTCATCCAGGTGTCCAGGGTGGAATCATTCTACGATGTTATCATGGAACCAAGGTATTTGAACTTGGTGGTTTTGTTCCAACCATGACAGTCGATGCTGATGGTTCCTATGGTTTAAGGATAGCTTTCAAAATAGTCTTCTGGAGAGTCACATGCATGCCATTCTCTGCAAGCTTATCAATTCGAGTTTGGGTTCGATCTTGAAGTTAGTTACAGGTTTTCTGTGTCAGTACCACGTTGTCCACATAGAGAAGCGTCCATGGATGAAGGTTCTGTATATCAGTTGTTACTTTGTCCATGCAAAATTTTAATAGTATTGGAGAGAGGACTGAACCCTGATGAACACCAACGTCGATTTTAAAAGGTAAGGTGTCTCCAGCAGGACACCGGAGTACACTTGTTACATCTTGATAGAGAACCTGGATCCAGTTCACGTACATTTCTGGTACATTGTGGTGTCGTAGAGCTTGCCAGATCAGATTATTTGGGATGGTAAAGTAGTACCTCTTCAAAAAGAAAAACATTACTTCATACGTTGTTGCACAATGTATGTGACTCTGGGTACATATGATCGTATACTTCTGTTTGTAGCTTTCGCTGGCTTATACATTTGCGGGAGAGTAGCGTTAATGTAAATAGGTATTGTTTTTGTTCCCTTGTAACTGTTGAGCTGAGTGTGACGGCGTGTTTGTGTTGCAGGTTGCGGATCCGGTACGTGATGCCTTCTGCGCACCTGACGCTGCGCGAGGAGGACGTGGTCCGGCTGACGCTGGACTTCCTGCACTCGCGCGACCTGCACATCAGCCAGCTGTCGCTGGAGCGCGAGACGGGCGTCATCAACGGAAACTACTCGGACGACGTGCTCTTCCTGCGGCAGCTCATCCTCGACGGCCAGTGGGATGACGTGCTCGAGTTCATCCAGCCGCTCGAGGCGCTGCCCTCGTTCGACGCGCGCCGCTTCCGCTACGCCGTTCTGCGCCACAAGTACGTCGAGCTGCTGTGCATCAAGTCGGAGGCGCTGCTGGCGACTTCGCCGACGGCGGCGGCGCCCGCCTCCGTCGACAGCGCCGTCGAGGACGTGGTGAAGGTGCTGAACGAGCTGGAGCGCGTCGCGCCCTCCAAGGAGGACTACTCCAACCTGTGCCTGCTGCTGACGCTGCCGCGCCTCTCCGACCACCTGCAGTACAAAGACTGGAACCCGAGCAACGCGCGCGTCCAGTGCTTCCGCGAGGTGTTCCCCCTAGTCGAGCAGTTCCTACCGTGCATCAAGAAGACGGCGGCCGGCGTGGTCGAGCCGACGCCCACCGCCAAGAACGACCGCCTCGTCCACCTCATCATCAAGGGCATCCTGTACGAGTCGTGCGTCAACTACTGCCAGGCGAAGGCGACCGGTAACAAGGAGTCCCAGCAGCAGGAGATGACCTTCTCGCGCCTGCTGGACGGCTCCGTCGGCTACAGCGACTCGGACCTGAGCCTGCTGTCGTGGCTGCAGAGCATCCCGGCCGACACGTTCTCGGTGCCGTTCGAGCAGCGCACGCTCAACGTGGACATCGTGCGCCTGGAGCGGCCGTCGCTGGAGACGTCGTGGACGGAGCACATGCTGGTGACGCCCATCAAGCCGAAGCAGTTCCCGCACTGCGCGATGCCGTTCACGCGGCCCCGCTCGGCCGCGGACATAATGTCCCGTTCGCTGCTTCCCGCGCTGGACGGCCTGCCGCACGGCCTGCAGCAGAGCCACCCGCAGGGCCACCCTCCGCAGCCGGGCGCGGGGGCGGCGCGCGCGGGCGCCCTCGCCAACCCCGTCGTCATGGCGCTCTCCACCGGAGACATCCTCGGCGGACACCACCCCATGTCGCGCTCCTCCTTCGCCAGCTTCCACCTCACCGGCTACAAGAACAACAAGCTGATGAACACCAGCGTCGACCGGCTGTTCGAGAACGACGGCGACGTGTTCCTGAGCACCTCGTACTCAGAGTTCCAGCAGTCGACGCCGGTGGGCGTGAGCACGGCGAAGCGGCCGGTGCGCGGGCAGTCGCGCAGCCCCGACCGCAAGCCGAGCGGCGGCGGCCTCTCGTCGGCGGCGTCGACGCCCGAGCACCGCGGCCGCGAGTCGCCGGCCACCGCCTCGTCGACGGCGACGACGGCGCGCTCGTCGCGCCGGGACTCGCTGTCCGACCGCTGCTCCGTGGGGCCGCCGCAGCCCCAGGCGCAGCTGCCGCCGGTCCACCCCGTCGCCGTCGTCGAGCCGCAGCCCAGCGCCAACTTCGAGGGCGACCTGTACCGCGAGTTCCAGCGCCAGAAGCAGCGCATCAACGACACGCTGCAGGCCAAGGAGCGCGAGCGCGACGAGCTCGTGCGCCAGATCGCCGCCGCCGACAACCGCCTCACCGAAGTCACGTGAGTACACCAACATTCATCTACATCTATCTACATCTACATAGATAGTCTGCAAATCACATTCAAGTGCCTAGCAGAGGGTTTATTAACCACTTTCATACCTTTTCTGTACCGTTCCAATCTCTAATAACGCGCGGGAAGAAAGAACACCTAATCGTTCCGTTTTCGATCTGATTTCTCTTATTTTATTGGGATGGTCATGTCTCCCTAAGTAGGTGGATGCTAGCAAAATATTTTCACATTCAGAAGTAAAAGTTGGTGATTGAAACTTCGCAAACACATCACGCCGCAATGAATAACGTCTTTCTTTTAATGATTTCCACCCCAATTCTTGCAACATTTCCGTGACGCTTCCCCCCCCCCCCCCCCCGCAACGTGATAAAACAAAACGAGCTGCCCTTCTCTGAACCTTCTCAATGTCTTCCGTCAGTCCCACCTGGTGAGGATCCCACAAGGGGCAACAGTACTCCAGGAGAGGACGCAAAAGTGTGATGTAGCCAGTCTCTTTGGTAGAGCTGGTGCATCTTCGAAGCGTTCTGCCGATGAAACGTAACCTTTGGTTCGCCTTCCCCACAATATTTTGTTTGTGTTCTCTCCAGTCAAAGTTGTTCGTAATTGTAACTGCTAGGTATTTGGTAGAATCTACAACCTTAAGGTTTGACTGATTTATCGCGTAATTAAAGTTCAGTGGATTTCTTTTAGTGGTCATGTGTATTACTTCACACTTTTCTTTATTTAGTGTCAATTGCCAATTTTCGCACCATGCAGAAATTCAAACTATGGTGCGAAATTTCAGGTCAGAGTCCACTAGCCATTCTAACAACTTTGCTCACCTCAACTCCTTTATCCTCCCCTCTATCACTGCTCGAACGATATATTTACACATATTTCCATGTCAAATGGTTTCAAACAAACGTACCATGGTCTCGCACTTCATTTTTGTACGGCGTTCTTTCTGATAAATACTACTTATTAATATAATGTTGTAGTTGTAGTAGCGAGACTGAATATCGAAATTCCCAAATGCACCAAAAATAAACGAAATATATATCTATTCAGAAGAGCAGATAAACATTCGCTTCACGCTTTCCTGAGTGATGGTCTCCATTCTTTCAAACTAAAAATGCGAGTGTAGATCAGTTGTGGCGTAGTTTCAAAGACATAATATCAGTAACAATTAAGAGATTTATACCAAATAAATTAATAAGAGAGGGCTGACCCTCTGACCCTCCGTAGTCCACAAAACAGGTTAGATCACTATTGCAGAAGCAAAAAAAAAAAAAAAAAAAAACACACAACAACAAACCCACAGAATTCCCAAGACTGGCGATCTTTTATAGAAACTCGCAACCTAGCGCGGACTTTAATGCGAGAAGCCTATAGTAGTTACCACAAGGAAATCCTGTCTCGTAATTTTGCAGAAAACCCAAAGAAATTATGGTCATATGTGAAGTTCACTAGCAGCAAAACATAAACAATACCTTCACTACGTGATAGCAATGGTAATAGTACCGATGACAGTACTGCTAAAGCTGAATTGCTAAACACAGCTTTCCGAAATTCGTTCACCAAAGAAGACGAAGTGAACACTCCAGAATTCGAACGAAGAACACCTGCCAGCTGGCGAAATTTAGATGTTCCTGGAGTAGTAAAACAAGTCACTAGCGTAAACAAATCTTACGGGCCAGATTGTATACCAACTAGATTTGTTTCAGAGTTTGCTGATGCAATAGCTCCATACTTAGCTATCATATACAACCGATCACTCAGCGATAGATCCGTACCCAAAGACTGGAAAGTGGTCAAAGTTACTCCAATATTCAAGAAAAGCAATAGGAGTGATTCCCAAAATTACAGGCCAATCTGATTGACGTCGATTTGCAGTAGGAATTTCTTTGAAGGGATAGTCAGGCGCACTGCCTCTATAGCCATCCATAATTGCGAAAGTGTTCTCGGTGCATGATTTTGTAGACGAACGGACATCTTGATTACCTTCCATAAATGGTGGATGGAATTCATTAAGTGCGATCTGTGTGGCCAGATATTCAGTGGTGCAGTTATAATATTCTTCATACCAATAGCGAATAGTTGTGGGTCAGTGACATGACACATTGTCACCCATAAAAATTCCATCGAATGTTTGGGAACATGAAGTCCATGAATGGTCTGCAAGTAGCCGAGCAAAACCATTTGCAGTCAATGATCGGTTCATATTGGACCAGTGGCTCCATTCCATGGCATGTAAAAACAGCTACACCATTGTGGAGGCACCACCAGTACTTGTTGACAAGTTCGGTCTATGACTTCGTGGGGTCTGCGCAATACCCACTGTAATATGACCGAGCCAACCACGGTTTACAGGTCGTGTAGGAACGAACTGATATTGTCAGGAGCCCATGAGAGGCGATGCAAGCGATGTAGAGCTGTTAACAAAGTCAAGTCAGTCATTTACTGCCATGGACAATTAACACCAAATTGTTTCGCTGTCCTAGAGGATAAGTTCGTCGTACATCCCGCATTGTTTTCTTTGGTTACTTTACGCAGTGTTAACTTGCCTGTTAGCCCTAATAACTCTACTCAAATGCCGCTGCTCTTGATCGTTCGGCCACTGCGTTGTCCGTGATGAAATGCAACCCGGAAATTTGGTATTCTCGCAGTGTGGTTGTCGGAATACTGAATTCCTTTTCCGATGTTCCATGCTTCCAGCTCCATCTACCATTACTCGTTCAGTGTTCAAATCCCGTTGTGCGATCATAATCACGTCGGAATCTTTTCGCATGAATCATCGGAATACAAATACAGCCAACGGCCGTACCGCACTGGATACACCGGTTCCCGCTGGATCACGGAATTACAGTCGGGCTTAGCAATCTGCATGCATCATCGTCCGGGTCTGCCGACCGCCATTACCAATCGGGATGCACTCAACCCTCTTGAAGGCAATTGAGGAGTTACTTGATTGAGAAGCAGCAGCTCTGGTCACGAAAAACGACTCAAAGGTCAGGAATGTGGGACGCTGACCACGCCCCATCCATACTGCATCCGGTGACGCACTAGGGCGAGGATGAGACGGCGACTGTCGAGGCCTGTCAGACAGTTCACACACACTCTCTCTCTCTCTCTCTCTCTCTCTCTCTCTCTCTCTCTCTCTCTCTCTCGAGTCGTCAGCGGTAGACAGTCAAATGACGCCTGGTACCCAGCGAGCACATAATAACATAGAGAGGCAATACCGCCTACATCAGCCTATAGGCAGTGAAGCCCGACAGCCATCGTGGTTGGGTGTAGAAACGGAGTTGGGCCGATAAATGCGTAGTTCTTCAAGTGGCGCTCGCCTCAATTACATTGTCATTTGAACCCCTTAGGATAGGAAAAAATTTACCAAATTTTTCACGTAGACAGGTGAATACTGAAGGAATGCAAAGTGTTCTTAGCAAGTACAATACGTATTGTGTATGTATAAAAATAATAATTGAAACTATTATTTTTATTTGAAATAAAAATTGTGACATGAAAAAGTTAGTCGCCAGCCACTTTCTTTGTTTTGCGGTCAGTAAATTGTCGTCAGCGAGAAAGTTGTAGATAATGAAATGAACTTTTTATTTAACAACTTTCTTATAGCTCCCCTGGTTTTCTCACAAATGTGGATACAATAGAGCGGTGAAAGTCTACTCGTTACTTTCAGCGAGCACAGATTCTGTTGCTCACTCACCTTTTACTTTGTGAACAATATTGGTAAACATTTGTAATTTGTGATACAATTTCCGGAATCTAATAATTATGACTTAACAATTTTTATTTATTTTATTACTAACTATCTGAGCCGTTCCGGGTTTGCGCGGGTAATCTTTAAACTTCTTTCATTCGAGAACTGCAGAACGTATCGTGAGGCGGTTTCTTTGAATTTCTTCGGTATAATCCTGTGTTCAACTTAGTCTATATTAAATGCCAATACGAAAATGAGAAATAATTGAAATAAGAATAATAACTTAGAATAGTTTACCACTTGGGCACTTCGTTACCTTTGTAGTGTAAACTATGAGACCTGCGCCAAAGTACATAGTATAGAATTATAGAACTCACGACGATTTAAAAAAGACGCGAGATCATGTGCCTTTTACAGATCTCCCACAATTACTATATCTCTAGTCTGAAGCCATCTGGCGCCAGCGTTTTAAAAAAGAAAAATAATTGTGTTTTATTTCTTTGTAGATGTTTGTGAGTTCTGAAAGTGTATACTACGTTTAGGTTCCAGAACTGACTGAAGTGCAGAAGCCGTAAACGATTCTACATTATGATTATTTTATTTTGTAAAATATTTTCGTAATGACATTAAATATAGCCTAAGATTATCCTAGGATTCTAAAGAAGAAATTAAAAGAAACCGCATCGCGATACGTTCGATACTCGTCGAGTTATAAAAGGTTAAAGGGACAGACAGGACAAATGTGCTATATAATAGTATGATTTGCTATCCGTAGCTGAAATTTGTAATTATTTATGGCAAAAATAGATTGTCAGAAAGTAACGCTTGTAAATATATGAAAAAGGAATTAACCCATTTCTTCCCAGCGTTGGGTACACGCAACACGAAATTTAGCCTTACAAAATGCAGTCGAAATGGGCTTACTATACAAAACTCACCATGCATGTGTTAAAAGGCTTTAACACTTGCATGGTAAGTTTTGTATAGTAAGTCCATTTCAACTGCATTTTGTAAGGCTAAATTTCGTGTTGCGTGTACGCAACGCTGGGAAGAAATGGGTTAAGACAGCGAACTCAATGAACTACTCTGTGCTCGCAGCTGAGGCCTGCTGGCATTCGGCCGTCATATTGGTTGGGTGTCGTGCTCTCAGATTTTCAAATGTTTAAGCTTTTGGGACTAACTACTGGGTCATCAGCCTTAAACTTACACACTACTTATGAAATAGCTAATACTAAGGACGGCACAAATATTCGAACCCCCGACCGTAGTGGCCGTGCAGACCGTGACTGACGCGCCGCAGTCCCGCTCTCAGCTGGCTTCATTTGTCTGTCATGGTAAGGCCTCTCTGTTATTCTGTGCTCACTGCTGGTACCTCTGTATACAGTCTCAGCGCCCCAAAGCGATCGCGGTTGTCTTTTTAGCAGTTGACCATATCTTTGCTGGTCAGGTTACTTTCTGCAGAGCTTTCAATGGGCCAAGTGGTAGGATCAGGGACTGCGATCATTCCTACGCGCTACGGCAGTTGTGTGTTTCGCATCTGTTGGGACGCTCCAGCGCGGTTTGTGTCCCGTGAAGAGCTCATTAAGCGGCCAGAAAGCGGACAGCTGCGGCCAACAGGTTTCCCGGCGGATGCGGAGATGCCGCCCAGCGCCGAAATGTGTGTCGCTCTTACGTTGCGATGGGATGGGATGGTCTCGTCCGACAGGATCTTCCGGCTCGTTGCTGCCTTTTACCTTCACTCGTGCGAGACTCGGGTCACCTAGATTAGCGGCAGAATGCCATTCACGACACAAGACCAGAGAGAAAATAATGTCGCTGTTCTCCGAAGCTCGATGAAGGTACATCTACATGTCTACTGAGCAATTGATACTTAAGTGCCTGGTCTCTATCGTCGTACTCTCTAATAACACGTTGGAGAAATGGACACCTAAACATTTCCGTTCCAGCTGTGATGAGTTCCTGTAGCTTGTTTATGATTACATTTCTAACTTTCTAATACAGGTAATTCACTATACTAAGCGAAAAGGAACTGAATACATATCCTTGGGGGTGAGGGAGGGCTCCTCCTATCTGTCCATCTCCTTCTCTTCCTCCTATCTGTCCATCTCCTTCTCTTCCTCCTATCTGTCCATCTCCTTCTCTTCCTCCTATCTGTCCATCTCCTTCTCTTCCTCCTATCTGTCCATCTCCTTCTCTTCCTCCTATCTGTCCATCTCCTTCTCTTCCTCTTACTGTTAATCTCTTGTATCCCCTCTTCATCTGCTCCCCCTCCCCATCGCTTCCCCCTCTCTTCGTCCATCTGATTCTCGATCTACTCTTTCATTGCATCCCTCCCTCCTTCCCTCCTCCCTTTGCCTGCCCATCTTCCCGCCCCCAGTTAGCCTCCACCCTCTCTTCGGCTCCTAACACCAATATATAACGTAGAGCCTTGTTTAATAATAGGTTCAAAATTTTACATATTCAAAAGTTCTTGACCAAATACTTCAAAATTGTAACCCAACATTGCACTCATATAGGCGCATGATTTTATGTACCTAACTATTTTTCGTATACGCAGTAATATAAATTTTATAATGCGGAAACTTTCTAACAAAAATCTCAAATTTGTGTGTGTGTGTGTGTAGTGTATATATCATGTGTTAAACAAATACATATCTAAAAACCTTCCCGAAATACAGTGCAAGGTTGTCATAAATATAAAAGCAGTCGGTTAAGAAGTTTGGGAAATTAATGGTCTTCTACAAACGAACATTAACATTTCTATAATGTTCCGCATTTATTACATATATTTTACAGGTATACCAGATGGAATTCTAGTGGGTACTAAACATGAGATGTCGGAAGCAACAATGCGTTGATTCTGTGAAGAACTTTCGAAGATCACATATATTGAACCATGGAACATTTACATCTGTACTTAAATAGAAAATATAGATGTTACTAACCCCAAATCTCCGCTTTATTTCTTTTTGTTAAGGATGGGGAAGGAATTCGGCTTTGTCCTTTTAAAGAAACCGTCCCGTCATTTTCTTGGAGTGATCTAGGGAAATCACGGAAAACCTAAATTTGAATGGCGAGAGATTAAGTCACTTTCATCACTAAAGTATTCATAAACGTAAATCTGCTAATATTTTGTGACATTTAACATGGCGCCGCAGCAGTCAAAGCAACACACAATGCAAGTCTGCAGCACCTTCTCTCATTATTATGTCCGAGGGGGCACTTACAAGTTGTTAAAAAATTAGGGGGCACCTTACTTACACTAAACAGTCTAGTAAAGATAGGCTCTAAAATGCATACCTATAGAAATATGACCACTTGTTTGACATAAGCGATGTTTATGCATAGTATCGGTGATAATGGCCATAGCTCTTATGGCAGGCATTTTAGTTATATATTTGTCCGACATTTTTTCTTATATTGGCGTAACTTACCTTTCCTGAAAGTTTGTCGATATTTCATGCGACTCTCTTTGTAAGTGGGTTTAACATGAGGGTCATGGTATGGCCAAATAATGGATATAATCTTCTTGACATACAGTATATCGTCAATTGTAACTATTTCGAAACTACTAATAGTGTGTGTTTCTTATTAACAGTATCTGTTGTCTGGGACTTCCCATGATTTCAGTTGTAATCTTGTTGCGATAATGTTGTCCGCCTCCGTAGCTCAGCGGTGGCGTCGCTGACTACCACGCAGGAGGCCCGGGTTCGATTCCCGGAAGGGGACTGGGTGTTGTGTGTTGTCATCATCATCATCATCTCATCATCATTGGCACGATAGTCGTCCACGCGGTGTCAAATAAAAAGACTAACACTACGGCGGCCGAACAAACCCGCAAGGGTTCTCCCGGCCAAGAAAGCCATTCGCTCATTTCCATTTGCGATAATGTATGAAAGCTGTAATGTATGTGTTAATTGCACAATCAGTTAAACTGAAGTTCCAATAATGTATCTTGAGGGGGAAATGGTAAAATGGGAAAATATTAGGATTTAGACATTCAAACACGTTCGCTTAGTCTAAAAATTTACGAGCGCTTGCCTCTGATTGGCTGTAGTTTTATGTCCGCTTCTCCACAATGGTGCGTTTCTGACGGTTATTTTGCATTCCTTACTCTGCTCTTACTTTATCAGGTTGTTTCTTTGCAGAATGTTCAATTTTTGGCGACTTATTTCCATAAATTCGTTAATTTGTTCTTTCTGTCATACGTGCATACCCTCAAATGGCAGTCTGTTACTATAAGCACAGTGGCGGTGTGTGGCGGCGCAGAGCAGCAGCGGGTAGACGGCAGCTAACTGAGCGTCGAATCGACGTTGAAGTTACGAGGAGGCACTCCCCGTCCTTGACCAGTTGCGGTGGCTTCGTTCATCGAACTTGAAACAGTTATGGGCGCGTCCCGTCACATGGCTGCCCATCGAGGTGTCGAGTTTTCTTTTCCTCCGCACCTACTGTTCTCCGTATTCATCTACACTATGGGGAAAAAGATAGCAGTGAATCTCATACCAACACCACCACCACCTCCTCCTCCTCCTCCTCCTTACTCTTCTGTTTCTTCTTAATTCTCTTAACTCTTTCTCCTCCTCGTCCTCATCTTTACCTTCCTTTTCCCACCTTTCTCCTCCTTACCCTTTTAGCCCACTTTGGTTAAGATAGTAACACTAAAAGTAGACTTTGCGTTTGCTTTTTGATAGCTCGAAATTTATAATGAAAATAACGGCTTAACCGTTAATCTAACAAGGAAAGTATTTGGGCTCGAACAAACATAGCTGTATGAACGTTTGGTTACAGTACCTCTATGTACACTTAAATGAGCTGGCCGCGGTGGAGTAGCCGAGCGGTCTAAAGCGTCTCGCTGCGGAACGCGCGGTTGCTCGCCGTGGAGGTTCGTGTCCTCCCTGGGGCGTGTGTGTGTGTGTGTGTGTGTGTGTGTGTGTGTGTGTGTGTGTGTGTGTGTGTGTTGTCCTTAGGTTAGTTTACCTAGGCTTAAGTAGTTTGTAAGCTACGGACTGATGACCACGCGTTTGGTCCGATAGATCTACAAACATTTGAACATTTGATTTGAATGTGCTGGTGAGTGTCGTTTTTCTGCAAAACTTTACAACCATGCTCTAGATAGCACTGTAGATGTAATTGTAGACGCCATACGTAATGCAGATATCTTAACTATAACTTATGTAATAATCGTCGTACATGTTCTCTAGCGTATTGTCATCAAAAGCCGTGATGGTAGTTGCAACTTTAATCTTCTTCTCGGAAGACTGTTGGTATTCGCTGCCAATGCTTCCATCGCCTCTTCCCGCACTTACCGTAGCACTACCGCTAGCAATGTGTTCTTCGTCATTATCATCCCTATTATCATCATGATGTGTTAGTGTTACAACAGTATCTAACTTATGCTCATATTTCTGTTCCATAACAGACACGAGGAAGCATGCGAATGATTCATCTTCTTCACTAGTACCATCTTCACGAAGAATGGTTCTTCGTAACTTCATCTCAACCAATCGCAATACATCAGCAGGATTGATTGTCAATCGCCACCCCATCTGACGCTTCACCACACAAATAACGTCACAAAACGCGACTTCGGAGGCACACTGCACCGTCCCTACTGGCGAACCGACAGTTCAAAGTGCAATGTGGCATGGCACACGCAGAGGCCTCTAACGGACGACTGCAGAGTTTTGCATATGCGGGAGTGTCACTAGTGCAATAAGGGATCTTTACATTATCTCTCGTACGATTTTGATGTATATGTGTTTGTTCGAGCCACGGTACTTGTAAGACGCAGATTGAATAAAATTATTTGTAGAGGACAAAATGCTCTACAACTTGGTTTTTTCGATAACTCGCACTGTTTTGAAATATTTGCAAAAATAACGGTGATTTGCCACCCACTCTATTGTGCGTAAACCTGTAGAGGCAAATATAATGAACTTCAGAAAAAGGACAAACAACCACGGCAAGACAGGTGATGTTTTAACGGAAGAAGATAATTAAAACGTGGAAAACATGTAAAATTAATAGTGTAAAGAGGTAGTAACTAAAAAAATTTTGTTTGTCAATATTACGTGTTGAATGCATATATGTTTTCACAATAGTAGAGTCGTAATCGTATCGTCCATGAACGTTTTCTGCCAGAAATGATTTACAACCTGATTTATTCAAAAGGAAATCATTATCATTAAATCCGGGTGCTCAGTGCTGAATTTAACGACTGTTGCTTAAATTTTAGCTGCTTTCGGACATTTTATTGTATTCAACCTATACGCGATTTTTACATTGTTGGACACAACGTGTTACTACTCCTTATAAACATTTTCGCCTTGTTCTTGCTCCGCTGCCTCAAGGGTAACTAATACGTTTTTATTACCTACCCTGTATTAAAATTTATATCTTCAAGAATCGCAACTGTTAATATGAACAGTTTCTTGGCATTAATTCCAAATAATTGATATATTCACCGACAGCCGATAAGTTTGTTAAACTTTACGGCTGTTAGTAAATACATTAATCATTTGGAATTAAAACTAGACCAGTCGCAGTCCCAATTCCAATATAACATGGAACTACATAGTTTTTTTGGCAGTTTATACACGCCATATTAATTATTTGCAACTACGCGTTTACTTAACTAAACTGGAAGGTAACCCCAAAAATATGTGGCCTTACAGGCCTATATGTTTTGTAAAATTAAATACGAAACGAAGTAGCCTCTATTAAAAAAGTTTCTTTCAGAAAACTTCAGACATTGTTTTTATACTTCTTTAATTTTGGTGCGGTGCGGCTCCGTAGCACAGTTGTAGAGTGTCAGACTACAAATCAAAAGGTCCCGGGTTCGATCCCCGCCGGGTCTTGGGATTTTTGTCACTTTCCACTTCTTTCACCTCTGGCAGTGTTGTTGATGTGAAAAATACTGAGTAGCACCGTGGTTCGGAACCTACATTAAACTGTAGGTCCCCCTATAACTGTCGCGCTAAACACAGTACGATATTTTAAGCTCGTCTTGTGCATTTTCTGACTTGTGGCATACCCACTGAATTGATTAGAAAGCGAAGTTTGCGAATGACAACCTACAGGGCTTTCTTACCCTGGGATACGAGATTATTTTCGTGATCCAGTAACTGCTAGAGCAGGGCCGTCCAGCATGGCGCCGTAAAACCCTGCCCGCCATAGCCTGACGAAGCTGTGAGGTTTTTTTCTTCAGCCGTAATGTTAAGTGAGGACAATGATTTGAAATTAACCTGCTTCGTCGTTGCACTCGAGCGTAAATAAACATGCATGTAAGACACTCCTGGCACTGTTGTTTTCAATATAAGAATATCTTTCGTGCTAACAATCAAGGAGTTAACGGTTACAGGTACAAGCTCAATAAAATCCTGAAGTCACGTACTCCGCTACAGCGGGCGTCCTACATGATTTTCTAGTCTGCGAATGACACCATTCTTGCATCCAGTGTTAGTTGTAGTGCCATCTCATGCGTGGGGGGAGAAGTGAGGCATATGATGGAGAGTTTACACCACGACTCAGTTTACTTCAAACCAGCTCACACCAGTTCAATTTCAAGTAGGATTGGATCTTTTGTTCTTCGAAAACGGGCGAAGAGTTGCACAGGAAAAATATGTTACATGCGGTTAAATTTCTGTTTCGATCCACTGTAATGTGTATCTGCTTACAGTGGGGTCGTACACGTGCTGCATTGCTGGGCTTATGTTACCAATATTTCCGGGTTTGCTCGGAATTAAGATAAAATTAAGAAGTTAAGATTTAAGACGCCGTGTTACACCTGCAGATGGAGTTGACCGAAGTTCAAACCAATGAAAGCCTGAAAACAGCCTACCATAGCTGCCTGCAGAATGGACTAATTGAGTTTTATAAGAAATATATGCCGGCCGCGGTGGCCGAGGGGACTAAGGCGCTCCAGTCACGGTCTACACGGCCACTACGGTCGAGGGTTCGAATCCCCCCCTCGGGCATGGATATTTGTGCTGTCCTAGTTCGTAAGTAGTTCATAAGTAGTTTGTAAGTTTAGGGACTGATGACCCCGTAGTTAAGTCCCATAGACTATACAAACATTTGAACATTGAAGAAATATATCAAACCCGATCAGTGTCCCAACCTATACAAGTTGTCACTTCAACAGGTGTCCTCGTTCAGAAGCACATATATCTGCGAACAGTCTTTTTCACGAATGAGAAATGTAAAATCTCAAACGAGAACTTCGTTTACAGATGACCATATGAGCGGAATTATCCGAATTTCATATATATATATTTTTAAATTTATCATGTTCTGTTATAAATACAACCCACCTGCCTACATGGAAAAACAGTGTTTTTTTCCACTGGTTTCGTAATTACTTTGCAATTTTCATTTGTCTGGCCCGCCACAGTGAAAAAAGTTGGTAATGTGGCCCTCGTCGAAATTTAGTTGGATACCCTTGTGCTAGAGGAAATAAGTCTTCGTTCATAAGATCATTTTCAATGATAGTTTTTAAATAAGTACTCGCAAATATTTCGGTAATTGCTCGGTGTATTTTGTGTTTGCTTCCGAAGATTTGTTAAAAAAATGTTCAAATGTTTGTTAAGCTTATGGGACTTAATTACGGGGTCATCGGTCCGTAAACTTACAAACTACTTAACAACTAGCTTATCCTAAGGACGGCACAAATATCCATGCCCGAGGGGGGGTTGGAACCCCCGACCGTAGTGGCCGTGTAGACCGTGACTGAAGCGCCTCAGTCCCCTCGGCCACCGCAGCCGCCGAAGATTTGTTGCTTTCACCAGTGCGAACAGGGATCATAAAATGTTCAGGAAGTTGGCTTTGTGGAGACGCAAGCTTTACGAACTGTGACTGTGAATTGGAGGCTGAGACAGGCGCTTTGATGTGAGAGACTGTAATAAAAAAATCGGTACTATGAGAAGAATGTTCCTCAAACAGCGACTACTTCTCTTTTTTTTTCATGTGCATAAAAATGAATTTTTAATAGTATGACTAGCTTTTATCTGAGCACTTTAATAAATTTTACCACAAACATTTAAAAAAGAACATTTACGATCCTTGTTAGTAATTCGCTTAGTAAGAAAACAAAGTGTTCACTTACCCGTCTATAAAGCAAGATAGCATTATGACTAGTGTAAAATTTCTATATTTCAGTTCTACATGCTACACTGAAAATTCTGTGTGTTGACGTTTTAATGTCTTTGTCGAGAGTAACCGGATGTTACTGACTGCTAACTTACTGTTGAAGATTTTTCCAGGTTTCTTTTTAACGTGCTTTCCGTTTCAGAACTATTGTAAATAGGTTCTAATTTTCGAACACACGGAGAATCAAAGCACAACACGTAGTTATTAAGTGTTAGAATAAAAACATTCTGGAGTGTCGCAACGGAATGCATTATTCATGCTGTTATTTTCTAGGCAACGTTCGAAGCTCCATGACATTGCCAGCGCAAGGCTGGATGACCATGGACGTGCAGTGCATCGTAAAGACAATGAAAATAAAATGTTTGCGCTTATATTCGCGGAGAGAACCATTGCCGATTTATTAGCTTATTCCCGACGAATCACTGGAAACAGTACTAACAATAAAATACCTAATAGTAATCTTCCGAAACGTTTAATATCCATATAAAACTGGACGTAAAATAGGCAGACACACAGCTGAGGTTGATTAGCATAACGGTAGGGAAATTTATTTTACCCCCGAACGATGTCTTACAGAATACTCGTTCCACCAGTTCGCTAAGAAATAGAGAAAAACGAAAGGAGGATACCTATCGTCGCCTATCCGTATGGTAAGCGCGAAAGCGTTTCGAACGCGGCCATCAAACGTCATAGACGTGTATTACACAGAGGATTACTGCTGAATTCCAAGCGTCAGGCAGTATACTCATGTTACATACCGTGAAATAAACACGAGAGGAAAACTCAGCGAAATAACTGTAAGTCTGAAGGATTAACGATTGTTGGTCTTTCAATCTCCACATGTGGAGAAATAACACTCCCTCGGCGAATGTAACTCCACTTGTATTATGTACGAGGGAGGATCGCCAAGTAAAACACAATTAACATTACTTTTTCCTTTTGCGCTACCGAGGTATTGCAGCTGGATGTTGAATTTCAGGACGATATAGTATAAAAATCTGCTCTACGTAGGGGGTATGTAGTTTTCATGTCCAGCCTAGCGAGAGAATCGTAATCTACGAAACAAAATTGTCACTTTGTGGAGTACAGGGACATGTAGTTTTACAAGGTGCGTCTGAGAAGTTTGCCGAATGGTCCCATATTTTACAAACCGCTCTGGTGAGGATGAGGTGCCCGCGCATACACATTGATGGACAAGTCAACAAGCGCCCCCTGTCGTGCAAAGCACTGCAGTGAAGCTGTGGTACACGCTGCGATCCTGCTTACAGGGTTACTGTGAGAACTCGGGTCATTGCAACATGGAACGCAGAGTGGAGCAACGCCGTTAACATAAAGTTTCGTTTCAAATTAGGCAAAACGGCGATGATCCTCATAGAATGTTAGTGCAAGTGTATGATGTTGAAACAGTGAGTAAAAGTTGTGTGTTGGAATGCTTTAAACGTTTTCGAGACGGAAAGGAAGGTGTTGAGCCGGCCGCGGTGGCCGAGGGGACTGAGGCGCTCCAGTCACGGTCTGCACGGCCACTACGGTCGGGGGTTCGAATCCCTCCTCGGGCATGGATATTTGTACCTGCCTTAGTATTAGCTAGTGCATAAGTAGTTTGTAAGTTTAGGGAGTGATGACCCCGTAGTTAAGTCCCATAAGCTGTACAAACATTTGAACATTTGAAGGTGTTGAGGATGAGCCAAGTTCGGGTTGACCGTCCACAATCACAATCACAGTCCCAGACAACATGGAACGTCGGATGCTTGCGGATTGTCGGCGGCTGTCTTTGAAAATGATAGCAGGGGAGTTGAGGATCTGCACAATGTCAGCACTACTGTTTACGAACATTTGCGAAAGCGGAAATTTGTAGCCGATTTGTACCGCGCCTGCTGACACACGAGAAGAAGCAGACTCAGATGGAAGCATCTGGAGATTTCATCGACATATCTGACCAAAATCCGCAAAAATGTTCCAATGTTTCCGGAGTAGACTGTCGGGCATTTCGAGTATGGAGTGCTTCAACGAACACGAGGAAAATCTAATGCAATTACTCCCTGCGTGCTAACCACTACACTGACATTTGTCGGACTGTCACGTAACTATGCACTGCTTACAAGGAGACCACATGGGAATCGGATTTTAGACTTTTTTTTATATTTATGGTGGTGAAGTTCAGAAGTCAAATAACAATCACCCACAGCCATTCGTCGCAACTCTCAATAATTTTTCGAGAAAATCGATTTTGTAGATTTGCAAATACCTGTTAAGTGCCAATCACTATAGCAGTTTGTAGCATCTGTCGGTATAGATAAAGTGGTAGCGTTCTGGCCTTAAAAGTATAGGATCCGTGGTTCTGATCCCGTTGGGATAGATTTTTTCTTCCGTCGTGTTCGAACGAGCAAAATTTGTTTCTGTTGTTGGGATATTTAAAGGGAACTAAACTACTGGGTCATCAGTCCCCAGCAAAATTTGCGAAGTAAACATAGTCGTTAAGCATCTGAACAACTGTGCCTACGTGATCGAACGAGGACGTGAAATTAGAGATGATTGAATGAAGCTTGATGCAATCATTCATCAGCAGTCCTGTCCAATCTTCGGTGAAAAGACTACGTATTCGTGGTTCGTTTCTAAACTGTGCGATACAAGAGAAATCTTTATGAATGTAAGTGAAGTTCGTTTCCAGTTGATATATCAAAGAAAAATTGCGACTATAAAAATTCAGTGCTCGATGCCGTGAAAATTGTTTTCCATGTTTTTACGATGCTTATCATCCTGGCATGTGAGGCCACACGAAAATGGATTTTATTTTTATTTTTTAGCATTGTCACAAATATGGAATTAGCAATGTTTTTTGTGTTTTTATTTAAATCATTATTGATAACCTTTTATAAAATATAGAAATTTTAGAATAAAGAAACATACGTAAAAATTACCATTTGATATTAAAATGGTGTAAATATTTGAACACAACGAAAATAGTCACGATAGGGTTCGAACCACCGACCCTACGGTTGTAAGGCTAGAACGCTACCACCTGATCTACACCGACAGATGCTACAACTGCTATAATTATTGGCCCTTACAGGTACTCGCAAAACGTAAAAGTCGATTTTCTCGAGAATATTTGAGAGTCGCGTCGAATGACTTCGGCTGATTGTTATTGGAGTTCTGAATTCATGTACCATAAATATTTAAAAAATCTAAAATCCGATATCGATGTGGTCTCCTTGTTAAGAGTTCGTGCGAGCATGCGCGCCAGTTGCAGTCCTAGTGTGTGTTCCCCCTGTCATTAGCTGAGGACGCTGTTGCAAAAGCTTCGCACATTTGTACAATGCCGCCGCCCACTTACACTTTCGGAGAATGACGCCTGCCCCTTGAGCGTCGTACGTCCAGAAGCGAGGCGCGGCGGCTGGGGCATTCTGGTTCATTGCCCCTCCCGCCTCGCAGAATCTGCCCGCCCACGGCAAGGATTCTGCGCAGAGCCGCGGATAACTGGCGCACCGAACGCGTAGCTGACCTGCTGCTACCAGATGCGGTGAACCTGGAGTGTACCTGCCGTAGGTGGAATTCACTGCAGTGCAGGCAATGCGTCAACTAATTGTCAAGCGGCGGTCAAACTTTTCCGATTTTCTACACCCACAATTCCTACACACGTCTACTATATCTTTGCCTGACTTATTGTTGTGAATTTGTCACAGTGACCTCATAATTGACTCTGTACCTACATCTGTGCATCCGGAAATATAGTTTCTCAATTTACTCACGAAATTAATGTTCAAACAGGGCATTACGGAGTACATTAAACGATTACATTTACAGATAAATAGCTGAAGCGGTACTGAACTACCAGTTGATTTATGCTGAAACACCCTTATTCGTACGTGGCGTAACCTCTACGGACGGCAGTACAGGCGCTGCTTTTGTCATCCATTTAATGATGCAGATGACTATTATGGTCTTGGCCATCAGGTGACCTTTGTCACATTACAGAATAGAAGCGCGGAGCATGAGCGCCACACATGCATCTTGCAGCCCAACAAATTAGCAATAGCAGAACACTATTTTCACGGGACACTCCATTGATTATTATAGAACAAAAATTTTGGCAACGACCAGATCCTTTTGGGATTAGATTGAGTCCGTTGTAATACGGTTGACAGAAGATCTTATTAATCGGGACGGCGGCTTTCAAATGGATAAAGCATGGAAACCTGTAATAATTTAATCGCTTCAGAGACACAGGTTCTCGTGCGACTTCTGACGAAAACTGATATTTTCGACCACTGCGCAGGCGCCGCCGCACCAATCTTCGGTATGTATAGAACGACGCACACCAGTAATGTTCAGTCTCGTACTCACCAGAGGATGCTGCATGTTTGTCAGCTGAAATATCATAGCAAGACGTCAACGTGATCCCCAAAACACAATGGAGCTATGTTATCTTTATTTAAAGGGGAAAAATAGTTACTTCCTGGATGCGCTTCGTATATTATGCGACCTACTGTGCTGTGTATCTCGGAGGGTATAATTACAAACATTGTTGTTTTCTTTCCTATGCCATTTGCATGTTGAGCGAGGGAAACATTGCTTCTGTGCGGGTTATTAAGCTCTCCCGTTAGTTTCTAATGATCCCTAGGCGAGATACACGTTGGTTGGAACATACTGGTCCCTCAGTCTCTAGCGAATACAGGTTCTCTCATGTTCTTCTTTGAGTTTGTCAAGGATATTCGAGGTACCCAAACGTTTATTTTACACCTTATTTCGTTCCTCGCCGACTTGATACGATCCTGACAGCGCGTCTCTGAATTCAATACCTGCAGTCGATCTATTTTACAGACTTCGAACGCTGGAACATTATTCACAGTCATTCGGGCCAACGGCTTATTTGCCTTTTCCTGTACAGATGTATTGCATTTATCCCAAAACCCTTCCAAACAATTTGCCCCTTTCTCACTTTTCGCCGCGGTGGAGTAGCCGAGCGGTCTAAAGCGTCTTGCTGCGGAGCGCGCGGTTGCTCGCCGTGGAGGTTCGAGTCCTCCCTGGGGCATGGGTGTGTCTGTTTGTCCTTACGTTAGTTTACCTAGGTATAAGTAAGCTCCGGATGGATGACCACGCAGTTTGGTCCGATAGTTTTATAGACATTTGAACATTATTCTCACTTTTTCTTATGCCGTACTGCTTTTGTGCGATGATGCAGTTTCATATCGCTTCTAGTATTACCCCTGAAGGCCAGAGGATTGGTTATCAAACTGAAAGTCGCCCTTCCCCCGCAGAGAAGGGTGGGGCGCGTCGGGAAGAGAGGTATTAAAAAAAAAAAGTATGTTTATTCAAGAAATACGTGTCAGCACTTATGACGAACTGTACATGGTAACCAGTATTTCCTGTGTTCTCTGAGATTCATTTTTGTCTTAGATCATCATCCTGATGGTAAGCGCAATAACTGAACGTAGCCAATCCGACCGCTAGAATTCGTGTTTTAAGAGTACAGTAGGCGTGTAAAAACTTGGCCGACCGTCACACATCAGCTTCATTGTCCAATTTTGGTTTTAAGGCAGTTCATGAAAGTCCGCATGTTTATGGTAGCTCATGGAACTCATCGTTCTAATTATTATTGTTCCTCAATACACTACATTTCCGTGCGGTATTTACACCGTAGTGTCTGTTCGTTACGAAACGCACAGTGCAACTTCGTTGACAGTACCTGGAGTGAGGTTAGTACTTTTGCATTTTCCTTTTCATACCCCTTCCGCTATTTTCCCTATTAACATTCCCGCTCCAAAGGCAGCTAATCTTTTGTATTTTGAGGTGTTTGCTCTCGGTAGGACAGTATTATTGACAAGGAGACGTTTGTGCTCTTGGAGATGGGGTCCACTGAAGTGACGTCGTCGATCACAAAAGTTCACAAAGCGCTTCTTTGACAAATCATTTGTGAAGGAACGAAGTTTAAGGTTTGACGCCCCATCGACAACGGTGTCATCAGAGACGGACAACTCATTTGCTTTCGCTTGTTCTGTGTGCGACTGCCTGTGTTTTGAAGACTATCTTCGAAGTCCATCGAAATATCATTTGTAAACTTTTCATGTCACAATCCTTTTTTTAAATCACTAATGGGCAAGAAGTACGAAGTACTAAAATCATAAGTTTTTATTCTCTTCTTATTTAATACGGTGTAATAGTTGTCTAGGTAACTAGTTAATTTTTCGTAAGAGTTCACTTATGATCTGAAGTATTTCGCAGTAGGGAAGTCGTTTTTATTGAGTAGGTGGGAGGGGGGGGGGAGCGAAGTTTGCATTTTTTTCCCTTGCATTAGAGGGGCACGAAGAACAAAAGTTTGGGAACCCATTGTCAAAGGCGCATCAGCTCGACCGTGTGCTGCGGAGAAACAATGTAGTGTTAGGTTTATTAGGTTATCGGACCATAAGTGAGTTTCTGCGTGTAATATAAAGCGATTTTTGATAAACTGTTACTGATGTATGTTTATCACGTTGAGAAGAGCTTGTGGAACGCTTTGCAATCCGTGGACCCCATAATCGCTCGACGGCGCAACAGTATTCTCATGCATAGAGAACATTTCTCTGAAACAAATTTCAACGTACCTCTAGGTTATTAAATGATTGTACTAAATTTTAAGGGAATATCTCGTTCCTTTCATGGAATGACTGTTACTGATGGTCAGCCCGTGGATTTCCAGTGTCACGAAAACTAGCGTATTGTTACTTATTTCTAGAAAATCAAATCCATACCAGAAAAATACCAAATCATATACTGGCATGGCTGTGTTGACTACTGATTAGCCGACTAGGTTGTGCTAGACAGAAAAGACTAATTTTATACACGTACAATTATACTTTACGTTGCTGGCATGTAACGTACCCATCTCCCTTTAAAAAAAAAACCAGCTCATATTGTCTGCTGTCAATGCTGCCAATTGTATCGATTGATCAGAATTGCCGAAATTTAATGAAACTTATTTATCTAATATGCTGAATTGCACTTAAATTTAGGTAACATATTGCTCTCTTGTGTTTGGCTCTCAATACATCTGACTGTAGTTACAGTAGATGTTCTACGCCAACCATTGTTGATTTTTTTCGTGTGTTAGATTTGACTGTACGATGTCTATGGAATTCTCATCGTTCAGACTAACACTCCAGAGATACGGAAACGTGTCGTTAAGTATCAATATAGGAAGACTGATTTTCAGAATCCATATTTTCTAACGTAATTATTCTCATAAAAGAATAACTTCTACAGAACGATATGACCAATAATGTCCGCAAATACCTCTGCAGTGATGAGAGTTCTGAGTGTTACTGAAAAACTCTTGTCTGGTTCATGTGTTAAAGAATATAATTTAAAATTTAAAGTAACGCTGTTTCATTTTAATATCTCTATGTTTAGATGATATGAGTAAAGGAAAATGGCCGATTAGAAAATCAGTTTTCCAAACGTCAAAATTGTTTGAAAATATCTGTTGACCATATGTACGGTTAATTGGGAAGAAAAATCTTTAGAATAAATTCTAAACTCTGTTGCGGAGTGTGCACTGTAATGAGACTAATACATTATACCGTGCCGGAGCGGGACTCGAACCAGTCTCTCTGTGTAGCTCTGACTACATTCTTAAATTAACATTCTAAGCTTTCATTCCAAATAGTTTCGTCGGGGATTACCGTTTACTGCTAATAGACGTTGCGTTCCGGCGGCTTTGGCTACGCTATTTTTTCTCGGTGTCTTTTCTCTCAGGGTATTTGTCCGACTAGGTATTTTGGCTTGGTTCTTTAAAGCAAGGCTTAATGGGAAAGTGTTACTGACAGGAGCTTAGTGTCCGTGTCAAAAGCTCTTTTGTTTGCTAACACGGTAAAAGCATTGTCCGCTAATGGCTGCGGTTTTAAAACTTCGGTTAGATTCCTGATCATACAAGGAGTTTTAATCTTTAAGGAAATTTAACGTGTGCAATGTGCGTCATTAAAGATTGAAAATTGGAGGAAATTCCGTAGTTAATGTAAATGAAGTGACTTCTACAGCTGCTACATAGCTTGATCGGCGCGTAGTGTGTTTTTTTTTATCGTATTAGCAGGGTTCTCTGTATTTTACAAGATGTTGGCGCCGAAGGTAAACTAAATTTTTCTGCTGAATTTTGTGATATATGGAATGAACCAAGAGCAAACTAAGTACTAGACGTACGTAGCTGTTAATACTTTTTTCCTGCTATTACTGCTACGTTAATTAAATGCGGTCAGTGTTACTTCAGAGGGTTATATTTCATGACAAACTAGATGTCCCCTGCGAGCAGGAAAATTACGCTTTGTCGTGTTTCAATTTACTTAAAAACCGACGCCCACCCTGATCCTTTTAGAAAGCTGTTTTGCGCGAGACGTAACAAATATAGTGATTATATCAGCTGGAAAAACATTTCTTTCTCCGAGCGACGGAAGTTTTTAAAGCTGCTGTGTCAACAGGTAGAAAAAACCGTATATGTATGGTAATATATTGTGCAATAGCTACTATCACTTAAATTTGTGATGTATATAATTGATGTGTTGTCCCTTGGCATTTACTGTTTCGAAGGATTTCGTCTACAGATATTTCAGAGATATGGTACGTAATAAACGTTTTTATTTAGAGAACTGACTAAAACCGTGTAACAGACGAAGGGCTTTTCCGCCTCGTCTATGTAATGCAGCCATTTGAAGACAAACATTTTCTTATGAATCGATAATGACAGACAGTTATAAATTTGGTGGTTGGTTGCTCCTGAGTGATCTTTATTAAATGGTTTTTCAGTCAGTCATTTACACGAAAATGCAAAAATTGCAATTTAAAGTTTTGATTGGAAATACTGCTTAGATCAGATAATTTCATTCTTGACAAAGGTCGCGATTGGTTTCGAACTTACATAGATTAAATATATAGAATTTCTTACGATGTGGTAAGGAAAGAGGCTAATACAGTCTAATTCGCAGTTTGTATATAATCGTTGTTGAGATTGTGGTTAGCGATGCTTAAACATAAATGTAGCTGACCAACGTAGGACGGCGAAGCTCTAGTTTTATGGGTAGTGAAAAATGTTAAATTCGTCGAGTGGCAATTTATCGAGAAGCGTGGAGTGACATTTATGCACGTCCGCGAAAATGGTCTAAATCAGTATCGGTCATTTCCCTAGTAAGAGTTACTCGTTTCGCAGCAAGACTTCCCGCAGTATCGTTAGTATTTGTACCGAAATCTTGGCGCAAATCATTTTTTATATTTGTAAACGTTTAAAGCAACCATTACTTTCACCACATTTCATATCAATTGCCTGCCACCATTCGAGAGGCGTCTGGTTGTACTCGGTTACGCGTATGTTAGTCTCCGTGTCTTCCAGTTCGTACGAAGCTACTTTACACAGTTTCAGGTATTTTCGTGTGAAAAATTCAACGTATACTCATCATATACCTATTACTTTGCTGTATATATTTTGGTGCGGATGACGGGGTAGGTTCTATTGGGGTAGCTAAACATCTCGTCCTCTACATGATAGTTCTGTAAGCTATATCTCACAACATTAAAAAAAATCAAACTAAATAATATATATATATATATATATATTCATCGGGAAGTGGTGGAGTGATATGTATGTATATACGAAGGGTAGTAGGGACTGGGGGGTGTTCTTACTGACTGTCAATCAAAGTAGTCACCAGCGTCGTGAAGAACCTGTTTCCAGCTATGTGGAAGGCGTAATATACGATTAGCAGAGCCTGTTCTGTTGATGCTGCGAATGAAGCGGTCTACTGCCTGTCGAATATCTGTAACTGTTCTGAAGCGAATGTCAAGAAGTAGTTCCTTCATCTTCGAAATCAAAGTCACAAGGACTTAAGTCCGGAGAGTATAGTGGATGGTACAGTACTTCCCAGTCCCATCGACCAAAGCAGCCACAGCTTGCGCTGTATGCGACCGCGCATTGTCGCGCAAAATGATGGGTGGGCTGGGCAGAAGGTGTTGCCGCTTCTTTCTCAAAGCTGATCGCAGGTGATACTCCACTGTGCACTGACGTTAGGATAACACCATCACAGTCGTACATAGAGACACCGTTACGTTAGGCAGCTCAATCACAAGTGACTGTGTGTGCCTTGAGGCGAGAATTTCAAGGACATTCAAAGTTTACAAAATATTCACTGGACAGAGTTGACAAACCATACGGAATTTTCAATGAAGCCCTGGAGACAAACCATTGTTTCTTCGGAAAACATGTTCCCTTCAAAATGCCTATTTCTTCACGTAGAATACGAATATGGAATAAAAAATAAGGGTTACCATTTGAAAAAATGAACTTGACGTTGGTTTGACCTTGAAAACGGGGTTTTGGGTCATTTCAAGATAACTATTCCACGACCCCTTCAAACCTTACAACTTTTACTGTAGATTGTTATTGCAGAATTTTGGGCTCAAGAAATATCGATCGGTATAGATTAAAATTAGACACCATATCTTTATTGAGATGTATGTGTTTGCATGTGTTATCTACGTAGTTTGTCTTTGTTATTGCGTTCATTTTTCTAACCATCCGGATCACGAGAGTTGATTGCGCTCGTGATTTTGTTGAAACGTAACTTTCTAATATATTGGAAGAAAACTAAGAATGCCAGTAAGTATTTACGTAACAGTATTCTACCCATAATCTTAGAGTAGGTAGTATAAACTTTTAATTTTCGAATTGGCGTGAGGTTCTTGGTTTGTAGATTTACTAGCAATAATGTAGACTGTTTCTTTGTTTTTTAAAGTAAAATATTTTAACTGAGTATTGTATTTGTGGGTAAATAAATATTGGTTATTTATAAGTGATCTGAAAACTAATTTGGAAATATATAAAACTTTAATCAATTATATCATTCAGTAAATGTATTTAACCATTTAGTTTTCATATAGACACTTCCAATCTGATTCAGATCTTCGTACTGTTCCCCAAATTCATCTTCCTCTGCCCTCTCTTCTTGGCATCTACCAGAAGGACCAATATCTAACGCTTCTTGGAGAAGCAGTTGTAACATCAGTGCAAAGAGGCTCACACCATTCGATATGCCTTACCATAGAGCAACATACATAAGGACCTGTGCTAAGCAACAGCCTGTAAAATACAGCCTGTTGCAAATCTGTCATTCGCATTTCTCGTGAAATTTCTGCGATATAATCTAAAATGATTGTTCCTAACGTCAGCAGCCTCTTCTGATACTTGCCTAAAAGGAACAATATCTTCATTATTTTCAGCAGCCCCCCTTCAAAATTTTATTAACGGTAGCATTGTAAATATTTACAATCTTCGAACGAGAATTCCATTATTTTCTTATTCCAAGTATTATTTTACCATCTTTGATGATGATTATTTTCTAATTAACAAAAAATAAAAATAATATATAATTATGACTGAAATCATAATAACCTGTGAATAAAGGTTTTAAAGTTCATGTGAATCATGCTGATTATATATTTAGTTCTCAAATATCGTCTGGAATGGAAATACACGTGAATTTTAAGAGACTATTAAAGAAGTGCATCATTTTTAAAAAATCTTTACGTTCATGAATTTCTTTGCGGCTGGCTCTCGGTACTGTACCAATCATGACTCTACCTTAGAATTCACCTGGCAAGCCCTCACCACATCCAGAACTACTAGAGATCTGAAATGTTTGGTAAAACTTAGCAATGTCATTCCCGTGTTATAAATTCAAGTAATTAAACAAGAACAGTTGAAATACGTTCATATAGATGTCATTTTGTGAAAGATGATAGCTTAATTATGAAAAACTCCACCCTACAGAAGAAACTCTTAAAATGTTAGTACCTACTGACAGACACGTCTGACGCTTGACAAGTGAGTTACGAACCCACCAGTTTGTCAGTTGCTATGAAAAATACTTAATCATTGGGCAAACCTTATTTTTTAATTTTATTTATTTATTGTTATTATTATTTTGAAATTTTGGCCATATATGTTTAAATAAAACAAAAATTAAATGAAATTTACTTATATATCGGTATCGGAAACTGAAACTAGTGTGTGTGTGTGTGTGTGTGTGTGTGTGTGTGTGTGTGTGTGTGTGTGTGCGCAAGGTTTGAGTACAGATGCAACAGTACCTATCTAGATAGGTACAGCACTGTGAATGTAAAAACTTACCTGAATTTCTAAACATAAAGTAAGAGTAAATGTTACAATTAATCAGCCTGGCAATGGCTGATTGCAATGAGTATGGCCCTGTTAATGCGCTTAACTACCCAGAACTCGAGTCTGGTTAAACAATGAATGACAAGTCCGGCTGGAGCTCAATTTCCGATTCGTTAATCAAATTATTCATTAATTAAATTAAATACTGATCTATGTTCGACACAAATTTGATATCCAAAATTAAATGTGATCATGGGTGGAGTGACAGACAATCTCGAACAGTGACTGACAGCAGCGGAATGACGCAACGGTGTGGCACAATAAAAACAGTAAAGTTGACAGTCACGTGTCTGCTAATCAATTAAAGATTAAATCGTAGAAAACTACTGTGACACAGACTGTGCATGACATCAATTGCGAACTTAGTAGTGATATATATAACGTTACGTGCTGTGAACAAGATCTACTTCATTAACAAAGAAGATGTTGCATTGTCAAAATAGTTCATTAGCTAAGTAGGGTGCAAACCACATAATGCCAAGTGTAAATGTGCTCATGCGTAAAAATGACTGACAATCTATAACATTAACTGATAGCAATGAAAGGAACTTGTACAATCTATTACAGAGTAGAAACGTCTAAGTCGATAATTGTGTAATTGACTAATTATTTAAAGTATAGATCAAAGTTTAGTTTATTAGATGCCAAAAGTGACTAAGTATGGATTCATTTGCTAGCTTAGCAATAATCATTGTGTCCCGACACCTTCTGATCTAACTTTATTAACAAACTAATTATTGTATTCTCAGAAAGTGGTGTAATTAATATCTGTATAAAAAGACGCGTTACACAATAGACAAGAAATGCTGGTAGCTACCTGATAAACTAGTTGGTTACGACTTCAACAACTGAATATGAATAACTTAACCAAGGTGAACAATAAGCAGGTGGTATAATTAATTTGGCTCGATTGACAAGAAATATTGGTAGCTACTTGATAAACTAGTTGTCTATGATGATTGTATAAAAAAATGTAAGAGTATAACAAATCGGGCTATTAAGTATGTGCGAGATGTTTAACAGAGACTCAAAAATTTACTTCCCTACTTGTAATCCTAATCATAAATAAAGTTCAGTTACCTCTTACCTGTAGACAGCACATTGGTCTCCTGCAGTACATTAATGATTAAAACTTGTATTTATTCTACTGTTTAAGCCTTGCAGCTTGGCTATAATAGTAAGATCTTTCACTTTAAACAAAGAGGAACATAAAGCTGTCTTGAATTAAAACAAAGTTGTAAGTTATTATTATTATTATTATTATTATTATTATTATCTTATAACATGACCATTAAAAATAATCAAAATTAGAATTATCAAGAATCCTAACGGCTTACTACAACTTTCTCGCAGTCTATTGCGCTCAACCAACACCTAACTCCGTCTCTCCACTTCCATTCCCTGACTCGTTCTCCCCCTTTCTCGCATACTGCCACTCAATGCCAAAAAATAAAGTCTCTGACCAGAGAGTGACATTGGCAAGATAGGGTGTTGCCACCCTTCAATCTTAAGATTACACCTCGATGCAGAGTTGATATTCCAGTGAACGCTATCATTGTTGGCTAAGTCAGAGAGCGTGATGTTCCATATAAATTCAGGTTTCTTGGTCATTATCATCAGAAACGACCTGATAAACCCAAATTTCCACAGGCAGGAATATAAAAGATCACTGACCGAGGAAACATTAAACAACGTTTATCTGATGAAATTTTCTGCCATTATGTAGATAACCAGAGCACACTATAGTCCCAAGAGCAGAGGTAAGCCATTTGCCCCCGCCAACAAAAAACAAGAGTGGCCGTTTCATCATAATTGGCTTAAAAGGTTTTCGCTGTTCTTGTTCCGTCATTTCGGATTAACACTACCACATTTCAGGGATAATTGAAATCCTCTTCTCACTGGCTTTACTACTGCATCAACGAAGTTTATTTCGCAAGTGCTACACAGTGCGTGGTGAAGAATACTTCGTACCAGTTTAACATTTATGACCTATTCCTTTTGCGTATCGTACGAAGAGGTGAAAAACAAAGCCATCCCTTTTTACCATGAAAGGCTGTTTCCGAATCGCTGCTGATTAAAAGAAGCGTCTTTTCCTTAAGAATCTTCAGGCTTGCGCTTAGAATATTCTCTAATTCTCGTCCTACAGTCAAATGTTTTGTGCCATGTTTCACTCACGTCTGCTGCGTAGAGTCGAACCAGACCCACATTAATCTTCAGATGACCCATTAACAGGCCGAAAGCGATCATTTGTAGAAATGATTAACGCTATCATGGACTGATTTACCAATTAATATTTATATAGAAAGCAGATTATCCGTACGTTTGTGTGTACGTCTTGCATACAAATCTACAGTTATTTTGTACACGTAAGCTTCAATCCATAACGGTCGCCGTTAGTGTAACAGTTACGTACAACACAGAGAGATGACGTTATAAACAACGAGATGCGCGGAAACGCCGTTAGTGTAACAGTTACGTACAACACAGAGAGATGACGTTATAAACAACGAGATGCGCGGAAAACTGCTGCTCATTTCTCCTGAACCACTGGACCGATTTTAATCAAACTTGGTACACATGTTCCTTACGAGAGATAACAATTGTCGTAAGAGTCGAACCACATGGTTCAGGAGATATAACACCATAAACGATCGGAGTTACAAGAAAATGCCATGTAATGCGACGAGACTTTATAAATACACTATATGAGAATGACAGTACTTAACGACTTGCAACAAACTTAAAAAATAATTACAAACCTTTAATAAACTTTTTCTCACCGACAACCATAGCAAAATGACGAAAGGAAAAAAAGTTTTTCGCTTACTATTTTTCTGATGTTCATGGAGTAAAACTAAGGCATTCGGTATGATGTTACGATTTCTAATTTGTACACCTCAAATTGTAGCCGAAGGAAGCTTCACAGCCAGTATAAACAAACACAGCTGAATGCGCCTTCGAAATTGTATCACAGTACGACGTGAGATATGAGCACACAAGCAGTAACGTTCGTCTAAAACCGCCCCATCACGAACCAGGTTTTAATATAATACTTCTTTAGTACTAACTGTATTCGTTACAGATTTTACCGACGTGCAGCACTTATAAAAAATAATCAATTTTACAACATATAATTCAATAAATATGAGATCGTATATACTGCGATGGGTAAAAACCTGTCACATCTATAGAACTACAGGGAAAGGAAGAGAATGAAACAATGTATATCCACCGAATACCCGTTATTTCCGGCAGATGTAGCTTTCAACTTAGAGACTGTAGTTTCCAGTGAGACTACCTTTCTTTGTTTGGATACTGCACTTATAATTTTGTACATTATGCAAGACAGCCTTATTCCTTGAATACTCTCCAATAAATATGACATGTTATTAATAAAAAGAGATGGACCGAGAGAGATGTGATACGTACTAACTAAAAGCTTGAATAAATAAATACGGGGGCAACGCCGGGTTTTCAGCTAGTGTTTATATATAAGCAGAGTGTCTGTGTGTTTGTGTGTACGTATTGCATGCAAATCTACAGTTTTGTTCCAATCCTTTTCAAATTTAGCACACGTAAAATTCAATCTATGAGGACGGTCGCCGTAAGTGTAAGAATTACAACACACAGTTCACGAGATATGACTCGCAACAAACTTTAAACATAATTTCAAACTTTTGTTGAACTTTTTCTCGCTGACAACCACAGCAAAATTATGAAAGGAAAAAAGTTTATCGCTTACTAGTTTTCCCTGTTCATGGAGTAAAACTACGGCATTCGGTATATTACAATTTATAATTTGTACACTACAAACCGTAGCTGCAGGAAATTTTACAGACAGCTTACACACACTGACTGTACCTCCAAAATTGTATCACAGTAAGACACGTAGATTGAGATATTAGCACATAAACAGTAACGTTCATGGAAAACCGTCCTATCACGCACCAAGTTTTAATCTATTACTTCTTTACTAGTAATTACATTTCTAAGAGATTTTACAAATATACAGCACTTACACAAATGAATGTATACCTGAAAAATTATACAATTGTACATCTAACTCAATAAATGAGATCGTGCTAATTTTATATGCCATTTGTATTTTGATTCCTATCTTTCTTTGTTTGGATACTGCACTTATAATTTTGTACATTATGCAAGACAGCGTTATTTCTGATATATTCTCCGTTATATATAACATGATTTTAGGAAAATAGGAGGAGGATAGAGAGTGAAGGAATATGAGAAGTACAATCTCAAGGGCAGGAATGAATAAATGCCGGCCGCAGTGTCAGAGCGGTCTGCGGCGTGCCAGTCACAGTCAGCACGGCCGCTGCGGTCGGGCGCTCGAATCCCCAAACTGTATTGACTTTGGGGGCGGAGGGAGAAACAGATGTAACGCCCCTGCCGGCAGACCCTCCTAGGTGCGGATCTGGAGATCTAGGACGGAACGCTCAGACGGCGGGCGAGAGGACGCTGGATCTGAACCGTGGACCGGGCGATGGACTCAGACGGAGCGCCCGAAGGAGGAGGGGTGAATCTGATAGACCTCACGCAGGCCGCCCCCACGGCAGTACATCAGCACACCTGATGGTAACACGGTCGATTGCCGAAGAGTGCGCCTCGGTTGCACAGTGGTAGTGCCAGACTACAAATCCAAAGGTCGCAGGTTCGATTCCCGCCAGGTCCTGGGATTTTTATGTCACTTTCCAATTCTTTCACCTCTGGCAGTAATGCTCATGTGAAAAATACAGAGTATCACCGTGGTTCGGAACCCACATTAAACTATAGGTCCCCCTATAGTTGGCTGGGTAAGTCAGTTCGAAGGTCGGAGGAAGGCATCGGTATACCACCTCCAAACAGGACCATGCCTAGTAAAGCAGTGTGGTGTTCAACAATCCGAAGATTGGTTTGACTGCTTTACCTTTTTTTATGAACACGTCCACAAGGCTGTTTATCCGAGAACACTTTCGATATGCCATTATTTACATGTTGTAATGCGAAATAGAACCGATGATTTTTGTAATGCGCTGTTACCATTACGGCTTTCTACGAGCTATAATGCGAAAACTGTGAGAATCACTGCAAATAAAGATGCTGTCTGTCACATGGAAGCAACAAGTGAATGTATTTTTGACGTCACCTCCCGGGTCGCCGCTCATTGGCTGATGTAATAGTGAATTTTATTGGTGGGAAAGAAAAGATTTCTTGCGAAGTAAGAACTCTTCCAACTGTGAAAACTGGCGGAAAGAGTTCCCCATCTCATATATTGACCTCCGCCCCCCTTCCACGTCGCTGAATGGCGAGTGGGATGCCGGACTGGTGTCCCGGTGCGCAGCTGAGTCATCTGGAGTGGGGTGACGTAAGGCCCGGCGCGCGCCGTTGCAGGCTTCTGCCGATCGAACCAGATGAGAAGCCGTGCCCGTGCCGCGCCGCGACCAGTTGCGTGCGCCCGACCGTTTGTCACCACACCGACCGCACATTTTAAAACTAGCCATGCGCCAATGACATACTATCTCACAAGATCACAACGTTCTTTCTGTGTCACCACCCTGACGTCAGCTGTTGAAATAGCTCGTTGCGCACATGAGTGCAGCAACTTGAAATGTACGAGGTGCATTCAAATTCTAAGGCCTCCGATTTTTTTCTAATTAACTACTCACCCGAAATCGATGAAACTGGCGTTACTTCTCGACGTAATCGCCCTGCAAACGTACACATATTTCACACCGCTGACGCCATGATTCCATGGCAGGCTGTTGGAGGTAAAGTGATCCTTCAGGGTCCATCCATGGTTTTTGGAGCTGTTTTGAACTTTACTATAGCTAATAACAGTCAAGCAAGTCATAGGAATGGATGGATAATAGATGCTATAGTACGGTACAATGGTAGTACTGTCAAAGCAGTTTCTGGATTGGAGAGTTTTATTAACAGAGATGTTATTGCTTTCCGCAACCACGGAATTCATTGCTGTCATCTGGTATGAATTACTACATTATTTGGACGAAGGGACTCAACTACGGGGTCATCAGTCCCTAATCTTACAAACTACTTATGAACTAGCTAATACTAAGGAAGGCACAAATATCCATGCCCGAGGGGGGATTCGAACCCCCGACCGTAGTGGCCGTGCAGACCGTGACTGGCGCGCCGCAGTCCCCTCGGCCACCGCGGCCGGCTTAAATTTCTTCTTTATTGTTCTGTTGAGTATTATCAGCTATGACATACACCCAAATGTAAACAATTCGCGTATAAAAACACTAGTATGGCTCTATTTTCGCAGAGGCGCTTGTGTCCGTGGTAATACTACGTGTTGACGGAACTTTATCGTATAAACGCAACCATGCCTGTATGATCACACGTCATTAGTACGGAGTTAGTACGCTACCTCAATGAAAAAGGCATATTGCACGTAAAATAAGATGTCCCAATGTCACGATTGTACACCTTAGCTACTTGAACTGTACGGAAAGCAATAACATCTCTGCTATTAAAGCTCTCCAATCCAGAAAGGCAATATGCCTTTTTCATTGAGGACCAGGAATCATCGCAAAATTAATGAACAAGAGGGCTGTTCTGTATGGGTTAAAGGATCCGGACATTGTTATGAAATAGAAGTTGTTGGTGATGTATAAATAGTTGTTGGGGATGTATATTATTATAAAAGTTGAAGTATGTGTTCTTACCGTTTTTCCTTATCTCACAATTTCATACTAGATAGTACCCTATAGGATAGGCTCTAAATTTGCTAGTAGCGAACTGGGCGCGCATGCGTGCTTTCATTTTTGTTGTGTGGAAATAGCTGCGTCCTTATCGAAGTCGCATATCTTGCATCAGTGGAGTGGAACAGAGCGGGAATTGCGCTTTTGATTGAAACATACAGGGGCGCTCCTCTCTATTGTAATAAGGGACAATGACTGGTCTTCTTGAGGGAAATAACAGAAAAGTGTTGATTTAAAATGAAGTTTGAGTACGTCTTGTTGATTAACGTCATGCTTTACAAACTCTATAATGTTGTACCATGCCAGACAGTTGCACAAAAACTCGAGAGCGTGATGCCAGAAACAAAGCAATATTTAGCTCACTGACGTCCCATTATGTAGCGGAAATTTGAATTACTTTGCAGACTTCAACAGCAACATTTGAAGTAGTCTTTACAGAAATTCCTTATTCAAAGGAAAGATTCTCCTGTCGCCAGAAACTGCAGTGTTGAAGGTAGCCTGGAGGAGGAGAAAAAAAAATACAGAAAGTATCTGAAGCATAAATTAAAGCACAGAATGCAACTCAAGTGTATAAAATGTTTTGTACCTTAAGCTTGGCGAAATATTCTCTCTCTTCAGCGTATTTTGTTCGAGATTGTCATTGGACGAACGATAGCTGCTTGGTAAAACACCCAACACTTACACGTAAAAAAATTCTCACGGAATTCATTGCTGTCATTTGGTATGAATAACTACGTTATTTGCATTCAGGACGAAACCGACTTAAATTTCTTCTTTACTGTTGTTCAGTATCATTAGCTATGACATACACCCAAATTTAAACAATTCGCGTATACAAACAGTAGTATGGCCGTATTTTCGCAGAGGCACTTCTGTCAGTGGTAATATTATGTGTTGGCGGAACTTTATCGCATAAACGCAACCATGCCTGTATGATCACACGTCATTAGTACGGAGTTACTACGCTTGTAGCGCTCCAACAGGCCATAATCTTTCTTGTGAAGTTTCGAACATCGTGTAAACTCTGCATAAGGGGCCAAACTACTAGGGTGTCACACACACACACACACACACACACACACACACACAGAGAGAGAGAGAGAGAGAGAGAGAGAGAGAGAGAGAGAGAGAGAGAGAGAGAGAGAGAGAGAGAGAGAGACGGGGGGGGGCAGGGGGATTGAGGCGGTTGTGAGAGGACGAGAAGAGAGAGAAGAGGGACATGGTAAGACTGAAAGAGAGGAGGAGGAAGTCAACAGAGAAGCGAAGGAGTTAAACCTATTGAAGATTCCAGTAAATACATAATATAGAAAAGAGATGGACAGACTGACGGGTGGAACGTGTGAGGAGTAGGAGGACTTGACTTTAGAGAGAAATGTATGGACAGAGGGCTTTAACAGTCACGAAATTATATATTGCCTTTCCTGACACGTGGCTATGGGATGAAACAATTGTCTGAAGAAATTTGACATTTACTATTAAATGTTAGGAAGTCTTTTTAAGGCATTTGTATGAAGTGTAGCCGGCCGTGGTGGCCGAGCCATCTGCGGCGCGTCAGTCAGAGTCTGCACGGCCACTACGGTCGGGGGTTCGAATCCCCCCCTTGGGCATGGATATTTGTGCCGTCCTTAGCATTAGCTAGTTCATACGTAGTTTGTAAGTGTAGGTACTGTTGACCCCGTAGTTAAGTCCCACAAGCTCTACAAACATTTGAACATTTGAATTTATGAAGTGTAGTCTTGTGTTGAAATGAAACCTGGACGATAATAAATTCAACAGAGAAATATGAAGAGGAAAAAGAGAAATACAGAAACTTTTGAAGTGTGGTGCTCCAGACGAATGCTGAAGATCAGGTGCCTACATCATGTAACTAATGAGGTAATGAATATAATTGGGAAAAAAGACATTTCTGGCGTATCTCGAATAAAAGAAGGGATCGATTGGTAGGGCCAATTGTTAGTCATAAACGAATTGTCAAGGGAAGTGTTTTTTAGTAAAAGTCGCAGAGAGAGACGGAGGTAAGAATACAGCAGGCAGGTTCAAGGGGATGTAAATTGTCTTTGTCGTTCAGAAATAAAGAGCTTGTGCACGATTGAGTAGGGTGGACAGTTGCATCAAACAGCTCTTTGGACTGAAGACCACAAAAACCGACACATTTTGTACTTTGCTACTCGCGTGTGTAAAAGTGTTCTCCTTGAAGGAAACAAGTGAGATGTGATCAACATTAGTTCTGATAGCTTTTCCCATCGTTCGAGTAGTATTTGTTGTGATATTGCGCTCGAACCACAAGAGTTCTTAAAGATCAATTTAGTGATGGCGCATACGCGTCTAAGTAAGACTGTAAAAGTTTGTAACAATCTTCAGCAATTTTACTGATCTTAATGTGTATAGTCATGGACACAATGTGAAACACTTTTTTTTACTACTCTCTTTGTGTGTCAGTAATTTTTTTATGGAGAAACTTAGTTCTTGTTACACATATCGCAGAATGTGGGTTGTTAGAAAAATTGGAAACAAATTATTTTATCCATTATTTTTGACCACCATCTTGAATTTAGTGAACCTCAAAGGTCAATATGGAGAGAGACAAATATACCTATCTCTCTCCTATAATAATGTATAAAGAAGACCTTTCTGTGAAGACACCAATGTAAACCTGATATCGACACTACCGTTTGACGATGGGCTCAGGCCCGAAACTAGTAACGTGCAATAAATTGATTTATAAAAATCTTGTGGCTGGTTGCAGTATTTACTACAGTATTATTGGAAACGAAAAATGGTATCGTCTGAGAACTATTGTGCAAAAGCAAATCGGATGATGACCTGTTATCATTTATAACAATTTCGTTTAAGATAAGTAGTATCAAACATAATCTTCACTGCACACTACATCCCGCTGGTGTGAAAACGTTTATAAAAAAATTAAATTAATATTTTTTTGTCTCGATCTAACGTCTGAGGAGAAACATCGCTGCAACAGTAATGCAGTCGAAACGCCTACCGTTGCTCGCGACGCAACCCGCCTCACTAGGACGCAGCAAGTGTTGCCGCCTTTTGTCCGCAGGCGAACAATGGTGTGTCGGTAATAACGTGGTGCCATCGATCCGTGGCCATTCCTCCACACAATGGCTAATAACGCTGATGACGTTTTCTACTGCAACGCGCACGGAGGCCAGGAGCTCGTTTCATTCGCCTTAGCCACTCATATTGGAATCAGATCTCCAATTTTCGATTAACTGAACCGGAGTGGTGCAGGATACTGGATTCAAAGCTCCAGGGAACTAGAGAAATGATACTGGAGCCTCATTTGGAAATTCCGCAAAGATATTGCTAATGCGCTAGATCTATTATGCTGCTTTTATGTAATCCTGTTTGCCATGTTTAACTTTCCCCTTTATTTCCTTCTGTTAGAGCATGTGATGTCCCTGCAACACCTACGTCCAACAGGTCTGCAAAACTCAGAAAATTCTATCAAACGCCTAAGTTTCATCTCGGAAAAATTGAAGTTGCTGTTTTATCAGTAGAAGCACAGGATACAATCTGATCGCGCCGCAATGGCCGAGCGGTCTGCGGCGAGCCAGTCACGGTCTGTACGGACGCTGCAGGCGGGGTTTCGATTCCTCCCTCTGGCATGGGTGTTTGTGTTGTCCTTAGCGTAAGTTAAAAGTTAGTGGAGTAATTAATGTGTAAGTCTAACGACCGATTACCACGCAGTTTGGTCGAATAAGACCTCACACGCAGTTGAACATTTCATAAAATCGGTTAAATATTGATACGAAAACCGAAACTCTAAGTAGAAAATATTTTTATTTTTAGAGATAGAATACTATCATAAGCTGCAACCTACAAGCAAATAAAAATCATTATTCTTGAAGTGTAGGGTCTTTAGATTTTTTCTAATCTGACAAAAATTTGTTATCACACTTAAGATTTCGGACAATGATGATCGTCTTCAGGTGTGATCAAAATATACCTTAATATGAGTGCGCACAATATTTTTAATAATGTTCGACCGCGTGTACACCCGTAGCTGATTTTCGCATCTCTTGGCAATGTTATATTAGCACATGTTTTAAAAAGCTCTCAAGACATTTATGACTGTACTCAGTAAATAGTTTGAGACAAAGTTTTTGTGGAATAAAGTATACTTTCTGTTAATAAATTTTATATAATTTAGTCATTCAAAAGTAATGTATTTCAAAAGTCGTGTATTATATTTTGGTTAAATAAAAGTGGAAAAAAAGTTGCTGGAAGCTAGATTAGAACCAAGACATTAAGGATTGCCAGCCTTTCACGTAACTCGCGGAGTTACCGTCGAAGATGTTAACCATTCTGAATATTAAAAATGAGAAAGTAACACTGTTGTTAATATTTCATCATTAAACCGCTGAACCGATGTTGAAAAAGTTTGGTATGGACATTACTTGAACCTTCAGAAACATTACAAAATACCATAGAAAGAGGAAGAAGTTACAGTAGAGAATGGAACATTTTATAAACAGTTCCGAACACTTTAACATTTGAAACACTTCACACAAACAGTTTGAGTTCATATTTCACTCCCACCCCCAACCCTTGCTGAAAATTGACGATGCCAAATCCATAGAAAACCACGCCGATCCTACGCAATAGAAAGAATAATGTACCAGTACCTATTGTAGAATGTGTATCTACTTAAATAGCCAGATGTGCTTACCGCTTCGTCGTGCGTTGAGCCAGTTGTACTTACCCAAAAGGCAGGCATGTGAGGACAGCTGAAGTTGTCACGTATATCATCTTTCTCACCATCAGTCGCCATTACAAACTGCTGATAATGAGAGCGCAACAATGGATAGTGGGTAGTATTCATGCAGTTCTTGCCTCGTCAGATTTAACGTTATCGAGCGTTCACACATCTCCTCCGTCATCAGGAGATGAAGATTGGTTGGACGAATTAAATCGCTGAACTTTCCTACGTTATCAAATATCATGTTGGTATCTAGGACTAGAATAACTCTATCGAAACGGATTTCGTTGGATGCTGGCTGTTTCTTACACCATTTTTAAGTCGCAGAAAATATTTCTTCAAATAAATTGTAACATTTCTGGCACTATTCATTTGACGAAATAATGTTTTATGAAAATTAATAACGGCGTGTACACTGCCATCAAAAGTATCCGGACACCCGGCTGAAAAGGATTTAAACGTTTGTGGTGCGCTCTATAAATAATAATAATAATAATAATAATAATAATAATGGTCAAATGTTTGTTAAGCTTAAGGGACTTAACTACGGGGTCATCAGTCCGTAAACTTACAAAGTACTTATGAACTACCTACAACTAAGGACGGCACAAATATCCATGCCCGAGGGGGGATTCGAACCCCCGACCGTAGTGGCCGTGCAGACCGTGACTGAAGCGCCTCAGTCCCCTCGGCCACCGCGGCCGGCTGCGCTCTATCGTTAATGCTGGATTCAGTATGGTGTTGGCTCACCTTAAGCTTTGATGACAGCTTACACACTCTTATGTATACCTTCATTCATGTGCTGTAAGGTTTCTTGGGGAATGGCAGCTCTCATTCTTCACGGAATGTTGCCTTCAGGAGAGGTATCGATGTAGGACACTCAGACCTGGTACAAGTGGGTGTTCCAAAACATCCCAAAGGTGTTCTATAGGACTCAAGTTAGGACTCTGTGTAGGCCAGTCCATTACAGGTATGTTACTGTTGTGTAACCAATCCGCCACAGGTCGTGCGTTATGAACAGGTGCTCGATCCTGTTGAAAGATGCTATCGCCACATCCCCAATTGATTTTTAACAGTGGGAAGCAAGAAGGTGCCAAAACATTGTAGGCCTATGCTGTGATAGTTCCACGTGAAACAAAAACGGGCGCAAGCCCCACCCATGAAAAACACGACCCCACCATAACACCACCGCCTCCGGATTTTACTGTTGGCACTACACACGCTTGCACACGACGATCACCAGGCATTCGCCATACTCACAACCTGCCGACTGATCGCCACATTGTGTACCTTGCTTCGTCACTCCACACACGTTTTTGCATTGTTAAATCGCTAATGTTTACGCTATTTACACCAAGAGAGGCGTTGTTTGGCTTTGACCTGCGTGATGTGTGGCTTATGGGCTGCCGCTGGACCATGAAATCAAAGTATGCTCACCTCCCGCCTAACTGTAATAGTACTTGGAGTGGTTCCTGATGATGTCTGGATTTAATGTGTAATGGGTTGGGTAGACGCCTGCCTATTACACTGTACTATCCTCTTCAACTGTCGGCGGTCTCTGTCGTGTGTACGTTCTTCTTTTCATTATCACACAATGGCATATGAACTGGAAAGGGGGGGGGGGGCAGGAGGGGCAGTCGCCCTCTCCCCCGACTTCAAATTTTGGAGGGCCGAGAGACGGTTTTATATGATACAGTAAAACCCCTCTAATCCGTCACCTTCGGGACCGGTACCATGGTTTGAAAGAAAAAAAGGTTGGATAATCCGAAAAATCTAATATTTATTACAAAAAATATAAAAAGACGTTTAGTAAACGAAATTAAACGATTTAAAAACTAAAAGACGTCTAGAGTAATATAAAACAACGCTTTTTACACAGTGTTAAACAATACATTAACTAAAAAACGTCTACATACACTATAATGCGTATTGGTTCTAAAAGGAAAACCGATGTTATACTCTTGGCAGAGTAACAGTTCATTTTCTTCTACAAATTTTTCAAACTTGACAGAAAACTCCTTAGCGGCTCCGGAATCGGCGAATTGTTTTTCACCGGAAATAGAATAAAATCGGACACCATGACTTTTCCAACGATCAGTCCAGCCTTCACTGGCAGCAAATTTACTTTCGGCTTCCAGTGTTTTGTGCAAAACTATCGCTTTTTCTTTGAGAAATGACCCGGATATTAGTTCCTTTCCTTATTTCGTGACAAAAACACATCCACAATGCATTATCAAGCAGTTCAAGATTAAGCTTTTTTTTTTTTTTTTTTTTTTTTTTTTAATGTTTTGAGATTCTTCAGGGTGTTTTCACCATCAGTCGTGACTGTATAGGATTCAATGTTTTTCCAATTCTTCCTACAATCCTGAATTGTCGTAACACCTACATTCAGTTCCCTTGCAATTTTGTGCAGTCTGCTAATTTTTCATTTAGTGCAAGAGTTACGGGTTTACGTTTGAGTCCAGACATGTTGAAAAAACACACAACTGTACACGCAATTAATCTAGTTAGTACTGTAGAGAACGCGGAATAAAGCAAACAACGACGTTTTTAATTCCAACAAAGGATAAAACGGCGCAATAACGTACAGTAGCTGTGTAACAATATGCACAGCGATAGACACCGCAACAGTGGCCCGACAGGCGTCCAGTCAGTGACGAGTCGGCACAGGCTCGCGAGTGACGGACCGTCCGAGGTCGGATTAGAGGGGTTCTACTGTATTTAGGCAGACCCAGTGAATAAACTACGCTGCCGTCAGAAATTATGCGACAGTATTTTTGCCTTTGACTGAAGGATCTTGTAACACGTACGAGGCCGTTCGTTTCGCAAAGGCGCATGGCCGGGAGGCAGGGAAGGGCCGTGACCCCTCCTAGCTCTCGGTCAGTAGCGACACCAAAGTCAGTTATCATAACAGAAGAAGAAAGAAACAGAAGAAGCGAGAGAATGAAGAGGTATTGGGAAGAAAGAAGACGCGCTAAACAAGCCACACGTGATCCTGAAGGGTCCTAACGAAGAAGAGGAAGAAGAAGGAAAAACAAAAAACGAAACTAGAATTTCCCTGGGAGCGGCCGCACAATCCGTTTCTCTTTCACCATTTTTCGCTGATACACAGCGCTCATTAAATAAGCAATTGACGCTTTTGTTTGCAGTGGCTTTACATGAAGTGTTTAAGCAACGACGGCGCGTGGCGTTTGCTGAAGCAGACGGGCTGTCGTTGACAGATGGGATCAGCCGCGCGCCGAGGGGCCAACTGGCTGCCAGTAGCAGCGGAGGCTGTTATTGATGGGTCTGCGGACCACGTGCGTCCGCAGGTGCCTGTCATTACGGCGACAGCTCAGCCGCGTCACGAGGCCGGAAGACGCGCATCACCGTGTGATGGGCGCTCACGCGTCACTGCGGCTGCCACACTTCAGCCGTCTTACGTTTCTCACAGCTTACCATGTTGTAAACTATCTTTGGAATGGCATCCGTATTGTCCATCAAAAAGGAACGAACGGACGATGGAATTGATTGCACCTGTACCACGTTACGTTGATGCAGAGTATCTATGTAGATGTAGATGTAGATAGAAATAGGCACATACTAGTCGCGACCCACTAGCCAGTCGAGTTATCTACATGGGATACCTCTGCAAATCACATGTAACTGCCTGGTAGAGGGTGCATTGAACCACCTTTATACTGTTCATCTACCATTCCATTCTCGAATAGTAGCGCGCGCGAAGAAAGAAAACCTGAATCTCTCCGTTCGAGCTCTGATTTCTCGTATTCAAATGTTCAAATTTTTGTAGAGCTTATGAGACTCAACTACGGGGACATCGGTTCCTAAACTTACAAACTACTTATGAACAAGCTAATACTAAGGACGGCACAGATATCCATGCCCGAGGGGGGATTCGAACCCCCGACCGTAGTGACCGTGCAGACCGTGACTGGCGCGCCGCAGTCCCCTCGGCCACTGCGGCCGGCATTTCTTGTATTCTGATGATCATTTCTACCTATGTAGGTGGCAGTCAGCAGTATATTCTCACATTCGGAGGAGAATTTAGTCGATTGGAGTTGCGTAAGTAGACAACGCCGCAGCGATAAACGCCTTGGTAATTACTCCCATCACACATCCTGTATCCTTACTGTGACGCTGTCTCCCCTTTATCGTGACAATACAAAACGAGCTGCCCTTCTTTGAACTCTTTCGATGTCGTCATTCAAATCCACCTGATAAGGATCCCACACTGGGCAGCAATACTCCAAGAAAGGACGGACATGCGTAGTGTATGCAGTCTCTTTAGTAGTTCTGTTGCATCTTTTAAGGGTTCTGCCAATAAAACGCAGTGTCTAGTTCACCTTTCCCACGATATTATCTACATGTTCTTTCCAGTTTAACTCTGATGTAATAGTAATTCCTAGATATTTTGTGGAGTTTACGGACTTCACTTTCGATTGATTTATCTTGTATACCAAGTTTAACGGATTTCTTTTCGTACTCACGTGGTCGCCTTCACACTTCTCATTATTTACAGCCAATTATCAATTTTTACACCATAATGATATCTTATTTAGATCGTTCTGCAGTTGGTTTTGATCTTCAGATGATTTTACTAGACGGCGAATGACGGCGTCATCTGCAAACAACCTAAGAGAGCTACTTGGATTTTCTCTCAAATCGTTTATGTAAATAAGGAACAGCAGAGGACCAATAACACTACACTGTGGAACGCCCGATATCACATCTGTTTTAGTCGATGCCTTACCATCAATTACTACAAACTGGGTCCCATCTGACAGGAAATCCCTTATCCAGTCACAAATCTGGGGCGATATTCCATAACCACGCAATTTGATTAATAACTGTTTGTGAGGTACGGTGTCAAAAGCCTTCTAGAAATACGGAGTCAATTTGAGATCCTTTGTCGATAGCACTCATCACTTCGTGTGAATAAAGAGCTAGTTGTGTTTCGCATGAGCGATATTTTCTAAATCCGTATTGACCTTGGGTCAATAGATCATTCTGTTCGAGATAATTCATAATATTTGAATACAGGATGTGTTCCAAAATCCTGCTGCAAATGGACGTCAATAGAATAGGCGTGTAGTTTAGTGGGTTACTCCTACTGCCTTTCTTGAATATTTGTATGACCTGTGCAACTTTCCAGTCTTTGGGTACAGATCGTTCAGTGAGCGAGCAGTTGTATATGGCTGTTAAATAAGGAGCTATCGCATCAGTATAATGAAATTGAAATATAATGGGTGTATCCATTCAGGTGCGTCGCCAGACAACTCTGATATTTTGTAGTAAGACATCTGACGGTCTGAAACCGAAAGTGGTGTTCTCGACTTACTAGATTCGCAATACTTTAACCCCAAAAAAAGTGCAATATTGTGTGAAAATTTCAGACCAGTAGATGAAGAATCATTCACAGGTGTACATAGGAAGGCATGATCATAGTAATACAGTAAGAGAAATCAGATCAAAAACGCAAACATTTAGGTGTTCCATTTCCCCCCGCGCTATTGGAGAATAGAAATGTCGTAGTGAAATGTAGTGAATGTCTCCAGAGCGTTTCGATCAAGCCTTTGCCATACATTTCTATGTGAGTTGCAGAGTATTTATGCAGAAGTGGATGTCAACCCAAGCACTGTGGCATATGACAGTTATGTTTTTTGCCCGCGAAAGGCAAAGGTCCCAGGTTCGAGTTCCGGTTTCGGCACGCAATTTTAATCTGCCAGGAAGTTTCATATCAGCGCACACTTCGCTGCGAGTGAAAAGTTTCATTCAGGTATGTTTTACTTAACAATCTGAAATTTTGCTTCTCGCAGTGTATAACAAATCCCACGCTACTAATTCTATTGATGTTTTCGGTTGTTAAGATTACGTTGCAAACATAAATGAAAACTTTATAAAGTTGCAAACCAACAGTATATGAGTTAAGAGTTTCTCTTCCATAGGTGACAATAGGGGAGTAGCAACTCTTATACATAAGGAGTTTTGCCTTTTCTGGAACCAAATCAGGTGTTTCATTGTTTGACAGAAATTGCCTTCCGTCTGTAACCTCCTGTTAATTTCGTTGGTTATCCTTCCATCGCTAGAAATTTCACTCTCTAAATAAGTAAAACTTATTTATTTAACTAGTACAAAAAATAATTTTCCATTCGACAAAATAGGGGTATTTTAGACATTTGCGTTCCGTGATATATACTGGGTCGCTAATTATTGTTCCAAAAAAATTGTGGCTCTCACAGTAGAAAAAGATTGGCAATCACTTGAGTAGTTCATTGGCTTGATATAGTACCCGACGATCTAGTTCGGCTTTCAATTTCTTTGAAAAAAGTGTGAGTTTATTAGAAATACAAAAATGTTCAAATGTTTGTCAAGCTTATGGGGCTTAATTGCGGGGTCATCAGTCCCTGAACTTACAAACTACTTATGAACTACCTTATACTAAAGATAGTACAAATATCCCTGCCTGAGGGAGGATTCGAACCTCCGACGGCGAACAGTCTCGCGCCTTGTAGCAGAGCGCATCAATGCGCTTGGCCGCTCCGCCGCGGCCATTAGAAGTACACGCCCACAAAGTTAGAGAGCTGCAGCTTTCCATTCTGCGGTGCAGACTTGCTTCAAGTAATAACAGTATGTTCGTCGTTATTGATAATAATCTATGAAAAATGAAAATTACAAAAACTACTGCACTAGTCAAGTATAGTGGAGCAAATGTAAATAGCGTCGCAAGAAGAGTAAGTCTAACAACTACAGATCTTCTTTTTTGCTGTAAAGATACAATGTGTAAATTATTGGAAAGATTGAGTTACGTCTATAAAATTACATGCAAATACTGTACAAAAGCCTAATATTCTGCTGTTAGACTGATGTATGGGAGAAACTGGATAATGGCAAAGACGTTTGCGAAACTACTATTAACAAACAAATAAAAAGTCCATTCCTTGTAGAATGGAAAAGTCATGGGATACCGATATTCAGAGATACAGGTGGTAATATCGTGTACTCTAGTTATAAAAGGGCGGTGCATTGGCAGAATCAAAAAAATGTTCATGTTTGTAATTTTATGGGATCAAACAGCGTTGGTCTTCGGTCCCTACACTTACAGACTACTTAAACTAAGTTAAACTAATCTAAGGACAACACACACATCCATGCCCGAGGGGTGATTCGAACCTCCGACGCGGGTGGCCGCGCGATCCGCAACGTGACGCTCCAGACCGCGCGGCGGATTGGCAGAATTATCAACATTTTGTAGGCTGGTAATTCATATAAAAAGGGTTCTTACTCAATTGTGGCCGCAAGACGGCAATTACCAGACTTAGAACGCGAAATGGTGTTTGGAGCTAGACGCATGCGAGATCTTATTTCGGAATTCCTTAGTGAATTCAGTATTTCCAGATCCTCTGTGTGAAGAGTTGCCTATAATATAACATTTGAAGAGATATCTCGCACCACGGATGTTTTAATGCACTTAATGAGCGAGGGCTGGGCGTTACGAAGAATTGTGAGTCTAACAGACTGGCAACACTGTGTGCAATAACTGCAGAAATCATTTGAGGACAGTATGGCGCTATTGGTGTTTATGGGCTATGGCAGCAGACGACCGACTAGAGTGCTGATGCTATCAGCATAACATCGCCTAAAGCACTACCTCTGGGCTCATCAACGTGAGTTCCGGATATAGTTGGTATTGTTCGGGTGTGGCACAGACTCCACGAGACCATGAGCAAAAGTAGTCAACTAGAAATTATGTTGGGCTAGTTTTAGAACATTCGCAGCCTTTCATGGACTTCTTATTCCCAAACAACAATGCAATTTTTGTGAATGATGTTGCGCTATGTTACCGGGGCACAGTTGTTCGTTACTGATTGGAAGGGAATTCTGAATAATTCCAGCGAATGATTTGGCCATCCAGATGGCTGACATCATTGTCATTGAACATTTATAGGTCAGAATCGAGAGGTCAGTTCGTGCCCAAAACCGTGCACCAGCAACACTTCAGCAGTTACGGACGGTTACAGCTAGGCAGAAGAGTCATTATTCCTGCAGGGGACCTCCAACAACTTGATGGGTCCATGTCACGGCCTGTTGCTTCACTTTGGTCCAGGACAACATTACGAGGGTCCCATGCTTTTGCTTACCTCATTGTATGAAACTTTGCATACTGTCAATTATAGAAAAATTATTCTACTGGAAGTACTCGAAATCAACGCTAGGCACACAACGGCACCTTGGTTTTAAATAACCGTGTACTATTTCTCCTCCCGTCCGACACTCCCCTACCCGAATTGAGTTTCATTTAAAGCCAATATTTAGAATGCGGTAGTAACATTACTTTTTCATCTGCTGTTTAAATGTAGCGATTAATGCGTGACCTGAAAATAAATATTTACCATATAAATACCATGTTTCATTTTACGTATCGCATGTGTATTACAAATATCTATGTAAGCCGCTCTTTATTATTCATCTGTAGTTCCGAGATTCAATTGTCACCAGACAATAGGAACGAGGAGGATTAGTGTTTAACATCCCGTCGTCATGTGACGATAGACTAAGCCGCCTCAGGTTCTTTGTTGGTAAAATAAATGTTCTGTAGAAAATAAAACACACCTCCCTTGATTTGTGCTTTATTGTAGAAGAGGAAGGGATAGAGAAAACGGAACACAGTTTCTTACTAGAATTCCAAACTATAATTAACAAATACTATTTAACTAACATTGTTAGTTCCTTTTTGTCCTGTTTTCCCACAGTTGCTGCATTATATTATTATAGTGTAGATATTTAGTTTATCCGTCTATGCAACTGCTTTAATAAAATATTTTATTGCCATATGCATTTCGCCTTTATTCGGAAGGCATCATCAGTGGCCTGTACTATATACATGATTCTTTTGCAGTATTTCATATTTACTTTTGTTAGTGCTTTAGGTTATAAACATTCTGGGACGTTATTTAAGTATAGTTACTGATATTTGGATGTTGTTACTTACAATATTTCGTGGATATTGCTTTACATCTAGTGCTCATTGGTGGCTTCCGGCTGTTCTGCTTCAGTTAGGTTCATTTTGCGTTTTTTGTTATTCCAGCACTTCACAGCTAGCACCACTAGGCACATGCCATTTTGTTTGTGTTGTGTTTTTGTTTTGGTTGGTGTTGCCAACCAACCAAAACAAAAACACAACACAAACAAAATGGTATGTGCCTAGTGGTGCTAGCTGTAAAGTGGGGGGAAAAATGAGAAAAAAGCATTGCGAATTGAAGATACAGTACTGAGTACTTCTGGGAGCTTTTATAACTCTAGCCATTTAGCATTTTCATTTTGAAGATGAAGAAGAAGAATAACGACGAAATTTCACTACAAATTGCTTTCGGAGCAATTGTAGTCGTCAATATCTATTACATAATCTTGCATTTCATGGAACTGGAACTCAATTAGTACGTCTGCATGTGAGACAAGGAACGATGTGAGTTCGCCTCTCGCTGGCTAAGCCGCAACTTGTCTCTGAATAGTGTATTCTGGACTTTCAGGTCGTTGAGTCGTCGTCACAGCATTAAAACCTTCACTGACTCCAGCGGCCAGCCTTGTCGGGGTTAGTTCCTTTGATCGCGCTACGTGCTGAATGAAGCCGTTGCATACAAAGCTTACATTAGGTGGGTAGGTAGCCTTTGATGTGCGTAACTGCTTCATCTAGCCTGACGTTTAACATCGCATTCGTATTACTCGTTTTAGTTCCTGATCTTTCAATTGACTTGCGAATGCATTTCAGTAGTTTCTGAATTGAGGAATGTGGCGAGGTCAGCTACAACTAAATGTAACGGATGGCATTTTACCTCTTCAGATGCTTCAGGATTTTGGTTTGGGAGGGGCTTGACCACATTCCTAAGCCCCCTACTCTCCCTCTCTCTTACGATCCTCTACAGTTCGTTGCTTATGACGAAGACGATGGAGGAATTCATCGAAAGCTCCGGATTTTATCGCGTGTTGATGCAGAAAGTAAACTGAGAATTTTGTAAATAAGAATATTGCCTCGAGGAATTTCGATCCCATATCTCCTAAACCAGTGATTCCCAAACTGTGGAACGGGAACTACTCGTGAGTTGCCAGACGGCTTTAAAATAGCAGAGTGAAGTATTTTACAGCATAGAAAAATATGAAATGTGTTTTATAATTATTACTTTCATTATATTTTTCACACGAAAAACGCTACCACATCTCTATTTAAAGTAATAGTGGCGACGGATAGGTGTTTTTAAGTTGTTCCAAACTGAACCTTTACGTTAAGCCCAGTGACTTGTTTCTTTATCCAACAGTATTAGTTACAACTGGTTCTTCTTTTATTAGCTATTTTGCAAGAGATTTATAAATCCAAAACTATCAGTATTTGAAGAAGACTTCGTGTTGGAACTATCTTGTGATTGATCTTTGAACACTTTCTTTAAAGAGACTCAAGCCTAATCTCATACTTTATCAGAAAAGGAGTGTTTAGAGTGCTAGCGAATATACCTTGGAAAGGATTAATGGAATTCCCAACTACTTACTTATACCAACAGCGTATTCTAGGCTTTTATAATTTTAATAAATTTAGATGCAAACTTGGTGCAGAAAATGATTTACGGCTAATACCAACATGCATCAATCTCTATACGGAAAGTATCACTAACACCAAGACATAACAGTTTCATAAATCTCACTAAGATTACCATGTAAGTAGTATAAAATATATCTTATTGGAGAAAATATTCTTCGCTTTCTTTAATAATGTTATCTGCATGGTTTTCATAATTTTTAATAAAAATGATTTGCACATATAACTGCTTCAGTTTCACATTACACATCATTCTTACAATATTACCAATCCACTGCAACAAAGGAGAGAGTTTCAGAGAGTGTGGCTACAATGTGCAATAGGTGTTTTGTTGCAGATACGAAACAATCTATGGATAAGATGAGGCTTCGATGCACTAAGACGGTGTCGATATTCTTACTTCTGAACCGCGTCTTTTGGCAAATAAGCCACTATTGTTTGTTCTGTCATTAGTTGCAGCATTACCGAATGGCCCAACATGACTTGATAACGAGAGATTGGTGGTCTTTTGTCGAAAGAAATGAAAATGGCTGAAAATTATTTACTTGTTCGGCTATCCCGATTCATCTCGACAAGAATCTATTCTCTACTCCCTATATTCGCTCATTGTGCTTACCATGTGTTGGACATATAGAACACATTTGAATCGTTGTTGTTTTCAACCCGAAGACTGGTTTGATGCAGCGTACAGCGTTACGCTATCCTCTGCAAGCGTCTTCTCATCTCTGAATAAGAACGACAACCTGCATCCTTTTGAAGGTGCTTGCTATAGTCGCCTCTCGGTCTCCCCCTTTGATTTTTACACCACACACACTTCCCTTCAATACGAAATTGACTATTTCTTAGTCTCTCAGAATGTGATCTGCTAATCGATCCCGTCTTTTCGCTGCACCACGCCTCTGAATTGTTTCTATGTCTTCCTTTAAACCAATGTCGAGGGGATAAAAATACCTCAACAGTACTCAAGACGGGGTCTCACAAGCGGTTTATACGAGGAGTCCTTTACAGAGGACCACATCTTCCAAAAATTTTGCCAATAAACCGGAGTCTACGATACGCCTTCCCACGGCTGTTCTTACTGGCTCATTCCGTTTCATATCGCTATGCAACGTTACGCCTAGATATTTAATATACACAACCGTGTCAAGCAGCACATTAATAATGCTATATTCGATCCTCTTTTTTTCCGTTTATAGCTAGCTGCCATTCATAACGGCTAGTAGAAAGTCATTTTGCATCTTACTACAGCCTTCATATACACTGCGGCATCATCAGCGAACAGCCGCAGATCGCTACTTACTCTTTCCGTCAGCTCATTTATTTAGATAGGAAATAATAGCGGTCCTATAACACTCCCTTGGCGCACTCGTGACGAAACCCATGTATTTGAGCAGCACTGGCAATCAAGGCTAACGTACTGCGTTCTATTACTTAACAAGTCTTGGAGCCATGGACATATCAGTGAAGCTTTTCATACGCTCGTTCGTCAGCAGTGTGCAATGCAGCAGCGTGTCAAATGCCTTTGGGAAATCAAGGAAATTGCGGTCTGTTACACTTCATCCATGACTGGCAAAATTTCTCGTGAGAAAAGGGCAATCTGAGTTTCGCACGGGCAGTGGCTTCTAACCGTTATTAGACCAGGGACTATTTTGATTTCCCTGTTGTGGGAAGGGACCACAAGATTCAAGAAAGATAAACTGTGTCAATCTAAAAAATAAGATGTAATTATAACTTTTGACATATTCATTAATCTCAAGTAATAGTTATTGACAATACTGTTACAACAGAAACATTTAGTAGACAAATTCGATTTTCAGCAATGTGAGTTTTCAGCTTTCATCTTGTTGTCAAGTTAGGTAATCGTAGGATTAATACTGTTGCCCAAAGCTACACGCTTATCACCGTTTACTTTCAATCTATTCCTGAATTTGTTTTTAAGCATTAAATGCTTGTTCATGTAAATAAGTATTGGAGAAAATCGTAATATGTTGCAAAGCAAATTTCGGGATGTTATCGCATTTTACAACAAAACTGCCAAAGAGGATGTATTCAGTTGAGTTCTTACAGTTTCTGTGTTCTTGGAATTCCATAACCCTTTACGACACTAAGGGACAAATAAATAATTTCAAACGGAATCGTTGTTATCAACTTCTATCATCACCGTGACGTAAAGTTATCGTGGCCACAGTAAGATTGAGTGACCATAATACAAGTATTTAATAATTTAAAATGAATGAAACTTTGAAAAATATCTTTCCTGGACTATATTTTAGCTCTTAGAGACGAATTATTGTCCGCGGACCACGGATTGGTAACCACTGCACACGAACGATGCTTCCCTGAAGCCGCGCTGATACATAGCTTTTTCGGCCTCAAGGAAATTCACTGTGTTTGAAGTGAGAATATATTGAAGAATTATCTAACAAACGGATGCTAATCAAATTCGTCTGTAATTACGCGCATCCGTTGTTTTCTCTTTCTTATAAACTGCAGTCACCCGCGCTTTTTTCAGTATTGTGGCCGCGTTTCATGAATCTGAAATTGGCAACCAATTGTTAGTTTAATAAAGGGGTTGGTACAAGTGGTGAGGATTTTCCGCCGTATGCAAAAGACCTGATTTTTAATTTTTCACAAACATGTTTCAGCACATTTTGTGCTATCATCATTGGGATGGTTTATTTTTGTTCTGAAAAATTATAGTTACTGTACAGTAGTGTTTTCAGGTACTTCTAAAATGTTTTTGTAGGTTCATTCGTTTTTAATTTTGCTTAGGTTATCTGACGATATAACTATTTCAGTTTAGTGAAAATTAGGCCTAGATATACGATTATCACATTTTTTTATATATACCTTTTAGATTAGGCTACATAAAACTCGTTAAGTAGCTTACTTATTGTTCTTTTGCTAATACTATTTGCAAACTTGTCATCTGCAAACATAACAAACAGTTTAAAGTTTCGTACTTTGTAATTTTCGGTTCGAGAAAAACGCGTCATTTCCATTTAGTACTTGCGATTCCTTTCTTTCTCTTTAGAATCTGGTTGTTGCTGTTAATTTTGTAATGTGGATATCACTTGTTTTACACGTTTTTTTTCCGTGGTATGCAGTACCCCAGCGGTAATATTCAGCGTATGAATACAACTGAAAGCTGTTCGTTTGTTCTCTGGGTGTTTTGTTTTGAAGAGTTGCGCGCGAAATACTAGTGTTTACTGTTAGTGTCGTGTTTCATTCGTCTGTTGATGGGGAATGTTGGGGTGAACCAGTATTGAGGATGCGTTTTCTTCTTGTTTTTAATATTAGGTGTTTGTTGGTATTTAGGTTTTACTTTTGTTTCTGAGGTGGTTGTGGTGTGTGTTAGTGAAGAATTAATGTGGGAATTTTGTGTGTGTGTGTCTGACAGGGAGAGTTAGGGATAGGAGTTATTGATCAGGATATTAGTATGAAGACTATTTGTACATCTCCTCTATTGTGGTAAATAGTGTTTTGTTGAAGGAAAAAAAGGTTTGTTAAGCTTATGGGACTTAACTACGGGGTTATCAGTCTCTAAACTTACAAACTACTTATCAACTAGCTTATACTAAGGACGGCACAAATATCCATTCCCGAGGGGGATTGGAACCCCCGACCGTAGTGGCCGTGCAGATCGTGACTGAAGCGCCTCATTCCCCTCGGCCACCGCGGCCGGCCTTTGTTGAAGAGTGAAGTGTATTCATAGAGTACAGTTTTTCCTTGTGCTATTGCGTTTTGTATGTGATAGTTCTCTTCTATTGTCAATCTATAGTATAAGTTCTTTGTCTATGTTTGTAGGGATGTGATTTGTGATATTAGATGATCTGCAAAGGTTGAGTGGGAACAAAGTTAAAGAACAGTGGCACGGGAAACTGAATGTTGATGTTTTTGAGATTTTTATTGGATTCTCCCTAGTACTTCCGTAGTAACACGGGCAGTATAAATTCTTTCGTATGTGATGAACACATGTCAGCACTCCGCATGTACACTTCCTGTAGCGTAGCGGCCGCGTGTTGAGAAGCGCACAGTTTTGGGGAGAGAGAGACTGGTGGCTGTGAGCGATGTGGCTACTCGGGTGTGTTAGGGCGCGCAGCCGGCACGTGGGCCAGTAAAAGGGCTCCTGCGGGTGTTAGCTCAGTCCCCTCCCCCCCTCCGCCTCCCTCGCCTTCAAAGTTACGGCCGCACCACGCCTCGGCACGTGTGCGCCGCGCCGAGCTGAGCTGCTTTCTGCCGCCCGCCGGTTACCTCGCTTCACTCTCAATGGCAGCCTGTTGCCAGTGGCCAATTAATTACGACTGCTCTGTGACAGAGCGGTACACTGCCACACAGAGAAGCCAAAGGTTGCGGGTTTGATCCCCGCTCAGTCCTTAGATATTTGAGTAGCAGAATATCAAACCTGGGCATCTGACCTAATGGTCGAAATTTACTTAGCAGTCGATCCTAGAGGAAGTTTTTCCGCTCTTTTCACGTCACTCTGCTAGTCGCAGTACATTAACAATTGGCCACACTGCAAAGACGTAGATGTGTTCGCACCATTCTCCATATCTGCTAACCCAAAAATAGGGCACACCTTAACCTCGAACGGTCTGACCGACTGAAGCGCAGTGGTAACACACCGAACCCGCATGCGGGAGGAGTGCAGTTCAAACTTGTCTCCAGGCATTCTGATTTACGTTTTCCGTAATTTCCCGAAATAACACCATGCAATAGGGCAGCCGGCCGTAGTGGCCGAGCGGTCTGCAGCGTGCCAATCACGGTCTGCACGGCCGCTGCGGTCGGGGGTTCGAATGCCCCCTCGGGCATGGATGGTTGTGCCATCTTCAGTATAAGGTAGTTCATAAGTAGTTTGTAAGTTTAGGGACTGATGACCCCGCAGTTAAGTCCCATAAGCTCTGCAAACATTTGAACTTTTTTTTTCTTCTTTTGCAATAGGGCACGGCCGATTTCCTACTCCGTTCATGACAAAAATTATCAAAGTGTGTGCACTGCCTGTAATGACGACTATGTTGACGAAACGTTAAACGGTAATTATCCGTCATTCAAATGTTTGTAAATATATGCGACGTAACTACTCTGCTTATCAATCCCGACGCTTACAAACTACTTAAACTAGCGACGGCGCGCGCGCGCGCGCGCGCGCGCGCGCCCCCGTGGGAGAACTCGAACCTCCGACGGCGAGCAACCGCGCGTTCCGCAGCAACGCGCCTTCGAGCGCCCGGCCATTCCACAGCAGCTTTCTTTATTCCTTCCTTGGAACGATCGGGACCGAACTTAACCGTGCTAACAATAATACCCGCGCATAAAAAAAGTGGTCTGTCGTTACATGCAGAAGGTCGCATTCTACCATAAGTTACATTTTGGTGGATAGAAACGAAGTAACGAGAGCTGTAGGTATTTATGTTTAACGCATTAGAGATCCCTTCCTTACATTTTACTTTCGCAAACGTACATTACACTACTACACAGAAACAAAACTTAATATAGCAAATACATCAATGACCAGGCGGACAATTGGCGATTTTGTGAAAACGAGCAATAAAAATATAGAACAAGAAGAAGATAAGAACACAGATCTCCTCTGCCACAGACAGACACCATGGCTACGCAACCACAACGCCGTGGCTTTTTCACAGTCCTTTCCACCTGCTTGAATTTAAATGCTTGATCCGTGTTGAGTTTTTGTCGGGCTATTTCTTGTGCTAACTTAACACGTAATCTTAGGGAAGTGTGATGGGGAGTTTAACTTGCAAGAAGTCGTCTTGTCTGATGAGGCAAATTTTCTAATAAACAAAAACTTTCAGTTCGTGGAATTATTTGGGCTACCCCCAAAGATCGTCGTCTGGCGTACTATTGTACTGTCCATTGGATTGGTTGGGTCGTTGTTTTATTATTATTATTTCAAAAATGTTCAATGTTTGTAGAACTTATGGGAGTTAACTACGGGGTCATCAGTCCCTAAACTTACAAACTACTTATGAACTACCTTATACTAAGGACGGCACAAATATCCATGCCCGAGGGGGGATTCGAACCCCCGACCGTAGTAGCCGTGCAGACCGTGACTGAAGTGCCTCAGTCCCCTCGGCCACCGCAGCCGGCTATTATTATTTAAGATTGTGACAGCCGTGCAGTAAGAGTAAATTCCGAGCGGTATGCGGCCTCGCTTAACAATTTCTTCGTTCCATAGCTGTCAGCTGGATGTTGAAGAGAAATGAAACTTAGTGTTATTGTCGTTTATTTGGTAAAAGGTTATAATAATTTCGTGTGGCTCATTGGCCTGGTACAAGTCTTTCAATTAGACGCCACTTCTGCGACTTGCGTGTCCCTTGCCGACCCAAGTTAACCCACCGTGAAAGGGGACCTACAGCTTAACGAGGAATCCGAACCACGTGTCGTTTCTGGCGTTTCACGTCGTTGAGAGGCAAAGGATGGGTTAAAACTCAGACCTAAAAACATCCGAGGTCCAACCGAGTTTCGAACACGCGACGCTTCGGTTTCCACTCGAGCGCTCTACCCCAAGACCACCGGGCCCGACTGAAAGATTATAAAAAAATTACAGGCCTGTGTATCCTGCTGACCATCCGAAATACAGTACCACGAAGGACCGGAGATATCACAGCCAGGTTTACTTGGGAGGTAAGACATTGTACGTAGTTCACATGATTGAAAATTCAGAAGTGAGGAAGATAACGAAATTAGTACTGTAACTGCTATTGCTGGCTGAAACCGCTGCTACACGCCTCGGCATTGAATCACCGAGCGAGGTGGCGCAGTGGTAACACACTGGACTTGTATTCGGAAGGACGATGGTTCAAATCTATCTCCGGCCATCCAGACGTAGTTTTTTCGCGATTTCCCTGAATCACTTCATGAAAATGCGGGGCGGTCCCTTTAAAAGGGCACGGCCGATTTTCTTACCCCATCCTTATCCAAAAATCCGAGCGTGAGCTCAGTCTCTAATGACTTTGCAGTCGACGGGACATTAAACCATAAGATTCTTTTCCTTCGGCATTGAATCAGAGTCCGTAGATGTGTTTTCGGGGTTCAGCAGTTCATGCTGCTTCCACGTATTGTCGAAGTTTATCCGGTGTAGCAGCGGATGCTGTGGTGTCTCCCGGGCCAGTCTTTCCGGCATCATGGACCAGATGTTTTCGATAGACCAATAATGGATACGCAAAGGTAGCCAGCAATGCAACCCGACGCTAGACGAAGTAGCCTTCGCGTATTTTCACGTAATAATCTCGAAACTCTGTCACGTAAAAAACCGCTAAATTTTTTAGCTAGAAGAAATTGTTTCGCAGTAGTAGTTTTATTGTCCAGTGAAACACATGGTAGAAACTATAGCTTCCTGTGAAGTTCCTCTTACTGCGTCGAGACGTGCTTTCTACACGCGAAGGCACCAGCTGCGGAATTTCACTTCTTTCTTCTCGCATCGCCGACTACTGCGCCCACACCATTCTTTCTCGTTCTCCTGACGTCTTTCTCTCTGCCCCGGTAACGTTCGTTTCAATCCCCATCTAAAGAACATTAGGTAACTTTTTCTGTGGAAGCACTGAATCAACATCGTAAAATTCTTCCAGCACCTAGTGGCTCAGCTCTCCTGCCTTTTGACATTATCTGTGAAGAATACGTTTGGTATCCATTAAAACGAAACTTATGGAATTGTTTTAGTGGCTAAGTTTTATTAGTGGTATAATCTCTCCAACAATTTCATCTTTCAACGAAAGCCTGCAGTGTGTAGTTCCATGTCCGGCATTCAGTTCTGAATGTGCTTCGCTGTATGTATCAGCTTGCAGTTAAGTGTGAGGTTTTTTGTTTATTTTAATCGTGCAGATAGTGTAGTAAGCTTCAGCCCCGTAGCATCAAATCAATCAGATAAGCTTTAGCGTTTAAGTGAGACCTGGACTCTGCCATGATATTACGGTACAAGCTGCATGGAGAAATCTATATAAATGAAAATAAAATGTTGTTCGTAAGCGCATCAATGGAAAACGTATGGATCTATTTCCCTAATATCTATACGCAAATCAAATGTTTCAAATGTTTGTATAGTTTATGAGACTTAACTACGGGGTCATCAGTCCCTAAACTTACAAACTACTTATGAACTAGCTAACACTAAGGACGGCACAAATATCCATACCCGAGGGGGGGATTCGAACCCCCAACCGTAGTGGTCGTGCAGACCGTGACTGGCGCGCCGCAGTCACCTCGGCCACCGCGGCCGGTTCTCTATACGCATTTGTTGTGTGTCTGTCTGTCCTCTTATAACTCAAGATACAGACAACCAAATAACTTTAAATTTGGTACATATACACAAAATTACATGGGGAAGGTTCTTATACAGGTTTCGTTCCATTTTTTTTTGAAAACCAAGCCGAAAATTTGAGAAAAAAGTGAAAGTGCGTTTTCAATGTGTCCTTGTAAATCTATATTTTCGCACTGATCTTTATAAAATTTTGCAAAATTGCCCTCAGAACAAGAGGAAGGGCACTGTCTACATAAAATTTTGTTCAGTGCAAGGTGGAGGGTACTCTACTTATAGACGTAGATTGCAATCTCTATACATATAAGACGCATTTGTTGTCTGTCTGTCTGTTCCCTTATAATTCAAGATCCAGACAACCAAATAATGTGAAATTTGGTACACGTACACAAAATTACTTGGGGAAGGTTCTTAAATAGGTTTCGATCCATCCCAATCTCACTCTGGCCATGTGCCTGTTCTAAGGCGTGTGATAATGAAGACCTCCCCCCCCCCCCCAAAAAAAAAAAAAAACCCTGGAAATCGTGCAAGTTGGTTATTGAGTGATTTTGAATGTTTTTGTGGTGATGATATGATGAGGATGTAAGTAAAAGTGACGGTCATACATGTGGGACAGGAGGGGGGGGGGGGAGGAAACGGTGGTGGTAGGTCCCCCCCTCCTCTCCCCAGACTCATGTTTGGAGGATGGACCTCACCTCCAGTAGTCATTTTACTTTGGAAGGTTCTAAAACAGGTTTCGTTCCATCCCAACCTCACTCTGGCCTTCCTGCTCCAGACTGGGCGAAGACGAAAATCTGCAAAAATGTTGTTTATCAATTTGCTTTAACATAAATGAACCATTTCATTACATGCAAATAAACAGTTTTGTAGGCTTCTACCAGAAAACCTTATTTTAAATCCGGGCAAAGCCGGATACTTGCAACTAGTTAAAAATAAGTTTGTAATAGTCCAGAGAAGATTTTGTGATGAAAAATCGGAAAAAATGTCCTAAAAAATGGGAAACTTGGGAAAATGAAAGTGCTTTTTCCATAAGAGTTTTGTATGAGCTCAAGACCATAACTAATGATTCGAACGATGGTTTTTCATAATTATTTTTTTTTATTTCGTTAGCTAGGTCTGGAAATATGTGACGGTTTAAAAGGAAACTGGGAAAATTAGAACGTAAATAAATTTTTCTGCACTCTAGATCATAAAAGCCTATAAGAATGATATGTTTCGTTTGACCAATCACAACATTTAGCGCAGGTATGGGGAATTTTTAATGGTAAGGAGGAGTTGGACAGAAGAGGGGTTGGGGGTGAAGGAGGAAATAGTCTAAAAAGGGTCAAGGAGAAGATTAATACGCAGGAGCGGGGTGATTTTCAGGTCATAGTAGGGGGTGGATAGAGATGGGGGGCAGGATGTGGCCAGAAAGGGGTGAGGAATAAGGGAGGGAAGAAGAAGACGGATGGAGGGGAGGACATTGACAGGGAGAGGTGGTGGTGGTGGTGGTGGTGAAGAGAGGAGAGAAGACATTATGGAGTAAAGGAAGTTTGGGTTCAATAAATACTTGGAAACGCTGCTTTTCACCTAGTTGCAGAATGTCTGAAATTACCTGACTTGTCAGTAGTACAATGCAGAAATATCTCATGGGAACTTATTAAAAATCATTACAAGAGGCTCTGAAGAGGAGACTGGAGTGAATCTGCAGAAGCCACCAAATTGAACGAGACAATCAGAAAAAATTCAAAATTACTGATACGTCCCAGAAAAAGAAGAATGGACTTCAGTGATATGAGCCACATTAAACGTAAGAAAGTTTCTCAGAATTTCGACACGTTATAACTCTACAAATGTTGCAGCAGAATGATAGTGGAAAAACTAATGACAGCATTTCCATCGTTAGACAGGAACAATTATTTCGTTTTTTTCCGTTTTTTTTTTTTTTTTTTTTTTTTTGGGGGGGGGGGGGGGTAGTAGTCAGTCACTGTAGCACGCAGCCTTGTCCCACTCAGGGATGGTATTATCTGTACTTACAAGCTAACACAGAGATGGTAATAGTCTCGCTAAACTTTGTGAGTTTGACAGGCTGTTAAGTTTCGGAGACAACAGTTGCTTGTTTGTGCGCGATTTTCTAAACAATAAAGCGATAAACGTTGATGGGAAATACATGCATTTTAATTACTGGGCTTCATAAATAAATTTCTGGGTAATGGAATAGAGCTTGTTGCCACTAAAGTAATCGAACCAGTCGATCCCGTCGGTTGAGATACTGGCTGCTGAATTTAAACAAGGAAGTAATCTTGTATGGTGATGGTGAGGCTTTTGGACCTTAGATCACAGCTGTCTCTCGTGCGGCCTGCCTGGTGCAAGTCTTTTTAGGTGATGCCGTTTCGATGACTTGTGGCGATGATAGATGATGATGGATGATGATGATAGCAGCACAACAGTCCTCGAGCGGAGAAAATCCCCGACCCGGCATCGAACTCAGTTGCCCTGCATGGCAATCCCCCTCGCTGTCCAGTGACTATGGAGGTGGTTATGGATGAGCACTCAGGTTAAAAAGGAAAAGCTACGAAACTGTAGCAAAAATTGACAATTTGGTACTGATTAAATGTGCATGAGCTAACAGATATTGCGGATCTGCCACATATAGGCCGAGATCACTACATTTTACCCAGAGTCTCGAGCATGGCAATGTTACTGTTGCACTGGTGACATTTAGTTAACCTTAGACTCCGAAAGCAGTCAATAGAAACGACCTTTAAACTGAGTAATTTTTTCTTTTTCCTTGTCTCTTCCTCCAGAGACGGGGCAGCAGCGAAACATGGCTAAGAAACTATGAGAAAGTCTGTTTCAGAATTCATATTTTGCGTGTATAGCCTCTGTGGAATCATTGCTTCTCTCCTATGGGATTTTCCTTTTTGTGTTCAGAATGTGTCGGGAAGCGGTATACTTCACTACTGCACAAATTGAGAAATACTGTTAAGTCAAAATATTCACACTTGGAACAGTCAGATTCAATCTCGGTAAATGTTCCTGTTATACGTATCGAAGCACTGCTGCAAATCTGCTTGCTCTTAGCTTCGATGTTCTTGTACAGTGCGAACGAAAAGTAGCTAACATGGTAATAAATGAAGAGTGGAAATGTCAAATGTGTAATCTCATTTCCAGTGCTATTGTGTACTTGATACTCTTCTTTGTCGTATAGACCTAGTCAAACTGTCCAGTCATGGATAAAATGTATTAGACGCAGTTTACTAGATAACACGTTGAGTTCATGCGTCAAGGTCTCCTTCATTTTGCGTGGGATAGTTTATAAAGATGACAAACAAGTTTTTTGTTACGTGGGTACAGCTTGTTTAGCTGCGACATTGTGCAATCATAGAGAAATGACGGAAGTAAACAAGGCATTTATTCATTAGGATTCACAAAAAGTTTTTGCTTTAGTTAAAGTTGTGAATATTACTGTAAAATCATGTACTTCCGTACATAATTAGGGGACAAGACGTAATACCTCAGTGTTAAGACACTTGAAATTGAAACTTCATTATAATTGGAGCCAGTCATTCCCTAGTATGGGACTTCGAACGTACTTCTAATAATTTTTCCAGAAATGGAATGCACAGCCTAATTCCGTAGTATCAGATTATCCTTTTTATACAAAGAATTTACATACGAAAAGGGGTATATTATTTCTTGATTCTCTCTTCAAATGTATGTTTAAATTTCATGATAATACCAGAACTAAACAAAGACATCAATTTAACGGGTAACAGTCACATGCTGTCTGTAATACTGCGCAGTTTTTTTGCTGGATAAGCATGTAATTTTCCCAAGAGCAACGAGTTTCCATTGTGGGGCAGTTATTATAGTGTCACAGATGTTTCATTCGGCTTAATCTCACTCTCATATGTTTCAAATGTTTGACCTGTTAAAGATAAGACTATTCAGGCAAATATGATTAAACAATTCAACAAAGTTTATTATTTCAATTCTTATTGGACAGTTGTTGATTTTTGTTATATTTGTCACATTTCGTCTATGTTGAGTAGTTTTATGCAGCCTAAACTGTCACAGCTATATTTTCATATCTTTCCAGCCAGTACCCGATGATTGCGTAGACAGCCAAAACCGGCTCGTCAAATAATAAATATTGTGGAATATTACAGCGCGGAATGGCCGCGTGGTCTAAGGCGTCATACTATGGATTGGGCGGCCGTCCCCGCGGGAAGTTTGATTCCTCGCTTGGGCATGGGTGGGTGTGTTGTCCTTACTAAAAGTGAAAGTTGTTTGTAAGTCTAGAGACTAATGACCGTAGCAGTTTGGTCCTATCTAAGCTTACAAAAATTTGAACTTTAGTAGAATGTTACAAAGTATCTTGTCTCATTCAAAAACATGAAGATACGTTAGAAGTAATTTGCACGGGTGTGTAAATTGTATTTCATTTTGTGTTAAAAAAATCAGTAGGAGTATGAGACGACTGTGTACAATTAAAAAGAACGGACTTCTGTTCAGTTTCATGGACGTCAATTTCCAGCAGTGTTTTGGAACATATCCTGTATTCAAATATTATAAATTCTCTCGAACAGAATGATATATTGACCCATGGTCAACGCGGATTTAGAAAATATCGTTCATGCGAAACACAACTAGCTCTTTACTCACACGAAGTGATGAGTGCTGTCGTCAAGGGTTCTCAAATTGATTCCGTATTTCTTGATTTCCATAAGGCTTTCGACACAGTACCTCACAAGCGGTTTTTAATCAAATTGCGTGGTTGTGGTATATCGGTCCAAATTTGCGACTGGATAGGGGATTTCCTGTCAGAGAGGACACAGGTCTTAGTAATCGATGGTAAGGCATCGATTAAAACAGAGGTGATATCGGACGTTCCATATGGTAGTGTTATTGGTCCTCTGCTGTTCTTTATTTACATAAACAATTTAAGGGAAAATCTAGATTGCTCTCTTAGGTTGTTTACAGATGACGCCGTCATGTACCGTCTAGTAAAATCATCTGAAGATCAAAAGAACTGCAGAACGATCTGAATAAGATATCACTATGGTGTAAAAATTGGCAATTGACTCTAAATAATGAGAAGTGTGAAGTCGTCCACATGAGCACGAAAAGAAATCCATTAAACTTTGTTTACAAGATAAATCACTCAAAAGTGAAGGCCGTAAACTCCACAAAATACCTAGGAATTACTATTACTTCAGACTTAAACTGGAAAGAACACGTAGATAATGTCGCAGGAAAGGCGAACCAGAGATTGCGTTTCATTGTCAGAATACTTAAAAGATGCAACAGAACTATTAAGTAGACGGCATGCACAACGCTTCTCCGTCGTCATTTGGAGTATTACTGCCCAGTGTGGGAGCCTTATCAGGTGGGTTTGACAGAAGCCATCGAAAGAGTCCAAAGAAGGGCAGCCCGTTTTGTGTTGTCACGATACAGGGGTGACAGCGCCACGGAAATGATACAGGATCTGGGATGGGAATCATTACAACAACGGCGCTTATCGCTGCGGCGTGGTCTACTTACGTATTGCCAATTGCCAACATTCTGCTCCGAATGCGAAAAGTCATTGTTGACTCCCACTTACATAGGTAGAAATGATCATCAGAATAAAATACGAGAAATCGGAGCTCAAACTGAGATATTTAGGTATTCTTTCTTCCCGCGCGCTATTCGAGAATGGGAGATAAATCGTATAGCGGTGGTTCGATGAACAATCTGCCAGGCACTTAAGTGTGATTTGCAGAGTAACCCATGTAAATGTAGAATACGGTAAACTCTTTTTGACGTCGATCATGTTTTACGGTTGCAAATAAAATTGCCATTAACAGATAGAGGCATTTCACAGTATCATGTGCATGAATTGGAGCTTTTATTAGTAGGCGTTCCTTATTGAATATACAACACAGTGGCCTCTTGAAGTTCCGGGACGTGCGTGAAGATGGAGTCGGATAGGCGCGTGTAACGGTCGCCTCCTGGAGCAGAAGGCCCCGCGTCTGAAAGCAGTTCGGACGAGTTCCTTATGAGCCGTTATCTCTCCGGGATGAGCACTGGGGTCGTGGAATGTGTGTTTTAGGCGCCGCTTCCTATGATTAGGTGCCTCCTCATTACAGCCTGCTGTCGACCGCTACTTACGATTGAGGCCCTCTCTGCGTTAGTAACGCGCTATATTGCAATGTGCGGCGATGCGGTGAATCCCCCTTCGTTGCGAAATCTATGACAACTTGCTTTAAATAATGACAGCTTTCGAAATTTAACGGCTCCAAAATGAAGTATTTCTAATTGTTCAAAATTTCGTCGTCTGTTTTCTCGGGCAGGTCCGAAATAACAGACGTTGCTGTGTGACGCTGCAGCGTTTTTTAAATACAGATTATAACTGGAGGTTTTTTAAAAATATATAAACTACTCCACTCCTCGTCGGCCAGGTGTCCAGCCGTCCGTGCACCATCACATGTTTGTATGATGGAGTACATCCATAATAGTGTGTTACAACTGAGAACGGGGACTTATCCACTGCAGTGCTAGGTGCGATCTTCTGCATCTACATAAATACTTTGCGAGTCACACTGAGGTACATGGCAAAGGGTCCATCCAACCGCTTTTATATTTCTCTATAGTTCCATTCTCTAATAGCTCGCGGGAAAAGGGAATACCTAAATCTTTGTTTTCGATCTGATTTCTCTTATTTTATTCTGATGATCATGTCCCCCTATGTAGGTGGGAACTGGAAATTTGAACACTGGGTTGTAGCCCAAATATCTTTTAGTTTTTATTTGTGACCAAGATGTCCATCATCCTGTGTTTTTTACGAGTGACTAATGTAATCCCGCTGTTCGTTAGTGTTCTTATGATGCGCAATAAGCGCGAAACGCGGAAAATAAATACAGCGTGAATCACCTGCACTTGCACCGCAAATATTGCGGAAACGGAAAAGTGCGATTGATGTGCGGTTTTCACAGAATGGATTGGTAGTCAGGGGCTCGTATTTTTAGCCAACAAACAGATTGTAATATTACTTAGAAAGTGTATTTTTTTATGCAAACATACTGTTTTTAAATGGAGAATGGTTGTTTTTATCATGCACTGGAATTTTTGACACCAGCTCTGTACAAAGAATTTGAAAGACATTTTTATCACGTTTAATTTGGCAGCTACAACCGTTCAAATTTTCGGGGGCGGAGGCTGCGATAACGTAGCTCACTGGCCGAATGGCTAGCCTCTGGGGGCACGGCCCACTGTCTCATGACCACCAGCCAGTCAACTACGCGGTGGTAGCCTCCGCCCCCAAAACTTTGAATAGTTGTAGCTGCAAAACTAAACATGTTAAAAATGTTCAAAATTCTTTGTACACATCTTGTGTCAAAAATCTCAGTGCAAGATAGAAACAACCATTGTTGCATTTGAAAAATTGTATGTTTGCATAAAAATACATTTTATAGGTATTTTTCCAATCTGTTTATTGAATGACAATACGAGTCCTTGACTACCAATCCATTCTGTGAAAACCGCAAAACAATCTCACTTTCCGTTTCCGCAATATTTGCAGTGCAAGTGTTAGGTGATTCACCCTGTGTAATTTTTCAACAGACTGTTATTTATCACAAAAATTAAGTTTTCTATTTTCAGTTGCTGATAGGTGCTGTGATGATACAACATGGACACATGAACATTTTTACTGGGGCCGGGATTCGAACCCGGACTTTCTTCTTGCTAGGCAGTTGGGCTAAACGTCTGCGTCATCATCGACACAAGGTCTTAACATACCTGTTCTGACTACCCAATCAAGTATTCCACGACTCACAGCTAACACCGTATTGCCGTCAGCAGTCCGATCCTCTTGTGCATCCGTACTAAAATAAGCATCGAATATCTACTTGGTGGATTACAATCAAGATATGTCCGAAAGAAAAGACGCCGCAATTCTGAATTGTAAGGCTCCAGGATTGATGCACGCGAGCACCGGAATTCTGGCAGGAACCACAGGACCAGATACCAAGCCAAGGAATACAATGGTTGAAGGAGGTCATACGGAAGTTTGGGTTGGACGTGGTGCATGCTTGAGTAACCCGTGTAGGTGTGCCTGAGTTGGCACAAGGTTTAGCGTAACTACCTAGTAAGCAGGAGGTTCCAGGTTCGAACCCGGCCCCTCATAAATTTTCATTGCCTGAATTGTATAATTACAATACTTACTTTTTAAAAAAGTTAAAATGTATGTAATCTCCTCTTAGTATCATAGACCGCACTACATTTCTACGAGATAATTTTGAGTTGATACAATTTCTACGTCTACATGATTCTTCAGCAATTCACACTTCAGTGCCTGGGAAGAGTTCGTAGAAACATTTTCTTAGTCTCTGCAGTAAATATTCGAAAATACGTACAAACATTGATTGGCATAATTGAAATACACGAAGTAGTATAATACTCCAAATCAGCTTCTTCTGTTGCTTCTTGGTAGGACTTGATAGTAAAGGGTAGAACACACACAGTTTTTCTTTCGCTGCAAAAACGAGACTAATCTGAGAATTATTTCCTGTTTTTTAAAAACAATTTTCAATTCAAATACTCAAGATTGTATTAGTGAAAATCAAAGTAAGGTAAAATGGTGATACTCTCATTGCCGCGGCGGATTGGCCGCGTGTACTGGAGCATCGTGTTGCGGTGCACGCGGCCGTCCGCCGTCGGGGGTTCGAATCCCCCCCCCCTCGGTCATGGATGTTTGTGTCGTATTTAGTATAAGGTAGTGCATAAGTAGCTTGTAAGTTTAGGGACTGATGACCCAGCAGTTCAGTCCCTTAGACTTTACAAAAAATAAAAACCCTCATACTAACTCATTAACGCCTCGCGTTGCCACATGGCATTACTTATGCTAAGTAATTAAATTTTATATTAGAGTGCTAGTAGGGATAGAATTGCCTTATCTAGCTGTTAACTCCCTGGGGCACTGAGACGGGATTGTAAAAATGAATTAAAATTTTTATTTGATGTAATTGTCTCATTTACAATACAATGCATGAAACTTGTTTTATTGACAGTGGCGTTATGTGCTCGAATGAAAAAAAAAGGTACTAGTATAATTTAACGAGTTGGCAATTTCGTTCAGGACTTCCGGTTTCCTTAATTAATCCACCTTTCTTTCACTGAATGTTAAAGATTTTCCGTTCTTCAATCACACACTTAGATCCTCAAATTCAAATATTCATGAAAGCAATTGTCGCCTTAAACCATTTTTAGTCAGATATTTGTTTTCATTAATCGCTCAGTCTGGGTTTCAGGTAGCGTCTTCCAATCAAATACTTGTTATTTTGAATCAAATTAATGGTAACATGGTTAGGATTTTCTTCTTTAATTTGTTCAAATTCATCTTGGGTTACACGCTAATAAAATTGCCAGTCTTCCTTTTATTCAGATCCTTGCGTGCTGATTAATGTATTTCTTATTTCAATTATCGACTCTTCATTATTCATTTTTATTTTTTATTTTTTCCAACAACCGCGTTTGTTCGGTAGAAATATGAACTACATTTCACTGATCGGGGCACTGAATAAATCTAAAATTATGTCTTCTACTTTAAATAATTGTTTTAATGAAATCCAAAACTTAATAATTATGTCAACTATTTGGTTTTGAGTGAAGAAATGGATCAGCTACTTCGTCCTTATCGTGTATATTAAAAATGATTTTATTGTCTCATACGATTATGTCACTGACGACAGTTAAGACTCCCATAGGACTTGATATAGTATTGTGGAGAATACAGACAGGGGATTCAATTTTCTCCTTCATTTTTCACCTAGTTATTCATTAATTTGATGAAACGGATTCCGCTGGCTGCGTCGATGAAGCCCTTCGAAGTTTGTGTTGGTACTACAAACACAAAATGTCATTCATGTATGTAATAGAATTTGCAATTGTCTTAGTGTGTAAACAGTTAAAGTTGTCTCCAATGCTTCGTTATTCAGCAAATCAAACTTCAACAGCTTCTTTTGATTCTTTTAGTTTCAATGCAGTGAACAACTAAAGAAAAAAAATTTTCAGCCTTGTAGTTCGATGCTTGGGTGCCTATGACTTAAAATGAAACTCATTGTTTTAGGCATTCGAACTCGGAGTCTGGCGAGAAAATGTTTTTATCAATCACTGCAGCTTTGATGCTGGCTGTAGACCCATCGCGACGACTTTAGGGTCATGATACAGTGCGGTATTCAGTTATACGGTACAGTCAAGAGAACTGAGGGATTGATTATGCCGGCCGCGGTGGCCGAGGGGACTGAGGCGCTCCAGTCACAGTCTGCACGGCCACTACGGTCGGGGGTTCGGATCCCCCCTCGGGCATGGATATTTGTGCCGTCCGTAGTCTTAGTTAGTTCGTAAGTAGTTTGTAAGTTTATGGACTGATGACCCCGTAGTTAAGTCCCATAGACTATACAAACATTTGAACATTTTGATTGATTATGCTTGACAACTTCATAAACTGCTCTTAGTTCTGCAGCAGCAACGAAACGGTCTTCCTGGTTATCTTATTTCATCATGAATATAGAAGTATACTTTGATTTTCATACCACCGCGAATCTATTTATATGATTCTTCGTACAAAATGTAACGCTTTGCATCTACCTTACCTACGTGGATTACTGAGATAAACAGGTACAAATATCTCGCAACGTTTCCAGGTCCATACGTCCTTTCTTGACAGAAGACTACTCTTCCGTGTATACTTGACATAGCGTTCACTGTTTAATTATTTTTTTAGTTCACTACAACTAAACCACAAACGATTATATATACATGTGGCGTCTGTTCCGAAAGAATAGACGTCACTTCTGATCCTGCAGCTGTAATTATTCAATATTCATAGAATATATGACATCAACTGCGATTGGGCAAAGCTGAAAATGTGTACCCAGCCGGGTTCGAATCCCGGCTGGGTACACATTTTCAGCTTTGCCCGATCGCAGTTGATGTCATATATTCTATGAATATTACACAAACGATTAGCTTAGGTGCCACAAACTACCGCGAAGTAGTTGTATCAGATGACAGTTTGCTGTCCTCCTAAACGTCCTGTACAGACTCTTCAAGACACGAATAACAATACCTGTTGCCCAACAGTTCGTTATTAAGTGTTCAACAGTACAGTATTGAATTCTGTTTTTCTGAAAATTCGCAATGTAGCATCTGAAATTTTAGAATTTTAGGCCGTGAACACAATGATTCTTTTAGCATATTACCTAATGCGAACTTGTGATGGCTAAAAGACTGGTGCTGGGAATGCCAATTTGGATATGGTAACCACAGATGATTACTAACCATCTGCTGTATATGATGCTGTCTGTTACCTCGCACATGCACATAATATGTTAGACGTATTTAGAGAATAACTGTGGAACAAAAACCTTGACCGTTATTTTAATAAATAATTTACCATTGGTGAGCACATAAATTTCATTACAAAGAGCTGGAGTAATAGTATTCGTTTACGTAGTTAACAGCAGTTATATTTTTCTTCTCTCCAGTTGGCCCATAAAAAACAAACAGCCTTTACTGTCGATGAGAGCGAACAGAAAGAGCTGATGCCGGCATGTTTTGCGGTATTTTCTGCGAAGCGTAGTCGCACCTCGATTTAACCGAATTCCAGCGCTCGTAAATAAATGTAGCTGCCAGAGAAACTGCGCCATAAACTTCCTGCAATAGAATTAAACTGCTATTCGTCATATCACTCTTCGGATTTTATTCGAAGGAATGTTTTAGCTAACCAGACGTTTTATAGGGACGTCGTTTCCGATAAATATTGTTTTCTGATATGTATTCTGTTTACAGCAGGCGATACTATCATTATACTCAAATATTCGCGCAGTCAATTTTTTTCTACGTCAGTTTATTTTTACTGTATAACGTTTTCTTGGCGATAATTGTACCTTTCCTTCAGTAATGTGGTAAAGGGAACTGGCTCTTGTGCCAGAGCTGTAATATACTTATATTCGTTATTTCGATCGGTTTCGGGAATTTCTGTCATCAACAGGAAATCAACAAAATATTTTACATCAAAGGCAACAATATAACATTTTTAGTGAGTGCAGCAACGTCAAATTTACTATAAATATTCCGATCGTTTCTAAAAAAAAGCTGTCCAGTTTACATCATGTAGTAACTATTCCTTCATTTAATCCTTAACTATTACTAATAAGCATATTATTTCGTCACACACAAACAAGGTATACAAGTGACATTATTGGAGCTCCAATAAGTTCACCTGTATATCTTTGTTGGTCTCTGACGAAATAGTTTATTAGTAATAGTTACGGATTAAATGAACGAATACTTACTACATGATGTAAAATGGACAGTCTTTTAGAAACAATCGCAGTATTTACTGTAAATTTGACCTTGCTTTACTCGGTAAAAATGTTATCTTGTTGGCTTTGATGTAAAATATTATTTTCATTTCTTGTTGATGGCAGCAATTGCCGAAACCGGTCGAACATAAGAAAAGTATTTTACAGCTCTGGCACCAGAATGATTTTTTTGATAGTACATCGCGACTATAGACTGCCACCTAAAAACAACATAAACTTGTTTCACTATGTGCTTAAGACGAGGCAGGCATTGAGTATTCTTAATGTCATCTTATAATTGAAAAATTCATTCATGAGTAAAATTATGGAAAATATGAAAAACTTACAAATCTTTTTACTCGTGGGAAAGTTGAAATGTACAATAGGGGAAAATAACCACTTTATCTACCCTTACCTAACATTTTTATAAACCCCAGTATCCGAAGTTGTATTGACTTTTAACTCAAAATGTTCAAATGTTTAAGCTTAATGGGACTTAACTAAGGGGTCATCAGTCCCTAAACTTACAAACTAATTATGAACTACCTTATACTAAAGACGGCACAAATATCCATGCCCGAGGGGGGATTCGAATCCCCGACCGTAGAGGCCGTGCAGACCGTGACTGAAGCGCCTCAGTCCCCTCGGCCACCGTGGCCGGCGACTTTTAACTGAAGTAGCGACAGACTAAGCGAATCTACATGGTATCGAGTGAAAGATAATGAGGTATGTCGACGTTTACTGGGAGTATTTCACACATGCTATATTATAATAGCATCTTTAAATGTAGATTGTAACGAACACTTCTTCCGTGAGTGCTAGTCCTGAAAGTTTCGCAGGATAACTTGTGTGAAGTTTGGAAAGTAGGCGGCGAGGTACTGGCAGAATTGAGGTTGTGAGGACGGACCGTGAGTCGTGTCGGGTTAACTCCGTGGTAGAGCACTTGCCCGCAAAAGGCAAAGGTCCCAGGTTCGAGTCCCGATTCCGGCACACAATTTTAATCTGCCAGGAAGTTTCACTGCAGTAAATGCTTGCATTACTTTAATAAGAAACTCCCCGCATCCGTTACCGACGCGGAGAAAGTACTGTATAGCATGTCATGAATCTACCTCCTTATAAATAAATGCAAGAAATGTATTCGCAGTTGCAAATACAATCGACCATCAGTTGCATGATTTAATGGTGACATATAAGATCCCTGTCGCACCGGGAGTCGAACCAGAATTTCGTGCTTATCGCTTATGGTCGCGTTACCATTACGCGCACGGCTTCCGGACCAACCCAAACTTCCATATGCTACACATTGCTTACTGCAACGGCAAAGCTTGCGACGATTGTAGAAATTCCCCCCTCCCACCTGTCCAGGACTCAGAGTAGTGCATTGTACGAGCGCTCTTGGGCAGTAGACAGTGTGTGGTATTATGGAAGTTTGGTTCGGTTCGGGAACCGTATGCCGATAGCGTAATAGTAACGCGACCGCTCGGGTTCGAGTCCCGATCCGTCACAAATTTTTGTGTGTACCATTAACTCGTACGCTTGATGCCGATTCATGTTCGCAATTACGAATACATTTCTTGTATTTAATTGGATATCTGTAGTCGACGAAGTGTCCTTGCCTCCAGACTCACATACATGTCTAAAAGAACATTTGCATTGTTTCCTTCAATAAACACAGACACACATTGTATTTACTTCCTTAGACTTCGTACCTCTGCGTCTCTAACTGCAAGACCGCGGTGAATATGGCATTCTCCACAGCATACTCTGTCACTTTAGAATCTTCTGAAAGCTTTTGCTGTCCATGTTTCATTAACTGCAGTACATCAAATAAAACAGAGAGTGAGGCGTGTGTGACAAATCATCAGTACGCCATTATCTTCAGATGACGTACTATCATAATACGAAAATCTTCTGTGAAATGCCTCAATGACTTTTTACAGCGGAGACCGCTGCGAAATGCGCAGGAAGATAGTCAATGAGGTTCTGTGAGGTACTGATAGGGATGTGGAGCCTAGCCAACTCCAGTGTCGAGGTCAGCTGCGTTACGTTTCTCGGATGATGGACGGCGCGAACCAGCCCAAGCAAGATTGTCCCATAGAATCTGGACTGGGTTTTAATCCGGGGAGTTTGCTGGGCAGAGGGATACGGTAATGTCATCCCGGTGCACCACGTACGTCAACAGCGAACTCTGTGCTGCGGTGTTTTGTCATGTTGGTAGATATCATCTTGTCTAAGTAAAACAATCTGTGGGTACGGATTGATAGGCTCACCAAGTTTAGATGCATTCGTGCGTTGATCTGTTGGGCTTTCCAGAATGACGAAATCACGAATACAGTGCCACGAAAACATTCCCCAGGATGTAACGCTCCATTCTCCGGGCTGACACTAACGGCGATTGTTGCAGGGTGTTTTCTTTCAGGAATTTCATGTCAGACACAACGGCCATCTGTCCGATGGAGCGTGAAACGTGATTCGTCTGAAAACGCCAGCTGTCCCTACTTAAAAAATGCCACTTGCCGATTCCGAAACACTTCAATAATGCATTTTTTATTATTAAGGAGAGAAATAATTTCGTGTGACTCATTGGCCCGCTGAAAGTCTTTCATTTGAACGCCACGTCGGCGACTTGCGTATCCCTATCCTACCTCAGTTACCCAACCGGGGAAAGGGCAGCTACAGCTTAACGTGGAATCCGAACCACGTGTCGTTTCTGGCGACTCCTTGCATCATTGAGAGGTGAAGGAGGAGTTAAAACGCAGACTGAAAAATCCGTGGTCCGACCGGGTTTCGAACTCGAGCGCTTTACTCCAAGGACATCGTGCCCGACAAGAGGAGAAGAAATGAAGGATGAGAAGGAAAGTGAATGACTTCAGTAGCTTGACTAGGGCACTGATATTATTCAGTGGCGACAAATGAAAATTTTGGTCGAGCCGAAGCTCGAACCCGGGTCTCCAGCTTCGGGCCAGGGCCGACTCAACCACTTGGCTACCCGCGCTCTCCTCCCGCCCGTCTCTTAATTTCCACAAATCGTACACTATGGCCGTAGCGCTGTCATTGTCCATGCACTTTGCCATTACGGATTCACGTTCGACGTCCAATATCCAACGTTATTACTGTATCTGCAGAGAAGTAGATGAACCTTACGTCGTCATCGCGTGTACTACATGATTAAATATAAAGAATGCCGTACAGAATTTTCTTTGGATATGTCCGAAAGAACATATATCACACATAAATGTAGTATGCACTTCGAATATCATTTAATGTAGTTCAAAATGTGAGAATAGTGCCGGCCGCGGTGGCCGAGGGGACTGAGGCGATTCAGTCACGGTCTGCACGGCAACTACGGTCGGGGGTTCGAATCCCCCCTCGGGCATGGATATTTGTGACGTCCTTAGTTGTAGCTAGTTCATAAGTAGTTTGTAAGTTTAGGGACTGATAACCCCGTAGTTAATTCCCATAAGCTGTACAAACATTTGAGAATCGTTTTTTGATACATGGAATGAAAACCCCACAAAGAAAACGTGGTTGTTATCGTTATGAGTCCATATCTTCGAAAGAGTAAAAGATACAACAACAGTGATGAAACATAATTTTCCATGGTTGCTACTGAATGGTACAACTGTGCAACCACACTTATACACCTCGAAATCCTCCTCCTCAACTCACAATTTTTGAAACGGCGGAATATTTCATATGTAGTACACCGAATAGTTAACACCAAATTCAACAGTATATGATAAAGATACATCCCGAAGACGTAGTAGTCAAATACAAGGAATCAAATCTTTACATTTCAATATTTGATTCATAATTAGTTTTCATATCCTCGATTTCTGAACATTTGTCGGCATGCTTGTTTAAAGGACAAATACATCATAGAAAAACCTAATAGACGAGAACCTCTTGTTAATTATTTGCTTTAAAATTAGTGATACATGCTGTAAATCATGCAAAAATATTGCAGTGGTCAGATGTACGAGCTGCACATTTTTGCAGTGGATGATAGAACGTCCCCTCATTATTCCACTCACTGTCAAAGGTGGCGCAAAACATTATAACGACTGTAAAATAGCATAGCAGATGTCAAACATAATATCCAAAAGCAAACAACCAAAGAAACGAAACTAATCAAAGAACAAACAAATTAAACAAAGACTGCAAAACAAAACGGGAGTATCCTCTCTCCACCTCCACCTCCACGTTGGTTATTGCCGGATTCAACAGAGCGAGATCATACTGTTTGAATTAAATTGTTTAGGAGCGCGTATAGTGGTACATAGGGTTACTTCAAAGTCATATTTGTTGTTGTTGTTGTTGTTTGTAGAGCTTATGGGACTTAACAACGGGGTCATCAGTCCCTAAACTTATAAACTACTTATGAACTAGCTAACACTAAGGACGGCACAAATATCCATGCCCTAGGGGAGATTCGAACCCCGACCGTGACTGGCGCGCCTCAGTCCCCTCGGCCACCGCGGCCGGTAAAGTCATATTTGACTACTGCAACTTCGTGATGGAAGTTTACCATAAATGGGTTAAATTGTTGTTAAATTTACTAATCTGTAACTCTTTTGGGAGTTAACTGCGGGGTCATCAGTCCCTGAACGTACAAACTATTTAGGAACTAGCTTATATTAAAGACGGCACAAACATCCATGTCCAAGGGTGGATTCGAATATCCGACGGGGAACAGCCTCGCGCATCCTAGCATAGCGCCTCAATGCGTTCGGCCGCTTCGCCGCGACTTTTATCTCCTCCTACTGTTTCTATGATATCGGCTCAAAGATGATAACCTCGTTTTCTTCGGAAAGGTTTTCACCAATTAAAGGGCTGAATGGGCATGCATAATAATAATAAATAACGTGAAAAATACGTTTCTCATATTTTCATATATAACGTAGAATATTCGAAGCGTATCGGAATCTGTGAGTGGCACGTATAGTTGCTGCATTGGCATGTAAAGGTTGTCTATAGTCCTCAGTAGGCAACAGGCCGCATGGATGCACAAACCAGTCGCCTGCTACGGAGGTTAATACGCAGCAATGTTTGCTGAACGGTTGTTGAGCAGGCTTTTAGTAGCCTATTGATTCTACTGGGCGCTTAGTACACATTGCATCCGTCGTTGACCCTTCCATGGTCAGGAAACACTTGGTCCGGAAGCCAATGATCATGCCCTTCAATCTATTTGCACCCTTTTCTGCCTCCCCCCCGCCTCCCTCGACTGCTCGTGGTACCACCTGCTGTTCGGGAGTGGTTATTGCACGGTTGTCATATTACTGTAACTGGACCGTGTAGAAGCAGTTGCTATAGTTGCCAGTAAATCCAGTTCAGTCGTTGTGGTCTTATATCCTGTTTGTCACAACTTACACTCTTAAAATATGTGACTTGTAGTTTGACTTTGCAGAAGTTGTGATACTGTTATCATTTAGCGATTCGTTTTATGTTTTGTCTAATATTGTATGAATCGCTGCGAAAAGTCACGCCGCTGATATGTTCTGATTTCGACAGTAAACTGCATACTGTTCTGTAGCACTGCAGATATGCATTTTGGCTTGAGGTAGGCGTTATTGGACTAAGTTACTTGTGTCTTGCATTCATTATAGACCGAATGATACACGTAGTTATCTTTGACGTATTTTGATGTCTTATGAGAAAGCATTTTTGTGAAAATACAGTATACGTGTACCTGAAATACAACTTAATTCACATCTGGTACCTCAGGTCGTTCACTGGAAGTAAAATGTGTCGTTTCCTCCGAAACTAGTTGTTGTCAACGCAAGAGCGAGAAAAACTGGCTACACTAAATGTAGAATGACACTTGTATTTCGTACAGACTAGCCGGTTTCTTTTCGGAGAATGTCCGGTAACTTTCACGGATTGATGTCGGTCTGTTCAGCGGCACTTTCTACAGGAAATCTGCGTGAAATGACAGTTCAGGTTCGGTGAAGCAGTGTCGCTGCAACAGAAATAGCTGAATTTGGTGAACGGTTCAATGGAGGTTACAAAGATTCGTCTGGTATTTAGTTAAGTGAGCTTTTCTTAAAATCACCGAATTGATACGAATTTTTCATTGAGTGACACCAATTTATAGTGTTGAGATTCAGGTAACACGATACTGGAATGTAAACATTAGTTTTGTCGTTAAGAGTAGCAAGTTGTTCTGTATTTACAGAAGTATGTACAAGGCATTATCTCAGGCCCACTAAGTACACATCTGAGAACTTGTGCTCAGGGTTTCTCTAGTTCGTTCATTGGCGCCACTGCTGACATAGACAATCTCTCTCTCTCTAGGATCACGTGATGTCACGGAAATTATTTCTGGTTGTTTCAAAAGGCGAGAGAGACGCGAGCTACACATCGCAGGCCACCGTCATGTTGGATACGTAGATGAGTGCCAACGGACGCATCCGAAGCATAAATATTGTACCATTCTTACCGAGCGAGGTGGTGCAGTAGTTCGCACTCTGTACTCGGAACTCGGGAAGATGGCTGTTCAAATCCGCCAACGACCATCCAGAATTAGTCTTTCCGTCGACAGGCAAATTCCGAACTAGTTGCTTCGAATGTGCACGACAAATAATAAAAAAAAGGATCTGAGATTATTCTATGTCGCAAATGACCACGTTGTTGATAGGACGTCAATTCCTAATCTTCCTTCCTTTTTATTTTTGGCGTGGCATTTTTGCACATTATACAGTATTTATACGTGGTATATTTATATATAAAGATAATTAGCTGTGCGTTATTGTTCTTTCTTAAAACTAAGAAATTTCTTGTATATTTTTGGCCGGCCGCGGTGGCCGAGGGGACTGAGGCGCTTCAGTCATGGTCTGCATGGCCACTACGGTCGGGGGTTCGAATCCCCCCTCGGGCATGGCTATTTGTGCCGTCCTTAGTATAAGGTAGCTGATAAGTAGTTTGTAAGTTTAGGGACTGATAACCCAGTAGTTAAGTCCCATAAGCTTAACAAACATTTGATTTTTTGATTTGATATTTTTGTTTTCTTTAGTACAGGAGTAATTTAGAGAAAAAAGGGAAAACCCAAAGAAGCAGCTGGAAAAAAAATCTAATATCCAATGCATATTGCGCCCTCGAATGGCAACTCGCCACACACAACTGTTAACGCAGCTACAGCCATAGGTAGACAACGGAGCACACTATTTCTTTCATGCATCATAATATTAGTGCAAGAAAACGAAAATTGAAGTACCGTTTGTTAATGTTATCTTTCTTATACTTAAATGTACATTTGTGTGTTTGTTAGTTTGCAATTCATAAAAATCTACAGTTTAATTCTATATTTATTAAATTTACCACAAAACAAAATTAAGGTCCATGTCTAAACTCCAAGAAAAAAAATTCGTATGGTGAATGGCGAAAGATGCTGTACTTAGTCTTGGACATATACCTACACTTGTATTTCAATCTCGAAGAAATTTTGCGCACTTTAGCATCTAAACGAAAGAGTACAGCAGATTTTTTTAAAAATAATGAAATGCCAAGATCGCGGTATTTCGTCTCTATTTAAGAGAGACGACCGGTTTCGATGTACTCAGACGTCATCTTCTGGTCTCTGCACTAAATAATATTATTACATAAATACATATTGTAGTCAGTTGGATTGTACTGGTGGGTTGTCACACATTAAAATATGCCGTTTGGTTGTCAGTCATATATATGACTATACGACTTTTATATCTGTCAACCAAACGGCATATTTTAATGTGTGACAACCCATCAGTTCAACCCAACTGGCTACAATATGTATTTATGTAATAATGTTACTATTTAGTGCAGAGACCAGAAGATGATGTCTGTGTACATCGAAACTGGTCGACTGTTATAAATAAAGAAGAAATACCGCGATCTTGGCATTTCATTATTTACAAAATACATTTATAAGATCGCTCCCTGCCATGAGCAAATTGTACAGCAGATTTTGGCACCGTTTCACTAATTACGAGAAAGATGGATGGTGTGTGTCTTCATGGTGAGGGGTTTTATAAACTGCAAGTCAGCTTATCGTGCATGGCAAAAGATATCTTGCGATAAACTTCGACAGTGTTTAACTGATCCCCACGAAAGTTGATAGATGTAATGTAAGGGAGTTATTATAGATAGGAGGAGGAAGAGAAGGAAATGAAGAGGTGGTTCAAATCAAATATTTGTAAACCCATCGTACCAAATTGCGTGGTCATCAGTCCGTAGCTTACAAACTACTTAAACTAAGGTTAACTACCCCCCCCCCCCCCCCACACACACACACATGCCCACGGGAGAACTCGAACGTTCGACGGCGAGTAACCGCGCTCCGCAGCGAGGTGCTTTAGACAGCTCGGCTACACCACGGCTGAAGAGGTGGAATGAACAGACAGGAAGAATACAATTATAGTAAGATGATAGTAAGATGTTTGTGAAGCTTATGGGACTTAACTACGTGGTCATCAGTCCCTAAACTTACAAACTACTTATCAGCTACCTTATACTAAGGACGGCACAAATAGCCATGCCTGAGGGGGGATTCGAACCCCCGACTGTAGTGGCCGTGCAGACCGTGACTGGAGCTCCTGTCCCCTCGGCCACCGCGGCCGGCAATACAATTATATATTTTGACGACGTTACAGCATTAAATATATGAAATCGCAATTGCGATCAGTTATGACTTCACTATACTAGATTTAGATGGAATACCAAAGTGCGGCGAATGAAAATTTGTGTCCGGCCGGAATTCGAAGCCGGGATCTCCTGCTTACTAGTCAGACGCGTTGACCACTCCGCCACCGAGGACACAGTGACCAACCCGACTGCAGAGGACTCTTCCCTGCACGTCTCCCGCCACACCCAAATCTTCATTCGCCACGCTGTCTCTTTCCTATTATCATGGCGTATTTGTCCTGTAATGCTCGCAGCCACAATACTGTATTCCCGCAACAGGGAGAAAAGACCATGAGGTATCGAGATACAATTAATTCTTGTCAGGAGCCCAGTTTCGGATTGTATACAATTATATATTTTAGACGACGTTACAGTGTTTATTTAATGAAATAAATCGCAATTTAGATCGGTTGTGGCTTCACTGTACTAGGTTTAGATGGTATACCAAAGTGTGTCCTCGGTGGCGGAGTGGTCAAAGAGTCTGCCAAGTAAGCAGGAGATCCCGGGTTCGAATCCCGGCCGGACACAAATTGTAATTCGCCGCACTTTGGTATTTCCATCTAAACCTAGTATAGTGAAGTCATAACTGATCGCAATTGCGATTTATTTCAGACAGGAAGAATAGTGTGTGTGTGAGAGAGAGAGAGAGAGAGAGAGAGAGAGAGAGAGAGAGAGAGAGAGAGAGAGAGAGAGATGGTGGGGGGGAGAGGAGGGGGAGCGTTGTATGGTAGATGGACTGCGAGAGTAAGCAACAAAGTTTTCAGATAGCTGCTCAGTAAATACTGAGCCTCCGAGCCCATTAACAGGGTAGAGAATAATAGCGCCCGGCTACACAGTTGAGTGACGTGAGAAGATAGAATGCAGTAAAGCATCGATTAGCTCTTGCGATTCGTCGAAGCATTTGTCCCGTTAACGACGGCGACGTGACCGTGGGGTCGCGGCAGGCGGAGAGAAAAAGCGCGCCAAAGTGAGCGGGCGATTGAATCCCGCGAGGCGGTGACTCGGCGCTCGGCTCCTTTTTGTAGCCGCGCCGTGTTGATTGTGTGACGTTCGGCCGCTCGCTGCCGGCTAGGCGCTGGCGTCTAGTCGCGCGCGCGACGCCGCCGCGAGCGCACCTCGGCATGTTCGGCCACCGCCAGCACCGGCCGCCCGTCAGGCTACACCCCCGCGCCGCGCCCACCCCCGCTGCTTCCGGCACGTGCAGGGCCTGGTGAGTGCAGTCTACCTATCTCCAGCGCGGCACCATTGTCTAAAACTCCTCCGTTGTTCTCGCCGTGGTGGTAGGGATGGGAGGGAGGGACGAGGACAGACGCTACTATTCGACTGAAACTGTAACATGTTTACTAAACTACATCTGTCAGTAGTGTCAGATGTGTAAATATTATGTCTCGACGCCATTGTCTGCTACTCCTCCGTCGTTCTCTTGCTGGTAGCGGTGAGGGCGACGGAGGTGAGGGGAAGCACGAGGACAGATATTATTGTTCTACTTTGAAATTGTAACATGTTTACTGAATGTATCTATCCCAGTGGTGTTACAGGTGTAAATGTTTTGGTTGAACATCGTCTGTTACTGCTTTGTTGTTGTTGTTGTTGGTGGTGGTGGTGGTGGTGGTGGTGGTGGTGGTGGTGGTGTAGGAAAGGGAGGGGAAGGGAGAGGACTTACGGCACTATTTGAAATTGTCTGAAATTGTAACATGTTCGCTGAAAGGACACCTTAGTACTGTTACTTGTATAAATGTGTCGGTCGTGAGCCGGCCGTGGTGGCCGAGGGGACTGAGGCGCTTCAGTCACGGTCTGCACGGCCACTACGGTCGGGGGTTCGAATCCCCCCTCGGGCATTGATATTTGTGCCGTCCTTATGATAAGCTAGTTGATAAGTAGTTTGTAAGTTTAGGGACTGATAACCCCGTAGTTAAGTCCCATAAGCTTCACAAACATTTGAACATTTTTTGTCGGTCGTGAGGTATATTATTGACATACCACAGTTGGAACCACGAACGACGGCGGTCGAGTTTAGGCAGTGATCTTCATATAAGCTGGATGTATAATTCTGGTTTCTGAGCACAGAACTGTACCGTGCCTGCACATTCGTAAGTTTTGCACGCGAATTTACATTGTCTACAATGTTGTAATTAGTCACACGAATTTATATCAGTTAGAATGTAACAAATAATAGCTAGATTACCTCTGGTTTTATGTCAATACTTCATAGCAGCCGTGTTGTAATTACTCAAACAGAATATGAACATCTTTGGCTGCCACGCCCAAAAATCTGTCGTTCAACATCCAGGTAGTATAGAGATCACTGAGTGTAGGCTTGGTCGGTGCATCCACGTCACGCATTCTCCGACAGTTAGTAAGCGTTCAGTACTTCGACCATAGATACTGGTAGACTGGCCATGGCATCGTTCTCATGGTGGTGGGTGGGGCGGGGAGGGAGGGACGAGGACAGACGCTACTATTCGACTGAAATTGTAACATGTTTAGTAAACTACATCTGTCAGTAGTGTCAGTTGTGTAAATATTATGTCTCAACACCATTGTCTGCTACTCCTCCGTCGCTCTCTTGCTGGTAGCGGTGAGGGCGACGGAGGTGAGAAGAAGGACGAGGACATATATTATTCTTCTACTTTGAAATTGTAACATGTTTACTGAATGTATCTATCCCAGTGGTGTTACAGGTATAAATTATTAGTTTCTCCATGACTGGATGCTTGCTGTTGCCGTAACTGTGGTTCAATTTAATGAAAGTCCAGCTCCAGTTGCATTTATTGGTGCTTTACTTAAGACCAATTTACCGATTTCGGCCTCTATGACGACACGCCCACTTTTCACATAGCCTCATTGGCCGCTACATGTTCCGTTTTTATCCTGACATTTATAACATTTTACTATTGACTTTTACATTTTATCAACTAATGTTTAGAATTTTATGCTTGCAATGATGTAATGTTTATATCAGATCACATCAGAACATGCCGATTATAATGATTTGGAATGTTAAATATGACACGCCCAGTTTTCTCGTGTCGCCATTGGGCGCCAAAAGTTTTAAATTCTCTGAGTTCTATTGTTTTAATTACTTGACGTTGCTTTCTCTACGGCATAACGTAAGTTTCCGTCTGCTTCTGTACAGTACCTTTTTATATATGTAACATTCTATCTTGCACCATGTAATTTTTGTAAACTTATTGCTACACATTATATGCAGGTTTGTCACACTTGAAAATGGCGTAACACAGAGGCCGAAACCGGTAGTGTGGGCTTAAATAAAGCACCAATAAATGCAACTGGAGCTGGACTCTCATTAAATTAAACAGGTGTAAATATTTTGGCTCAACATCGTCTGTTACTGCCTTGTTGTTGTTGTTGTTGTTGTTGTTGGTGGTGGTGGTGGTGGTGGTGGTGGTGGTGGTGGTGGTGGTGACCTTTCAGTGAACCTGTTAAAATTTCAGTCAAATTCAAATAGTGCTGTATGTCCTCTCTCTTCTCTTATCTTCCACTCCCCTCCCTCTCCTACACCACCTTAATGCTGCAGCAGTATTTCGACATGTATAGTAAAACAAGTAAGCGATAAATTTTTATCCTTTCATAACTTTTTTTTTTGGGGGGGGGGGCATGACAATGAGAATTTTTTTCTTAAGGCTTCAAATTATATGTCAAGTTCAATGAAAACAAAAACGTGCGTCTCTCTCGCAATTATTTTATTTATTTATTTATTATTTTTTTATTTTCTTCCTTCCAAGGAGGCGTTTCACGCTCTTGGCGCATCTTCAGATTGAATCATATCATGACTAGGTGTGGCGCGAGGTAGGTAGGCGATTACACTTAGTGACCAACAAACTTTACATGTACCTATGTGCCCTCCTCACATAGTTGTTCCATAAATTTGTTATTTTCGCATAGTTGCATGTTATGACATTATAACTCCTAAACTGTGTCCTCTCTCTCTCTCTCTCTCTCCCTCCCTCCCTCCCTCCCCCTCTCTCTCTCTCTCTCTCTCTCTCTCTCTCTCTCTCTCTCTCTCTCTCTCTCTCTCTCTCCTTTATATAATTACGGGAGTACAGTGAAGAACTCACGAAAGTTTCAACGCAATCGGATGAGTGATTAGAACCGCACGTAGAAGAAAAATACCTACACTCATTTTTATACATTGAGACTAACTTCGCAACAGAATGGCCTTCCTATACTGATGCTTTATAGTGTTCATTACGTTATTGTATAAACATGGAACCATTATAGGATTATTTATGAAAATTCGCATTTGCTATCCAAGAAGTCAACTATAAATGAGTCTCCAAGTATGTGTCGTGTTTCTCTAAGTTTTTAATGCATGAAACGAATTTATCCTAGCCAAGTCAATACAGTTTTGGGTTTATAGGATTGTGAGTTTAACTCGGTCGTTAATATGAGCTTTCGAAAAAGTAAAAGCTCAATTTCTTAGGTGACCATTAAATTGAGAGCATTATCTATTGGCTCTTTGGCATATTGTACCATACTACTAAGCAGAGCACACTTCTAAAATAATAAATTGTCATACCTTTTGCTACCATGATCCTATTATGATGAACTAAAGCCTCGGTGCCAAGATTTGCTTGATTCGTTCGTGGAAATTCCATTGTAATTGATTTAGTAGATTCGAAGGTTAACGTGTTCAAACATATGCAAGACTGTTTTTGATTTTAAAAAATCATCGAAGTACTATGCCTATTCTGTGAATGATGAAGTAAAGCCTCTTCGCTCCAACTTACCTGCGAAAAAAATAAATAAACCTACGAATTTCTCCAGGAGATTCTGAGAATGGCGTGTTCAGGCAGGCAGGCAGAAGAACACTACGAATCCGAACTTCGTATTCCAACATATCGATCATTGCATGGCATTGAAATAAATTCAGTGGCAAAGTTGAAAATGAGTGCTGCACCGGGATTCCATCCCTTATTTCTCGCTTCGGCACTCTTCCCGTTCTGCTCAAATTCTCAACATATCATACACTACGATGATAGTGTCCCTTGCTTTCAAACTTCAACTGTTTGGTCGGAAGGGTTCGGGTATATTTATGCATGCGCACAGAAATGGTAATTTTCCTGTTGGAGGCGTTCACGTACAATTGTTGATATTCTTTCGGACTTGAAAAATACTATTTTTCTTGCCGGAAGATGTTATTAAACTATATATTTAGTAAACGTGCTATAAGGGCTTCGGCTTGTGTTGTAGTTTCACACAATATATAACCATCATAAAGATTTTACACTTACATATGGCGGGCACGTCGTTTGCTGTGGAGACGTCCACACTTCTTAATGAATCTTAGCTTGGTATACTCTTAAGTAAAAATATTTCTCGTGTTTAGGTATAGGCATGTTTACTTATCCCTTGAATCCGATGCCAGACCGTCAAATGAATACTAGTGTAACTACTAGAGTAGAAAAAGACGTCCTTTATCGTAATACATACGTGCTGCAGAGCAGCCAGCAGGAAAGGCTTTACGCATTATTTTTGGGAACAACGGGTTGGAAGTTACATACCTCTGGCTTCTTAGAAACGTGTTAGACAAACACATAGATAGCTAATAAATACGGTCACGCGTCATGCGGGTAAAACCTGAAACTAGTAATGTGCTTGTCGAAAACGGTCGGTGATAAGCATCATTTCGGAAACTACCTTTTTCTACGTCACGTAAAACATAGTATAATGAATGTAAACAGTGAGGTTTGCGTAAACGTTTTGAGTGGAATATTTTATCATCTACCTTACGTATGCCATGCAATGCGGTTAACTGCTCTTTGAGATAGTACAGATGAGTATTTCAGTCAGTTTCTTTTAACTGGCGACGATATAAAATGGCTGTCTGTCAGAAGATGAGTCACACTGTTTACAGCTGCTGCGTCATTTCCTCGATATGTGCTACGTCGTAGCGATAGTTGTTCTGGAATCCCACAGACAGTAGCATTGACCTAACCGGAATAAAAACTTGGGGATCCGAAGTGCCACTATTACAACAGATCCCCCCCCCCCTCTCTCTCTCTCTCTCTCTCTCTCTCTCTCTCTCTCTCTCTGCCACTCCTGGTAGCTGACTTTGTTGAAATTGCCGACAGGTGCTCTGACTTCCCAAGGTTGCACTGAGATACTTGTCAACTTACGTGAAGAGCGTGTGTTTGGCGGAACGAAGACGCGCTTTGACTGCCAGTTAGCGTTCATTTAGAGAATAAGTAATTGGTTTATTTTCGGTCTAAGTATTAATAAGAAACGAGATTGCACATATTAGTAACGAAACATGCCATGGGAAATACTTAGTGAAACGAACGTAAAGTATATTGTAGTTTCACGCATCTTTCCACCACCGGTAGTCAGTAGGTAGCAACTGACGGAATACAAGCTTATATAGGATTTTGTAATTCACAGTATGATGATGTGGCGTGTTTAAAGTAATAACAATTTTTTGAATTCTCTGGAAGCAACTTCACATCTTCCGTTTCCTCACATCTTCTGCTAAGTTCTTCCCGTGAGAGTATGAGAAAATTGTGTATCTCCTCTTACTGCCGTTTATTATTAATATTGTTCCAGTGATTTTCCTTCTCGCTTGACTGAGAATTGTGGAGTATTATATATGATAAGTAGCGTTTTTGTAATTAGTCTCACAGTTTTTTGTGATTATTATGTAGTTCAGTAAGACAGTCTGACAAAAATCACAACGGTAGTATTTCTCGAGAACTCGTGACCGTCTTACAGACAGAAATTGCAAGCACCCAACTTTGTATGACATACATTTCGGAAAGCCATCACCTTTTGATCTGCCATTAAGTTAATGTTCTTTTTACGGGACTGCAGCGTTCATTTCTAAAACTTTAATTTGGAATTACATACTCTGTTTAAATGACGAACATAATTCGTCAATGTTGTGAAGACACCAACCCAGGAGAATTCTGCTTTGGAGATGTTGCAGCATGCAGTAAGTTTTGCGTCAAGACTGTATCAGAGGAAATTGCGGTTAGCCAAGTTCCCCGCCCTCCTAGAATAAGAGTCGCACTGTTGTACATGTTTGTTTTTTCCTCAAGAGGACAACTTTGATCTCAAAACATATCCATTAAAGTTGTATGTTTAGTGAACTGTTGTCAGACTTCCTCAGTTTGCATGCCATATACACAGTGGTGGTTTTTTCCCGGTCTGCCTCGGCGCTACTGGAAATCAGGGAGTGGCCCATTGTCCATGGTGCCTAAATTTGGAGACCGGAACTTCTTTTTGCTCCAGCCGCTTGGCGGTAGTTGTATATAAAGAAGCCGAGGGGGCGCGGGATGTGTCTAAATATAGCTCCTGTAACTTACTTCCTTTCTTCTGGAGCGAAGCTTTCGGTGACGCATGGGAGATTTACAAGATACACGCCACGTGGAGGTTGGGCCTGTTATAACGCACCACCGATATAGCAAAATATCCACAAGCTTATCAAGTTGACCAACCATCCCAGGTTGCTTTCACTCTTTATTGCACATCTTTTGTGTCCGTAGTTTGATAAATACATTTTGAAAATAGTACTGTGGGGTTTGTTATATTATAGGCGTATTCACTTAAACCGGCGTGAAGATTTTAGCGGAAAGATCCCACAACATTAACACTTGAGAAATTTATTACAATTATATTATTACCTAACTTGGTAGACTTTAAGTTTCTTTTGTTGTTCGTAGTGGTGATACATACGCCTTGTTGTAACAGAATTGGTTGGATTCAAGGCACAATGTATATAATACACATAGGAGAGCTTACAATGACTTAAGTGGTTCGAAAAACCGACCCCTTTGTGGTTTCTTTGTCCTCATCCATGTCTGGTAAGATGGCTCTTGGAACTCGAAACGTGTGCTAGGGACTTGTTTCCGTGACTCGTACGTCACGATGTGGCGTTCAGTTTCCCTGAAGTGGATTTTCCTTGATCTTTCTCTGACTTTTTCATACAGAAGAGGTTGACAGCTTTCTCTGTGGAGGTCCGTGATACTGGAATGTCTAGACGCTCGCAAGATCCATCGCAAGCATCTAATTTCTTTTCGAGAAACACTGTTTAAGAAATTTAGAGGGCCAGAATTTGAAGCGGACTGCAGAACGATTCTACTGCCGCCTAATTACATTTCGCGTAAATACTACAAAGATAAGATCGGAGAGATAAGGGCTCGTACAGCTGGATACAGGCATTGGTTCTTCCTTCGTTGTATGTGGAAATTGAACAGGAAAGCAAGTAACAAGTTGTGTACTAGGTAACTTCCGCCACGCAGTTTCGGCTGACTGCGGAGTATGTATGTAGACGTCGATTTCGGATGAGTTGCAGTTGTTCACGCTAGGTTCAACTTGCAATGCCCAAAGATGTACTACGATCAAGGAGTTTAGCATGCACTGCCTGTGTGTGAAGTCATGGTTTAGTGCGGATGGACAACTTTGTAGTGTCGAAAAGGGAAAAGCTGCTTTGCCATGACGGCCGTTGTCTTCGTAAATTCCTGCATCCATCGTAAGTCCTAAATAGGTGACTGTCCACTCCAGGGGATATTGTGTTCGTGAATTTTGTGGATAGTAGGCAAGGTCTGGTGTTTTTCTAATTTTTTGTTGTTGTTAAGTACACTGCCGTGGTCTTAACCCAGTTGATCTGGACTTTGAAATTACGGCGCCATTGGAATATCTTGTTTGGTTGAGTTTGTAGCCGACCACTATAGGGACCAAGATACGTGGTAATCTAGAAATCCGTATCATTGGCAAACTGTTCCATGTGCACTGTATCTACCATCGGTAGATCGGAGTTATAGATTGTAGAGAGACCCATGGAAGTTGTTGTTGGTTTTTTAAAGGGGGATAAACGACTGGGTTATCAATTGCCACCCCTACCCCCCACCCCCATTGAAGTCCCAACAGTCATACGACGACGAGGGCCCAATAAGGCACCTGGACCAGATAGAATTACGAATCTAAAACCGAAGCCTACATATCGTGTGCGTGGCCCCTTGTTATAGCAACTCGTGTTGCACACTGTCTACTTTTCCGTGGCCGTACCGATTTCGTGTAAAATTCTTAGGTTGCCTCTCAATACGCAATAGTACGGATGCTGATGTATATACACCGGTACTCTCTTATATTGTTTGAGAAAGCAGTTTGCCAGAACATAAAAAATCTCTCTGGAGAGAAAAATCGTAACTCTACTGACAATTACAGAGCAAGGTAGGTAGTTCGTCGAATATCAACTTCTACGTTTTGTGCCTCATTTAATTAAGCCTCTGATAATACCAAAATCAACCACATAATTTCGACAGCTTCCTGTGGTATGCACATGTGAATGAAGCTGTTTTAATTTCTCCTGCTCCGCTGTTTACGCTATATCCAGACCAATTATGAATTTTTGCTGCGCTTTTGGCAACGAACAAACCAGTTCAAAAACGTTGCTGTGTTGCAAGGGGGCGCTTACTAATCATACGACCTTCTAGAATGAGATATAATTTTATGTGCTGTGTCTTCCAAAGAACGCACTGCGGAGTCCTTAAGACTAGTAAACCAGTGATCTCATATTTTCTCCTGTATTGTGATAAATCTCCGCCCACTTCTCATTCATGTGGTATTAATAAAGATTGTGCTGCTTCACACCATAATTTATCAGATTTCAGCTCGTTACTAATTTTACTCTTCATTTCCAGTTTTTACGAGCTCCATTTAAAAAAGCTATTTTTTAGTCATGAGTTCATTATCTTAGCGGCCGGGTGACCCGTCTCCTCTCAGCACGACGATTTGAGTGAGACCATTCAGACTCAAATTTTCCGTCTTGCCTAAACCATTTACAAGTGCTCGGATGATTCCCTTTGAAAAGAATGGACTGATAGCTCTTTGAGAACGTGACATTAAAACTTGACCAATATCTTTCCATTAGGTTACCATCTAAACACACATAAGAGTCAGGACGCTGAAACCTGTACACCATCTGCTTGTCATCGTGTAATTTCTACCCTGAGTACATTTTGTGGCAGGGGGCTATAAATTGGGTTGAATGTTGGGAGCGAACCCAACATTTTCGGTACAGGGCTTGAAAAATAATCTAAAAACGATGTACACGTGGACTATGGCACAATATGAAGCTTCACATCTTATACGATGTAAGATTTAACGTATAGTGCTATTGAGGAATGTAGGAACACTGCTGCCAAGGATCTTTGTAGTCCTTTGCAGACTAGATTCACCCCTGATATTTACTCCTGCTAATATATATATTGTAGTTGCCTTTTTATAAGTAATAGTTCAGTAAAAATACTAGTAGTAAAAACTGTTCAGACAAACGCGTGAAATCATTTAAAAGTCCCTGTCTTCAGTTGCTACTGACTTACGTGATCTGTCAGTAACGGTTCTTTTCAAGCGTTTCGGAATGTTGTGTGGTGTGGGTAAGTTGAGAAATAACGAATTTGTTAAAACATGAACGTCTATTTATCAACTTTGATGGGTTCTTGTTACTTACGTGTATTGTTTATAACTTCTCATGAATATGTGGCTAGTGCATTCGTTGTTACCAGTACTGCCCTATAAGAAGAAACATTCCTCCTGTGACAAGCACTGTAGAAGCGCAGGCTGTGACATTTCTTGTCCTTTTCTCTCATTCTCTTGAGCCGAACAGTCTACATGTCGACAATAGAATCACTTATTATGAGAAAACATTTACAAATCTGTCGTCGGGAAATAAGATATAGTGTGAGATGACTGACAAATTACGGGAGAAAAAAAGCTATCAGTAAGGGAGCCGGGGGAATTAAAAGAATCGTTAAAATCGTTCTAGGAGCAGGTCTTGTCTATACTGACTTCTATGATGATCCTTTTTTTTCCCCGTTAGTATTCCTTGATATATTTTTTGTATCTTGTCAAAACCCTGCCGTGTCTTGACATTATATTATTTTTAAGTCTTTGCAACTGAGCCGATATATACCATATTCTTGGCATTTGTGTATAATTATACCCGTTTGTTATAGTTTCGCGTGGTAAGCTCCCAAAGATTACTGTATAGCCAGACATTGTACATGCTTAGAAACTCACGATTCTCTACTGTAGCTGTTCACGAGTTTGTTTAAAATGAGCCCAAATATGGGTTGATGGTCAGTAAGAAAAGATGTTCGGTTGTAACATACGAGGTCTGTTAAAATTGTAACATTTGTAATTCTTCGCCATTGAAGTATTGTAGCAAAATGCGGTTGCCATACCTGCAGACGCCTTTGTTTAATTTAGTGTGTTGTTCAGTGCTGCATTGAGTAAAACGTTGCGTCGCAGTTTAGGAATTTACGATGTCAGAGTTAGAAGAGCAACGCGTCTGCATAAAATTTTGCATGGAATTCAAGAAATCCTTTAAAGATCCATACCCAATGATGCAGGAAGTCTATGGTGATGAGTGCTTAAGCCGTCCTCGGAAGCCGAACGGAAGATGACTTGTCCAGGACGCCCTTGGACTTGTACCTAAGACGCTAATATCAGTAACATAAAGTTATGTGTGAAAATGGAAGACTGTCAGCAATTGTACAAGAATGTAACAATTCAGATAGTGTCATGTGATCCCGACAAAGCATCTTGGAATAAATCGTGTTGCCGCGAAGATCGTCCCAAGGTTCACGAGTTAATCTGTAAAGAGCTTATGTTTGCGCAAATGAGAATGAGAGATTCCTTAGGAGTCGTTCATCTACTGTTATGCTGAGACCTCTGTTCAATCTTCACAATCGGGAAATGTTCTCCAAGATCAAAAGAAGCTCAGCAGGTCTGGTCAAACCTCAAAGCTGATAGTTTTCTTTGACCTTGAAGGAATAGATTATTATGTATTCGTGCCACAGGGACAAACTGTTAATCGCAGCAACTACAGCGGAACAGCAGGCACGCCTGCGAGAAAAAAAAAGAAGAGAAGAAAAGGGTGTCTAAAAATGTAGCGATAACACAGACGCACAATCATCTCTTCCTCTTTGACTACGTTCCCGCATATGCAGGATCGGCTTTGTTAATTCGGATTTGGTGTGTTAATATTTACGGGATGGCCGGATGCCCTTCCTGTCGCCACACCATGCGCCACGGAAGGAAATGTGTACCCCAAATAGCTGCGTTGTGTGTGTGAAAGTTTAAAGTGTTAACGAAATGTTAGCAAATCGTGTAACTGAGGTGGGACTTGGGTACCAGCGCGGTAGTCACCTAGGGGGATGTGGAAAACCACCTAAAAATCACATCTAGGCTGGCCGGTACTCCAACACCCTTTGTTAATCCGTCGGGCGGATTCGAACCGGGGCCGGTACGCCGCCCTGTCACGGAAAGCGAGACGTTAGGCCACACAGCTAATCGAGCAGGTTCTTGGTGCGTGACTATTGCACAAAAAACGAAGACACTGTGCTGCTTCATCCGTTCTTCTTGAGACCTGCCCTCTGCGGCCTTCTTTATATCTGAAGTTTAAAACCCCGTTGAAAGGGTGAAGGTTTGCAACGATAGACGAAATTAAAATATGCAGGAGTGCTTAACGCGATTTAGCCAAAGGCGTACCAAGAGTGCTTCCGAAAGTGGAAACGGCGTTGGGAGCTGTACATTACCCTTTGAGATGGCCATGCACAATCAGTAAAAGATAAGTATAGAAAAGTGTTGTGGACAAAGTTCCGTATTTTTGGAACATGCCTCGTTCAGTTGTTGGTCACTGGGGGGAATCATTGTATTGGCTGAAGTTAGTTTGTTGGAAGTGTCAGTTTTGTTGTGTAGTGGCATGTGTGTTTTCCTGTTGCAGCGGAGGCAGCGCGTCGGCCGTGCCGGTGACGGGGAAGCCCCCTGTGGGGGTGAGGCCCGGGGCGCCTGCCGCCACCGTCGTCGTCAGGGCCAACCCGCCGCCAGCCACCAGCAGGGTCGCCGTCAACGGCTCTCTGCCCCACCACGAGGTCAACAGGTAACGCGCACACCCAACTTATAGATACCATCTCACTGGTTGCGTTCATTAAAACGGTCATATGTACCATGCTGTCGACACCAGCTAAGGGCACTTCAGCACAATTTCAAACGTACTTTTTTTAAAATGCAAAAAGCTAAAGGGTTGGCTAAGATTGCTTCAAAAATTCCTTTACCGGTTTTGGCAGACCTAGGCTGCCATCAAGAGACTGTAAAATAATTATATATATAAAATATTGATATTCATTACGTCCGACAATTATTTTGATCTAAATGTCTCTTTAAAAGTCTCTGGTCAGTTTCTGATAAGGTGCTGCGAAATTCCTGAAAAGGAACAATTTTATTTATTTCTTACCACCACAGGCTAGACTTTGTGAAGTCGATGCAGCTCGACATTTCTTGCTTCATGGTCTGCAATGATGTGTGAACCTGTAAACTTTTTAATTTCTTGGATAACAGAAGGTCTCTATGTACCGAATGGAAAATTCACTACCCAATCTGGAATTGCCAGGAGTATCTGTTTCTAATATAACAGTCAATTTTATAAGTAGCTTCAAATAAAGTCCCGTGTGTAAAATCAACAGGTTCGTAATTCCAGGTGAGGTAGTTCCCGTAGACTTTCTTTCTACTACATCAAAATTACATGTTGAAGAGATTAAATAATTGTAGACGAAATCAGAACTTACTTTAAGTTGATATATATATATATATATATTTATTCAGCGTTCGTAATACATCGATTCACCTTCCATAACATCCCAATAATAATAACTTACTCCTATAGAATACTGTAAACTCAATCAGCAAAGAACAACCACTTTTTCTCTTCCTAGCAATTACATGGAGATTCTATATGTTCTGAAAAATACTTTACCGTAAATTTTGATATATATTAAATACAGCAAACATTAAACATTCTAATTAGCTCAAAAATGTTTGTAAATCTATCGGACCAAACTGTGTGGTCAACAGTCCGTAGCTTACAAACTACTTAAACCTAGGTAAGCTAACCTGAGGACAACACACACACACCCATGCCCCAGGGATAACTCGAACCTCCACGGCGAGCAACCGCGCGCTCCGCAGCGAGACGCTTTAGACCGCTCGGCTACTCCACCGCGGCTTCTAATTAGCCTTGAAATTAATTTATAACATAACAAAATATTTATCGACAATTACATCGTTAACAAATATGTGACACACAATACTAACAGGTATCTTACAAGACTTAGGCTGCTATCAACAGATCTAGGCTGCCATCAACGTCATAACAAAAGGACGTTGGAAAATTAGCGTGTCAAGAGTAAAAACTAAACAATAATAAGATATAAAACATTTTAGCTGATGTCGCCAGATACTGTTCCACCTAACAAATGAATGTATGGGTTAGTCTGTTAACAGTATGTGGAACACCAACAAAAATGTTTTCTATCTTACCTTCATCTACAAAAATACCCTAATCACGTTTAAGTGCATGGCAGAGGATTCATCGAACCGCTGTTATAATATTTCTCTACCGTTCCATTCTCTAATAGAGCGTAGGGGGGAAAAAAGGAACGCCGGGCGCGGTGGCCGAGGGGGCTGAGGCGCTCCAGTCACGGTCTGCACGGCCACTACGGTCGGGGGTTCGAATCCCCCCTCTGGCATGGATATTTGTGCCGTCCTTAGGATTAGCTAGTTCATAAGTAGTTTGTAAGTGATACTCTCCTTCTACATCGCGATAATACAAAACGAGCTGCCCTTCTCTTTTCCCTCTCCATATCATCCGTCAATCCCGTCTGCTGAAGTTCCCACACTTGGCATCAAACGCCAAACTAGGACGCACAAATGTAGTGTAGGCAGTTTCTTTAGTAGAAGTGTTGCATCTTCTAAATGTTCTGCTAATGAAACGTAGCCTTTGGTTCGTATACAATATTTTCCGTGTGTTCTTTCCAATTTAAGTTCGTAATTACTCTGGTATTGTTTTTACTCCTAACACTCTGATGTTCCCAGTATAACCTCTTGTTATGATACAAGACCAATGGTTGACATGTGAGCCATGAACGTCTGTACAGTTAGAGCCTGCACAGCCATGTTTATAACTGTAATGTTATTCCCATAGAAAGACCCATTTCGTGCATTCTTCCATCTGCGGGCACTGAGATGCCAAAACCGAAAGGTTATCGACATAATCGGTTGTGGTCCCAGTTTTTATTTTAAATAAATTCAGAGGCGTCCGTTAGCTACAGACTGACTCCTTTAATTACAAAGTAATCTTTCCTCTACACTTACGTCATACGAACTCTAGTATGTAGCACAAAAGAACAATATTCAACTGCTGATTTTATAATGGCATCGTCCTCAGGTTGTGATCCACTATTTTTTACACCAGAATAAAACGGTTTAGAACCTTGGAAAATTTGGTTTTTGTATTGTTTCCGATGTCCTTCCACGTCTTAATGTTTACAGTGTCAACACTTCCTTCACGTTTTCCTTTATTTGCAAAGTTTAAACCCCTTAAGCCTCATCGGATACTATCTCTATGGCACAGTAGATGACTGACGAATTCAGTGAAGGTTGTTTACCTGTACACGCTATACGCACGTTTTTCCCACAGATCCTCAAATATCTTATTCGCATTATCACTCGTTAGTCTCTCTGACATTAATACAATAAATACTTCACTAATTATAACTGTGATTATTTTGCCGATAGTGACCAAGCTGACTCTGTCATTACTCAACAGAAAAATAGTAACTGAAGAAACGAGTAGCAGAAGTTTATTACAGAGTTCAGTAAAGAAGACGTCGTTGGAAATAGCTTGCAGGTCGATGGGACGGTGGAGACTGGCGGAGGGCGGTCGCGTAACGTAACTGACGACTGGGAATAATTTGCTAACAGCGTGGACCCTGCGCTTTTTTGTACAAGCTGTTAAGAGTTTTTCCTTAAGCTACCGCCCTTTCACTCGGCTCCAGTTAGCAACTCAAGCAGGGCTTATCTGAAAGAACCGTCTCTAACTCTTCCCAGCTTAAGCCACTAGCGGTGATTTCCCATAGAAAGGGAAATCGTGGCTACGTAGAGCCAAAGGTAGCCGAAATGTGTTGTTCTCTTACACCCTACTTGCTGGGTATATGAAATGAAGAGTATCTTTCCACTTAACGGTCAGTATTAACCCTTTAATACATGACTTTTTATTTGAAGCTATAAAATCATCACGTTTGATGTATAGTGCGTATGTACTGAGAAAAATATTGAAAAAACAATTCCTTAAAATTATTATGCAATACTAGGAACAGAAGGTTAATAGCTGGTCAGCTATATTAGTGCTTCCATGATGTACCCGGTGTAGTAAATGTCTCTATGACGCCTCTCATCTCTCCAGAAAGTAACCCATAATGCAATAGCAGTAAGTGATTGACTACTTTTACATGGCAGAGGAAGAATACTAAAGTAAACAAACACACATGTTAAGAGTAACTCAATGCAGCTTACTGTCGAAATGATTCAGTAGCACTCTGTAATTTATAGTTTCTAGGACGAGCTACTAGCATATGTAACACTATGTATACGAGCAACATTTTACCACAAATTCGTTTGTAGCTGATCAGTTTGAGAGGTAATGGAAAAAATAAGGTATGTACCTGATCAGCTACATTACGCATTAAAGGGTTCAGAGGAAGGTGGAAGAGGAGAGGAAGCAGTTTAGTGAGATGACTAGCTATTCTGAGAATTTATAATTTACTTAGTTGGCCGAATCACGTATTTAAGCTATAACTTGTCAAAGCGGTAGTGGCTGCACCCATATGGAATAACTACCGGTTGTACATTTACATAATGTTGTCTTAATATGTCAGGAACAAGTATACTTCGTCACGGATAATTTTTAAGGAGACAAATGAAAGTTCGTACTCGCGTTAACAAAACTTCTGTCACGGGACAGTAGCATCGTGGAACGCTACACGAAAAATGTGTGCATCAGGTCTACTTCAGGAGTCAAGGAGAAATATTTGAAGTTCACCAGAGTCCAGAGACGAATTCCGTGTTAGAGCCAGAGTGCACGAGGAGCCGAGCGAAGATCCGGAGGATAAGTACAAGACAGTCTTGAGGCTAAGCAGAAATAGCTATCGTCCGGAAGCGTGTCTTTCCGTAATCAGCATACGGAGGCGAACTGACGCTGGGGCCGTTACGTGCCTAGATATAGCCGGCTCCACGCAATCCGGTGCCAGAGCGGTGCTACTTCCTGCAGTGCTGTCTGTTGCCTCTAGCTCCACCTGTAGGATGTCTGGCGTACCCAGAAATGGCTATCGTCTGCTAGGCTTCGCAGTTGAATGTGTGTAGCTTGTGGTACGCCTTCAGTGTAGGCTGCCAGGCACACTTATTGGTTACTGGTTTGCCGTCCCATATGTGATATCCTAGATAGTCGCTTCGACTCTCCGCAGGGTCTTCTGGTGTGGGAGCATGCGGCACTGTTGGTGATCGATTCGTCATATGTAGACGTTAAGTCCGATGACCCCACTGGTGCTACCATTGTGTGGTAATGTGAGAGTCAAGGAATTTATCAGGCACAACACCAACAAACCACAGGAAAGGGGCTGTTGTGTGCGCGGGAAAGAAACCTCTTCTCATTAGGTGTCTGAACGAGAAAAAAAATAAAAATTACTTTCCTGGTCTTTAAAAAGCACGACACTTTACCTCCAGTAAACAATCATGCTATTAGGCAAATGAATTACTCCCTCCACCCAAGCAGGCCCAGCACTACTAAGTAACACGATTATTCGTCCTTTTCGTCTTGTCACGGGATCCATCTACATCTACATGGGATACTCTGCAAATCGCATTTAAGTGCCTGGCAGAGGGTTCATCGAACCACCATTATACTACTTATCTTCCATTCCATTCTCGAATAGCGCGCGGGAAGAAAGAACACCTTAATCTCTCCGTTCGAGCTCTGATTTCTTGTATTTTATTGTGATGATCATTCAGAGGAGAATGTTGGCGTATGGAGTTTCGTAAGTAGCCCTCGCCGCAGCTATAAGCGCCGTTGTTGTAATGATTCCCTTCCCAGATCCTGTATCATTTCCGTAATGCTGTGTCCCCTGTATCGTGACAATACGAAACGAGCTGCTCTTCTTTGGACTCTTTCGATGTTCTCCGTCAAACCCACCTGATGAAGATCCCACACTGGGCAGCAATACTCCAAAAAAGGACGGACAAGTGTAGTGTATGCAGTTCATTTAGTAGTTCTGTTGCATCTTTTAAGGGTTCTGCCAATAAAACGCAGTCTCTGGTTCGCCTTTCTCACGACATTATCTACGTGTTCATTCCAATTTAAGTCTGAAGTAATAGTAATTACTAGGTATTTAGTGGAGTTTACGTCCTTCACATTCGATTGATTTATCTTGTAAACAAAGTTTAACGGATTTCTTTTCGTACACATGTGGACAACTTCACACTTCTCATTATTTAGAGTCAATTGCCACTTTTTACACCATACTGATATCTTATTCAGATCGTTCTGCAGTTTGTTTCGATCTCCAGATGATTTTACTAGACGGTAAATGACGGCGTCATCTGCAAGAAACCTAAGAGAGCTACTTAGTTTTTCCCATAAATCGTTTATGTAAATAAGGAACAGCAGAGGACCAATAACACTACCCTGTGGAACGCCCGATATCACCTCTGTTTTAGTGGATGTCTTACCATAGATTACTACGAACTGTGTCCTCTCTGACAGGAAATCATCGGTAGCATTGAGTGGTACCGCGATCAGTGAGTGGTTGGATAACTTAACTACATTCCGTAAGGGATGGGCGGGGGAATGTGCAAGTAGCACTCTTTCCTCTCGAGACCATTTGACATTTTCTTGCCTTCATCTATCTAGTGTGTTCATGGAACCATACTATCATTAACCACCCAGCGACATAGCGCAGTGCTGAAGGCATTAGACTCGATTCCCCGATGGGGTGGTTCTAATCTCCATCTGCTATTCACATTTAAGTTTCCCGTGGCTTTCCTAAAACTTCGAGGCAAAGGTGCGGCTGAAATTGATGCAGACTGTACACTGGTTTCCTTGTACACTTGCCAATCTGTGCTTCTGCTCCATTACTAATAACGATGTACAGGGAGAGTTATCTCTTGATCGGGTCCTTTTATGTTAGTAAACGATAGCCAAATGGAATTCGGTCGTCTATATACATACTCCGCATTCCAACCAAAGGTGCGTGGCTGAGGGTACCCAGTACCACTACTAGTTAATTACACTTCTGTTCCATATCCAACTTGCTCAAAAACAGAATACTTGTTTGCATCTGAACGAGCCATAGTCTCTCTGATCTTATCTTAGTGGTCTTTACGCAAAATGTAGGTTCGCGGCAGTAGAATCTTTCTGCAGTCCGCTTCAAATTCCGGCTCTCTAAATGTCTTCAACAGTGTTTCTTGGAAAGAACGTCGCGTTCCTTACAGCGACTCCCATCTGAGTTCCCAAAGAAACTCTGTAACACTAGAGAATTGACTGAATCTAACAAAGAAGGAAGGGAGCTTAGAGTTTAATGTCCCGTCGACAGCTTGGTCATTAGAGACGGAGCTAACGCTCGGAGTTTTGGGTATGGATGGGGAAGAAAATCGGCCGTGCACTTTTGAAAGGAGCCATTTCCCTGGAGTGATTTAGGGAAATCACGGAAAACCTAAATCAGGGTGGCTGGAGGTGGATTTCAACCAACATCCTCCCGAATGCGAGTCCAGTGCGTTGCCACTGCGCCACCTCGCTCGGTTGAACCAAACAGTAAAATACCTAGCTCCTATGCCTTCCTTTAAACTGATGTGGTCGGATCCCAAACACTTGAACACTACTCAACACGGGGTCGCAACCTAATGGACGAGTCGAAAATAAAGACAGTAGTGTAGATAGTAATGATTCATACAACTTTCCACCCTATTTAGTGTACTATGCTGATGATTCTATTGTTTTTGGGGGTTATTTATTTTTTACTTGTCACGTAATGTATCGTGACGGACCAGGATGCCATTTCTGTTTAACTTAACTAGTGAATCCTTCGTAAAGGTTATAAAGTGTGAGAGCTGTGACTAAGCAATGGAAGCAAATGCACAAAGACTAAATCTCATTTGAGAATTATACTGTTTAACTTGGTTATCTTGTTACTTCAGCTAAGCATTTGTACAATAGATTATTTCTTGAAATATCAAGTGACAAATTCTTCCCATATATCATAGACTAGCTTAAACCCGCGGCTCCGCTCGCGTGTTGGTTGATTATGATAGATAATGCGCGAAACGACAAATCGATTTTTTAAAGAGATATATTAAAAGAAATTTCTTTTTTACTCCTTTATTTATTCTTATATTTCCTTATTCGTATGCTTATCCTTACAGAGAAAGAGCTAAAGATATTGTAGCACGCATAGAGCAAAGATATGGTCTGTGGCATCACGTTTCGCTGTATGTAACCTCCTTGCTATAGACTCGCGCCGGCCGCGGTGGCCGAGGTGACTGAGGCGCTCCAGTCACGGTCAGCACGGCCACTACGGTCGGGGGTTCGAATCCCCCCTCGGGCATGGATATTTGTGCCGTCCTAGTTCGTAAGTAGTTCATAAGTAGTTTGTAAGTTTAGGGACTGATGACCCCGTAGTTAAGTCCCATAAGCTTCACAAACATTTGAACATTTGATATAGACTCGCAAATGTCATCGCTGGCCTTCAGTCAGAATTTTTTTTATAATTTGATGATTTTCAACTACCATACCTTCCACCCCCTTATAGCTGTCGGCATGGAACTGCTATGGTGTACAACGGGAACTTCGGACAACAATTACACACAGACCATTCGTTTGCGTTCTGTAGGTTTCGCTGCAGAGCGAAATATTAACACACACACACACACACACACGTAGAATTTTATATTCACCTATAACTTTCCATCCCAATATACTCCACCCTTTTTTATTATCAACCCTCAAGCAACAATGCATCTAATAAAACCATTGTCAAAGAGTAAATATAATTTTCAAAGAGTAATTATTGTTCCGCATTTCGCGTTATATTCTTCAAATTACTAAATATCTATCATATCGCGATAAAACCGTGCCTAAAACCTTCCTCAGGTATAAATTAGTAACTGTACAAATATTTAAGTCTCTGCGTCTTGCCTTTCGGACGTGATAAGCGTACACCGAACATTCACATTTATAGATATAGATAAGGAACTATTTCTCGACGTTAACCATTTCATAAAATCTGATTTGTTGTAAGGCAATGCAATAATAAAGGTTCTTAAGGTTAAGAGGATACGTCTTACCAGTCATCATAAATGCTAGTGAGAATAATAATATTTATCAAATCGTTTAGACATTCTGGTAAGAAATAGGGCTACTTTTAGTGCACGTTTCGTTTCAGCATACCCAATTCATTTATCGCATTATAAAATCGTTCTATTGGTATTATTATCTTAAACCGAAAAGCTCTCATGGGAGTTGTTACATGTTGCCGAATCTTATGAAGAGACCTTTTTTCATGTTTACGTTTCTCAAGATAACATTAAAATAGTTTGTGGATGTTTCAAAATATTTTAAAATCATTACTCAGTCAAATACTTAAAGCTAAGGAATCTTAACATTAGAGATCGACAAAATACGATATAAAAAAGATAACTCAGCAAAGATTTATAGGCATACCTGGAGATATGGACATAATGCTGCAACGCCAGTGCAGCAAATTTCATTTATCCACATACACGCTAGAATATCGCAGAGCCCGTGGTGGAAGAAACACGTTCAGTGTCATAACATTTGACAATAAACGGTTGTTTTACGATTGGAACAAAACTTCAAGTAAACAACAGATGTGTCAGACTCTTTTTTTTTTTTCTGGTAATGGGAGAGAGAGAGAGAGAGAGAGAGAGAGAGAGAGAGAGAGAGAGAGAGAGAGAGAGAGAGAGAGAGAGAGGGGGGGGGGGGGGAGGGAGAGAGGGAGGGAGGGAGGGAGGGAAACAGCGACTGATTGGCTGCCTAATTTGTCACAAGTCGTTAGTGCCTTCTGACTTACGCAGCGCATGCGTGGGATGTTGCAAGGTGAACCTCACATACCGCGGTTCGTTATCCGGGCTTCGAGCCTCCTCGTTTCTCTCACTTGACATGTTGCGTGTATATAGACGACTGTGGGAATAACGGATCTTAACCCTAGAATGGTACCTGCAGGAGAACTACGATAATTCTTCCTGTCCGTCTCCATGCTACTTGCAGATCGTTCTTTAAGGACTTCGCAGCGAATTGAAAATTAATTATTTGCTTTTGACAGATATCTTAATACTACCAAGTTAAAATCGAGAAAGTTATAGGTTAAGGAGTTGGGCATGTGTTCCTATTTTCTTAGTTGTCAACTTGTCATCTTCGGAGTCAGTTGTGTACTGGAAATTGGTTTACAGTGTTAGACAGTAGATAAATAATAAAGTTTCCTGAAACAATACAAATCAAGCTATATTTGTCTTATGGGCATTAGGCCATGGTCCAAGACATGTTTCTTTGTCGAACAATTCTTCTTCCAATGCTGGACTCGTCATCAGAGACTGTGACGAATCGGAAAGGAGTTACAATCTCAGACTAACTCAGCCAACCGAGCAAGTTGTGGGACGTTTTGCTAATTGAAGCAAACGGAGCAAAGTCTTCCGCACTCCAAGCTTCAGACAGACACACTGACGCAGCTCCGTAACCTGATGACGTCACGGACAGACCTTCACATTGATGCGTATAAACAGTCCCACTTAAGAGCTTGTTTAACATCGTAACTGCTGTGAGTCGTTACAGCTTCTGATGTGTGCCGCATTGGTAGGCGAAACTTTGGGCTGAGAAGTATGATTCGGATACGATATAATGGCCAATGTAACAAATAAAGTCTTCCGTTAATACTTTTTATCAGTTTAGTTTTCTTCCGTTAGTATTGTTGGATATAACATTTAGGTTCGTATGCTAGCGTGTGTGTGGTTACCACAGTTATTGGTGGGCTGACCGCGGTGACCGAGGGGACTGAGGCGTTTCAGTCACGGTCTGCACGGCCACTACGGTCGGGGGTTCGAATCCCCCCTCGGGCATGGATATTTGTGCCATCCTTAGTTGTAGGTAGTTCATAAGTAGTTTATAAGTTTAGGGACTGATGACCCCGTAGCTTAACAAACATTTGAACATTTGAGTTACTGGTGAACTTAGTGTATGAAGGCTCGTTTCTATGACACTTCTCTGTTGGGTGGCTACATTGCTGTTATTTTACAATCCATGCGTTGTATTACAGATTCCGTGCATCTATACATCTCCGCTGTTCTTGCTGTTTTCGTCAGTAACTGAACATAAGTGTTACATTTTTGTCAATTTTATGAATGCGCTTTCAGGCAGACACAGTCAGTTCGCAACTTGTTAATTATTTAGAGCCGGCCGCAATCAAATAGCCAGAGATTTACACATTTCGCGATAACGGCTCCAGAACGCCGTCTGACGGTCAAAACAAATAAAGCTGCAGGTGGAGATGTTCAAATGTTTGTATAGTCTATGGGACTTAACTACGGGGTCATCAGTCCCTAAACTTACAAACTATTTATGAACTAACTAAGACTAAGGACGGCAGAAATATCCATGCCCGAGGGGGGATTCGAACCCCCGACCGTAGTGGCCGTGCAGACCTTGACTGGAGCGCCTCAGTCCCCTCGGCCACCGCGGCCGGCGCAGGTGGAGAACAAGAGGCGACCTCGTGTAACCACTTCTCGGGTAGACAGACTCATCATTAGGGCAGTAAAGAAAGACCTGTTTTTGTCAACACCACGACTGAAAGCCATTTTGTTTAGCGACAAACATGATGTTAACCATCAACCACAACGATTCAAAGACACTGAGACCTGCAAGTTGAAAGGGCGCATTGCGAGACAGAAGCCACAGGTTTCAAAAGCTAATGTTCGGAAAAGGCTGGCCTTTGCCCGGAGAAATGAACAAAAACCTAATATTTGGTGGAGGAACATCCTTTGGTCCGATGAAAGCAATTGTAATAGGTACCCGTCAGACGGAAAAGTCTGTGTGTGTCGCCCACCAACCAAGGAATTTAATCCCAGGTATACTTCAAAAACTGTGAAATACGGTGGCGGAAGTGTTAAGGTATGGGGATGTTTTTCATGGTACGGCATTGGTCCAATACACCGTATCAACGGCATAATGAACGCAGAAATGTACAAAGACATCTAGGTAAATGTTATACAGCCTTATGCTGCAAAGGAAATGCTGCTGAAATAACTATCCAAAGCATACTGCAAGGATCATCAGACAGTTTTTTCAGGATCACAATATTGAAGTATTAGAGTCCCCACATCAATCCCCTAACGCATCAGCCATTGAGAACGTGTGGTAGATCGTAGACAAGAGAATTGACCCCTCAAAAGCTACATTTTTAGATAAACTTTGGGAAGAAATCCAAATAGCCTGGTATGCTATTAGTAGCGAAGAATTCAAGCGTTCAGTAGACTCCATGGGTAAGAGGTGCAGGGCAATCCTCAAAAATAAGGGTTACCGCACAAAGTACTAATACACACCTATGCAAAAACGACTGTTCCTGTAAATTTTATAAGACCGGAATCAAATACAAAATATTTGTCAGTTAGCTCTCTTTTTTTTTTGACTATGTGGTCTGGTATTCTTTTGAATATTATTATTTTGTGTTATCTATATAGACTGACTGGTACAATGTGACTCCGTCGTAATAGTTTCTGTACAATGTAAAAATTTTCTACAGTAAAAAACTGTCTTGATTGCAAATGGTTTTATTCCGTATTTAATGACGCGTTTCGTCCTTTAGCAGGGCCTCTTCAGATTATCTGGAAATCATTTTCTGTGAACCTGCTTTGTCGGGCTGCAAAAATGGTGGCATCATCCATGCAGAAGATCAAGCATAAGATTATGAAGGCCTCAGTAATTATGCCTTGTAATTTTGTGTAAATTTTGTTACGCAGATAATCTGAATATGCCCTACTAAATGACGAAACGCTTCATTAAATAAGGAATAAAACAATTTGCAATCAAGACTGAATTTTTACTGAAGGAATATTTATTCTCACTGATTGCTGTACACCATGGACTAGATACCATTTTACGTAAAATTTTTGTTTCCATCATAGTACAAACAAGTCTAGTAATAAATGTGCACTTTATTCCAAACCTTTGCCAGGTGATTCTATTATTGTGACCGCCACTGTACCTGAGATCCTGTACCTATTTCCCCGCAGGGTTTCGTTGATTAGCGCAAGTTGTGTTTGACGTGATTGCTCCTTTTGGAAATCATACTGATTTCTGCCAAGGATTTGATGCAGTAAACAATAGACTGCAATATCTTACCGATGAGGAACTTCCATATCCCTGTTAACTCATGGTAAGAAATTTGTGTGGGGCACGCACGTCCCCTCGGTCACGAAAGTGTTAAAAGAGAAAAAGTAAAGAAACTTGGACGGCGCGGTATGTGCGCATGCGGCTATGAAGCGCGCTTGGGAAGGCGCGGTGACGACGTTGAGAGGTGGCGCGACACTTAACGTCCAGTGCACGTGGAGGCTCGTGGCATCCGTCACGGTCGCGTCCGGCGCTACCTTGTAGGTAGGTAGGCGTACGTCAGCCTGTTAGCACCCCATTAGCATACGGATCTCCAGCGCCCGCCCACCGCAGTTGGCCCTACTGATGGCATGTTAATTTGCTGCAGCAGCAGCTCCACTGTTGCGAGCTACTCTAGCATCGAAAAGAACCAACCAACGAACGAGAGATCTGCAGCTATATTCCATTCACCATAACATACACACCTGACAACCCTCCAGATTTAGGCAGGTGATTGTCGATTTGTCACTTTTTTCCGCCTCCTGATTTGTCATTTCACCCGATTAATAGTTTTCATTGTGAAATCTGACGCGTTTTTTTAAAAAGCCTTTTTTTTTTCTTTTTGCCAATGGTTGATTGTCTTTTGCTCATTTATTAGTTTCGTTGACATACGTCATACACACATCGGTATTCATATAAATGAGGAGAGTCGCGCGCGATTTGTAGCCTATACCCAGGGCCGGCGCAAGCCCAAATGCCGCCCCGTGCGAGCTGCTAAATTGCCGCCCCCCACGTAATTTTTTTTTTTTTTTTTTTTTTTTTGCAGGCGAGAGGGCATTGTTGCTGAAAGACCGTACTTTTCTCAGGTGTTCATCAGAATCAAAGCGAGCAGTAGTTTACTTAGATGAAACATGGATTCACATGCATTATACAGTAAATAAATGTTGGCAAAGTGATAGTGTGCGAGTAGTATTGTCAAAGAAAAGTGCCGGTCAGAGTTTGTTGTTCATGCAGGCGGAGACAGGTGTTTCATGGCTCAAAAACCAAAACGTAGGACTATCACTCAGAAACAAATAGCAAAAATTTTCAAAAATGCGTCGAAACCCAACTTATGCCAGACTTACTACCAATGTCTTTATCCTTTGTAATTACTCTCAGCGTATTGATCCATTCAGAATATTTCAAAAAATGTTCAAATGTTCGTTAAGCTTAAGGGACTTAACTACGGGGTCATCAGTCCCTAAACTTACAAACTACTTAACTACCTACAACTAAGGACGGCACAAATATCCATGCCCGAGGGGGGATTCGAACCCCTGACCGTAGTGGCCTCAGATTATTTATAGCCGTTGTAGGTGTTCGACATGTTTCACTGTAGTAATGTTCAAAATATTTTTTTTTCTAAAATGCGGGAAGAATAAAACGCCTGGAAACTGCCATTGAAGGGCTTAGAAAACTGCTTCAGGCTTACTTAACAAGAAACCGCAGAATCGAACATTGCATTCGAATTTCCCAATTAGATTTCGTCTTCAGCAATATTAGTTGTGAGTAAACGCACGGCGCGTAACAGACTGTCAGCGCTGTACTCGTAAGAATACCGGCGTGTACGCCTGATTGCTCCCCCTCTCTGTTCCTCCGGCGTAAACACGACGGTGCTGCCACAGTGGCCAGCAAGAAATCAGGCCTCCTCCCTCCCCTCGTTCAACAGGGGCGGCTGGCAGGTAGTCGAGGCTCCATGCCACAGTTCCCGAAACCGCTCTCTCCGAGGTTTGGTTTCGAATCCCCTCTTGGACATGAATGTTGAGTTTGTCCAAGGGAAAAAAAAAAAAAAAAGAGAGAGAGAGAGAGAGAGAGATGGGCGGCAGATTTGCCGCCCCTCGGAAAGTGCCGCCCTGTGCGGCCGCACGTTTCGCACGTGCCTTGCGCCGGCCCTGCCTATACCGATTTATTTCTGCTGTTTCATGCGCTTTTGCAGAGACACGCGTACTGTTTCATTGTTGTGCTCCGTTTGAACGTTATGTTTTGTCGCTGTAAGTGAACTCAGTTTAGTATCTTTTTTTTCCAATCGTTGAAAATATTTCGATTGTATAGTTAGGAGTGTTGTTGGTTTCATACGCGAATTGCGGGAAGGCAACTTTCGTGTAAACAGCTATTTTATGTGACAGAGGAATTTCGATTCGGTGGTACGTGTTGCAGTAAGGCAAAAAAATAGAACTGTATTTTATTTCTATTTTAAACACGGTTTTGCAACGACTACCCTGCATTATCGAATTTGGGAAAGACCCATTTTTTGTGTTTTGTATTGTTTGTTCATGTGATATTTCCATATCACACGGTGAAAAAAGCGATGTCTCCAAACTTAGAAAATGAGAAGTGTGTCAGTAACAATACAAAACTGAAATTTGCTGATGAAAGTGAATGTGATTGTATGATACATGGCGTGTGCTTATTTACACCTTTTATTTTAGAACACAATTTACCAATTTAATGATACAGAACCATGCGTGTCAATTGTTCCGTAAAATGTTCCAAGATTGCACAGAATACAGCTGTTCACTTTTTGATCAATCAAATCACCTGACGTGGATACAAAAAAGGAAAATGTAATCATCATTTGTGTCACTCTTTTGTAGCCACTAGACAGCATTGCGAGATCATAGAAAAAGGCTGAAATCAGTTATCTTATGGTTTATACTAAAATGAACAACAATTTTGAGTATTACATTTCTCCCGATTTTTTAAGACTCTTCCGGTGTTTTAAAGTGGATGTCCTGATTTTTACGTTTTTATGTTGGCAGGTATGAAATAAACCTTTATTCGTCCGTGTCTGCTGGACTCTCATTGGTTTTCGTTTTCCATGGAGAGGAAGTCAAGCTGTGTCGAGTAGTCAAGTATGACGACACGTTTTATGTTGGGCGATAATACGGAACAACAGATTTACCAGCACATTTAATAAACGTCAGCAATGTGAATTACAGTTAAAACGTAAAGGAGATAATCAGGAATTTTTAACGATAAAACGGCTTCTCGTATTCATATTACGGATGTAGTAGTAAAGGTAGTGTAATAATAATATTAATGAGATGCTTGTCGTTATTACACGTGCGCTAGGTGAAACGTATTGACATTTCTTTTTTTCGAGGAACAAAGTTATGTATCCTCAGTGTTTCGTGTTTCACTATGAATCTTTTACTTTTTTAACTAATATTGTATCGACGTGAAGACTATTCCAACTGGTCTCGAATGAGTTCGTCAGCAAGTAGGCTAAATAATTTCTGGTACAGATCTGCTTGTTATAGGGTTATACAGAGTTAAAGATGAAAGAGACCATTCATTACATGCACAAAATCAGTTCTACTTGCCTCGCGGAATGGCCGCGTGGTCTAAGGCGTCTTGTTATGGCGGCTGTTCCCGTCGGAGGTTAGAATCCTCCCTCGCTTGGCCTTATGTTTAGTAAAAGTTAATTAAAGTAATTTGTAAGTCTACGGACTGATAACCATATCAGTTTGGTCCAATAGGTTTACAAACATTTGAACATTCAGTTCTACTTTTCGAATTCCTCGTTAATCTTTCCCCATCCCAATATTTTAATGTAAATAGCCAATATGTTGCTCGAAACGTCCTGGCAGATTAAAATTGTGTGTCGGAACCGAGACTTGAACTTGGGACCTTTACCTATCGTAGCGAAGGGCTCTATCGTCTGACCTGTCCCGCCACTCTTCACGGTCAGTCCTAGCTTTTCTTCCGCCAGGAGTGCTAGTACTTCAAGGTTTGCAGGAGAACTTCCGTGAAGTTTGGAAAGTTAGGAGGACGGACCGTGATGCGTGCCTGGATAGCTCAGACGGTAGAGCGCTTGCCCGTGAAAGGCAAAGGTCCCAGGTTCAAATCCAGTTCCGGCACACAACTTAAATTTGCCAGGAAGTTCCTTAACAGCAGACACTCCGCTTCAGAGTGAAAATTTCATTATGTCATCGTATTTTTGAGGAATCGTTAGAAAACTGATTGTGTTTGTCAAACAGATATTTTATTTTCTACTTTCGTGAAAGCTGCAAACTAAAAGACTCGCGGTTACACAAGAACAAGTATTCGGTTAAGAATGGCAATTCCGTCCCTTCTAATAGACAGCGTTCGATACGTTTCACCTAGGAACATATGGAAGTTATAACGATTGCATTAATATTAGGAATTGAGGCAGAAATAATGTAAACTGCAGTTCTAAATGTACAATAGGAATACGGTAAGTCGTTGTATTGTTAAAATCGTACCTTGATTTCAGCTATAAGTGAGGGGGGGAAAATACTGTTAGCTCCCCTTCACATTGCTCGTACTGATCGAAACGGCTTCGTGTCCCAAGTCACGTTACTTAGATGTTGGTTTCAGTTAAAAGGCGTCAAGTTCAGTCTGGTACCTTTGGTCTATGGTCTAACGTATGCAGTAAGACTGTGTTGCAGTGTTCCCTCTGGATTGCGCGGACGAAGTTAATTTGAGTGCCTTAACAGATGCCGTAGCGGTCGCTACACCTTCATCGTTCAGGGGAACTACTAACAGAAGCCAGAAGCTGCTGAAAGGCATTACTGCAGCCGTGCTAGAGGCCACGTGCAAATGAAGATGCACTGAATAGGAATGTTTACACGCCTTTATTTCCACACGTCGCTCAGCTTGTTATAAATGCGTCGTTCTTCTTATCTTCCAACCGGCACTAGTGTTTACTTGTGAAAGTTGCCGCCGGAGTAGCTGGGCTGGAAAAGAACACAGTGAAAGCCGTGGTGTTATTCCATTCAGATATCCGACAAACAAATCTGGCGCAGCTGTGTTTGTGAGCTTAAGAGTAGCCAGGCCCGCGCTGCTGAAAACGCTTGGCTACAGCCTCTGCGTTGGGAAGTTTAGGCTGTTTGTCACGGATGCGCCGTCGTCTACAACGCGCAGATTGTTTTTCGATCTCTGCTTTTACAAGTCCAACGAAGCGTGGAATGTGTGGTCTTGGTCGAAGGACATACATACACACTATCGTAGTTAGGTAGACGTACGTTTCAGGGGTGTGGCGGGGGTTGGTTTTTTTGTTTTAGTGTGTTTACAATCGTTCACTTATTTGTGAAAATCGGCCATCACTTTTGTCCCTACGTTCTTCATTAAATTTTCGCCTCTGTGCGCAAGTATTTCAAATGCATCTAAATGTTTTATATCTTGAGCTGTATCAGCGGATATCTTGCAGAAGCCTGCTGGTAGACTCGCCATTTTGTTAATTCCCAGTCCTTCCTGTGTTGTTCACAAAATGGGTACAAGAATAACAGCGGTCGTCGTCGTTGTTGTTGTAGTCTTCAGTCTGGAGATTGGTTTGATGCAGCTCTCCACCCTATTCTATCCTGAGCAAGCCTCTTCATCTCCTCGTATTAACGGCAACCCACATCCATTTGAATCTGCTTAACTGTATTCGTCTCGCTTTGCGATTTTTACCCCACAAACATACCTCCGATGCTAAATTTAAAATTGCTATATGTCTAAGAATGTGTCCTGCTAGTCGAGCCCTTCTTTTACTGAAGGTATGCCAAAAATTCCTTTTCTTCCCAATTCTATTCAGTACCTCTTCATTAGTTACGTGATATACCCACATAATCTTCAGCATGCTTTTCTAGCACCACATTTCAAAAACCTCTAGCCTCTTCCTGTCCGCACTGTTTAACGCCCATGTTCCACTCCCATACAAGGCAACACTCCATACAAATGCCTTCAGAAAGGACTTCCTAACGCTTAAATTAATATTCGATGTTACCAAACTTCTCTTTTTAAAAAACGTTTTTCTCCCCATTGCCTTCTGCATTTTATATCCTCTGTACTGCGACCATCATACATTATTTTACTGCCCAAGTAACTCCTCATCTACCACCTTTATTGTTCCATTACCCAATCTAATTCCATCAGAATCGCCTGATTTTCTGACTCCATTCCATTAACTCTTGTTAATATTCATCTTATATGCTCATTTCTAGACACTGTCCATTCCGTTCAATTGCTCTTCCAGGTCGTTTGCTGTCTCTTGACAAAATTACAATGACATCAGCAAAAAGCAACATTTTTATTTCTTCACCCTGAACTTGAATTCCTTCTCCAAATTTTGCATTCCTTCACAACTTGCTCAATGTACAAATTCAAGAATACTAGAAAAAGGCTACAACCCTGTCGTGTTCCCTTCCCAACCAATATTTCCCTTTCATGCCCTTCGACTCTAATAACTTCTACCTTATCTTTCAAAATTTGAAAGTGTATACCAGTCAAAAATGTCAAAAGTTTCTCCAAATCTACAATAGAATGAACATTTGCCTTTCCTTAATCTAGCTTCTAAGATAAGTCGTAAGGTGAGTATTGTCTCCAGCGTGCCTTCATTTCTCCTAAATCCAAATTTCTATATATATATTTGTAAATATATTATTGTTCTTTGTGTTATTATATTTGTATATATGCTGCTGCCATATGGCATATTATAAATAATCCTAAATCCAAACTGATCTGAGAGGCTCGGCTTCTCCCAGACTTTCAATTCTTCTGTAAATAAATTGTTAAAATTTTGCAAGCAATACTTACCGAACTAATTTTTTTTTTTATCAAAAAGGGAAAAATTCCTGATGTTCTGAAAAATTATTAAATTACTATCCGGCTTCCGGCTTCTAGGCCATCATAAGGTAATTGTTACCTTCAGGAACCAGACGTTAGTCTGGCCTCTCCACAAATATGTCAGAGAGGACAAAATTTTTAGTAATCGATGGTAAGACATCAAACGAAAACAGAGGCGATATCCGGCGTTCCGTAGGGTAGTGTTATTGGTCCTCTGCTGTTCCTTATCTAATATAAACGATTTGGGAGAAAATCTGAGCAGCTCTTAGGTTGTTTGCAGATGACGGCGTCATTTACCGTCTACTAATGTCATCTGACGATGAAAACCAACTGCAGAAGGATCTAAATATCAGTATGGTGTAAAAATTGGCAAATGACTCTAAATAATTAGAAGTGTGAGGTGGTCCACATGAATACGAAAATAAATCAAGCATGAAGGCCTAATTCCATTTACTATTACTTTAGACTTAAACTGGAAAGGACACGTAGATAATGTCTTGGGAAAGGCGAACCAGAGACTGCGATTTATTGGCAGGACACTACAGAACTACTTAGAAAGACTGCATACACCTCGCTTGTCCGTCCTCATTTGGAGTATTGCTGCCCAGTGTGTGATCCTTATCAAGTGGGTTTGACGGAAGCCATCGAAAGAGTCCAAAGAAGGGCAGTCCGTTTTGTATTGTCACGATACAGGGGAGACAGCGTTACGGAAATGAAACAGAATCTGTGATAGGAATCATTACAACAACGGCGTTTATCGTTGCGACGTGGTCTACTTACGAAAACTCTAATCGCCAACATTCTCCTCCGAATGCGAAAATATATTGTTGACTCCCTCCTACATAGGTAGAAATGATCATCAGAATAAAAGACGAGAATTCAGAGATCGAACGGAGAGATTAAGATGTTCTTTCTTCCATCGCGCTATTCGAGAATGGAACGCAGACGAATAGTTTGAAGGTGGTTCGATGAACCCTCTGTCAGGCACTTAAATGTGATTTGCAGAGTATCCCATGTAGATGGAGATGATTCTGCTGTGGTTGCATCTACGGTACGGCTGTCTGTATCGTTGAGGCACGCAAGCCACCCCACTTGAGCAATGCGGGTTAACTGGGTGACCCTTGCCAATAATTCGCACTGTATTCTGATCAGTCACAGATAGCTACGATAGTAATGGAGAAAAGGCAAATGCAAGTACATATTAATAAAAGATAATTAACTTTTAATTGTCGTTACAAATATTAGTCTCATTGTAAGAAAAATTAAATAATTAAATGCAATATGATTAGTTGTGAAACACACAAAAATCAGATATTGACTGTTTCGTGTTTATTTTTTAAAAACCTGTTTATTTTACAAAATTCAGTTAATTCGCACAGTACACAATGATTACTTGAACCAAGTGAACAGCTCTTCATTGACGTGTGAAACAGAAATCTCTGATAAACTACCCTTGCATAAATAATCAAAAAACTGCAAGAGGTGTCGTCTTCACATCGACGTGTCTAACCGAAATCGTGTGATAAACTATGCTTGCATCAAAGAAGGTGTTTGGCTTGCATGAAGAATCTAAACAACTGCAAGAGCTGTCGTTCATGTGAATTAAACAGACTGTCAGTAGATGGCAGCTTCTACATTTCTTTTATATCGGCTGCGCAAACTAAGTTGATACTCGGTACGGTGACTGATGGAAGCAACCGTAAATACGTCCCATTTACGATCGTTCTCAGGGTATCAACTTAGATTGTAAGAACAGTACATTTTTTCCTCAAAATAGTTTTTTGTGAAAACAGTAACTTTAAACTGTGTATTTTTCGTCTTTTCTGTAGAACGAAAACTTAAAATTATACCTCAATCATTAATTTTGGATAAGTGATGCGGGAGATATGGCGTACCCACAAAAAACACTCATGAGAAATAATATATATGATATGCAGTGATTTCACTCATTTGTCCCTGTAGAATGAAATGGGAAGTGAATTAGCTGGCTAATAATGTCGAAAACACCTAATTTCATGCATTGCTTCGAACAACGTACAAGCCCGACGGTCTGCACTTGACGAGCGAGTGCTGTCTGTGGTAATAGACACGCAACAGTGCGTGAAATAACCGCAGAAATTAATGTGGGACATGGCGCATTATCCGCCAGGACAGTGCGACGTATTTTGACGTTTTATGGCAGCAGACGACCGGTTCCAGTTGCTAACAGCACGGCGTTCTCATTTAGCGCTTCTCCTGGACTCGTGGACATGTCTGATTGACCATGGACGATTAGAAAACCGTGTTGGCCCATTTTAGGTTACGGTAATAATACTACGATTGGGCCTTTGCGATCGTCTATTGACGGCTCCAAATTTAAATAAAAAAACTGCTTAACCATTAATCTGACATGAAAATTGAATAACCGAATTCGTAGATGAGAAAATTCTCTACAACTTTGTTCCCTTAGGGTTTTTTTTTTTTTGTTTTTTTTTTTGTTTTTTTTTTTTTTTTTTTTTTTTTTTTCCCTTCATATCTCTTACCGTTTGAGAGATATTTGCAAAAATAACAGAGTTTAAACACCCTCTATTGAATTAACGAAAACCAGCCGTACGCAGATGTCACGTGACATTCCTCGTCTATAACTCTCTGTGGCATACGTCATCTTGCGTTGCGTATTTTATGATTTTCTTATTGTAACTTACTCGTTGTTATTTCAAAGCAATGGCGCACCGAAGAATCAACAAAAACACGTCGTTCTTCGTACGATAAATGATAATCTAGTATCTACAAATGGCATATTAGCATCAGTTAACAACCCCCATCTATTATAAAATTAAAGAACGCAACGTCAAACTATTAGTCGTGGCGTAATGGGCAGTGCGTTGGACTGTGACGCTGAAGGTCAGTGGTTCGGAACCCGCCACTACTTAATTTTTTTTCCTAAAAGGGTTTCAGACAATCGTATTAATTTTTTATTATTTAGATTACTATTTTGGTCCAAAATGTTTGCAAAAACTTATAAAACTACAAATCTTAAGTGGGCCGTAAAACACGTCAAGCGATTTTTTTTCAGTTTTTAAATAATTTCCCAAATGGTTTCACTGGATGTTTTAACATTTTTATTTAGCAGATTTGTGTATGATACTTGTATGACCGTGCCTCTGCAACAAGAGGAATTAGGTAAAAATATTTCTTGCCCTACGCCATTATTGTTCAAACAGGAAGTGCCTCACATAGTAATGTTAAGTACAAATGTTTATGTAGTGTGTGTGTGTGTGTGTGTGTGTGTGTGTGTGTGTGTGTGTGTGATTTTTTCGTCCTAGATAACATATAACGGAACACAGTGAAAGTTTGTCTCTTTCTGAACTTAAGCCCACGAGTGCCTCCACGTGGGCGTTACGAAACGAATTGTCGAGAGCGCCGCCTTTTGCGAAACGCCACCGTCGCCATATTTAGAGAAGCCGCGCGCTGACGTCACGGCGAGCACGCTACATGAATAGCGGCGTGTCCCCTTTGTTCCGCAATAGTCGTTTGGATTTCCTAGCGTAGCAGGAGATAAGCTACATCGCCATTGTGCAAAGGGAACACTCATTTTTCTCCTCTCATTAGATCTTTTTGTTCGACGAGTACTTGTGTTTTGCTGACACTGCCTGTTGCGTACGAAGGCAATGTGACCATTGCTTTACCGAGCGAGGTGGCGCAGTGGTAACAGTGGAAAGTCGCATTCTGGAGGACGGTGGTTCAAGTACGTCTTCACCCATGCATATTTAGGTTTTCCGTGGATTTGTTGGTAGGTTCGATCAATGCGCGAGTGTTAGTGTTAGTGAATGTTTCGGGAACTCAAATGGAGTCGCTGGAGGAAAGGCGACGTTCTTTTCGAGAAACGCTGTTGAAGATATTTAGAGAGCCGGAATTTGAAGCGGACTGCAGAACCATTCTACTGCCGCCATCCTACATTTCTCGTAAAGACCATAAGGATAAGATCAGAGAGATTAGGTCTCGTATAGATGCAAAAAAAAACATTCGGTTTTCTTTCGTTCTATATGGAAGTGGAACAGAAATGCAAGTAACTAGTAGTGGTACTGGGTACCCTCCGCCACGCACTTGCGGATGGATTGCGGAGTATGTATGTAGATGTAGACCACGAGGATAAATTTAGAGCCCTCACGGCGATATACCTACAGTCTTTATTCCTGCGAACCATACGTGGCTAGAAGAGAAAAAGAGGAAGTGTCCCAAGTACCCTCGGCAACATGCTGCGAGGTGGCTTGCGGACTGTGTGCGTAGACGCAGATCATCTGTCGTTGCACTACTAGTAGAAATCTGAGTAACTTGCAAAGGTAAGTCTCACTGTCGATTCCTGCGACAAACTCTCTCGTTAAATATTTTGTCTCTCACTTCAATAACTTTCCTCATTTCGAATACTATGTGATTTTTCTGCGTAGGAACTCTAGGAGGGCTTCGAATGTAATTTAAACGGAATCGCGGCGGGGTATTGATATTGATAATCCAATGTGTGTGTGTGTGTGTGTGTGTGTGTGTGTGTGTGTGTGTGTGTGAGAGAGAGAGAGAGAGAGAGAGAGAGAGAGAGAGAGAGAGAGAGAGAGAGAGAGCGCACACCGCATTGAGTCGGTTACTTGGAAATGAGTCTCATCCCTCTGGGAATTATTCTTCCAGCGTCCAATCAATACCGGAGCTGCCATATTCCGCCCCTGCGGCTATCTGTTACTAGCAACAGGTTAAATTGGTTCACCAAAGCGAGTGCCCTCGGAGTTATGTGTTTCCTGTAACGCATTTTTTTGATTTCTTTAAGATTGTCATGGATTCTCTCGGGGGAAAATGTAATATCACGGCGTAATGCTGAATCCCTATCGCCCCGTTCGTTTCGGAACGTGCTCATCAAATTATAGACCCTTAGTATCGTTGTACTGAACAAGATCCTCACGTTGTTACGCCGTCTGCTTTTTGTGCACCGAGCGAGGTGGTGCAATGCTTAGCACATTACACTCACATTCAGGAGGCTATACATTGGCCAAAATACTGATAGACTAGCCTGAAATTCCCTTAAGCTTAACAACCATTTGAACACTTGAATATCACTATATGCACCGTATCTATTCTCCTTGTGACGGTGTGTTTAGGAAGTGGTGCTTCCCCAGCGGTAAGAGATCGTATTCTTATTGAAAGCTCGCGGGTTTGATCACCACCACCTAGATAGAAGGCCGCGGCGCTGTCGTGTGACGTCAGGCAGAGTAGGTTGCGCGCGCATAGCTGACTGGCTCGCTGCTTCGGCATAGTGGACCGTGCCCCAGCGCCTACCTAGTCTATGCGCGCGCAACTACTCTGCCTGACGTCACAAGAGAGCGCCGGGCCTTCTCTCTAGGTGGTGTTGGTTTGACTCCACCCGGTGGCAAAAATTTTATTGTTTCTTGGCAATGCGTACACTATTGACGTCACAATTAATCTTAACGTTATATGTAATAAAGAAAAAGAAGAAATCACTTCCTGAGAAGCTTGCATCAAACTACATTCCAATATACACCACCAGCTATCCTCGCAAGTATTCAGGGACATGCTGCGTTACGCGTGGTTTGCTGCTGGAGTGTGCCATCAAAGAAGCTGTTCTGAGAATGTCAATCGAGTTTTACTATGGAGTCACTGCAAAAAGACGGCTTTCATAACGTGCACAAGATGCGGTCAAAATTATTGCTTCCCGTGTTTCTGCGATGAATGCAGGTACAGTAGTACGTTGCTGTGTCATATTTTTACCCGACAATTCTGTTTCGACTCTCATTGTCGTTTTAAAATGACGTGTATATTGTCTAGTTGTACTGTCTTACAAAGACCACTTCAGCATCTATCTTCTTTCTTGATTTTTTTTTTATCGAGTTGCAATTCTTTGACAGTTGTAGCCACGATTTGATAGGTTCACAGGCGACAAAGTGGTTAAGTATGTCAGTCCAACTAAACAGCATACTCGTCACTTGAAAATAGTAATGTGGGCCGAAGCAGATTTGTCGTGTAAAAACGAAGAAAATAACAAAAATACTACATAGTAGCGAATTGGATTAATATTATAATTATGGTATGTCTCTTGCTGATCTGTACAATGCTGCGCGCCCAATGGAACGAAAAAAATGTTTTAAATATCTGACTTCAGCCACGTGTTCGCTTTTTGTATATAAAGAAGATTGCATATATTATTCTTTGCGGTTGTGGTGGCCACAAGGTAAAAAACTGCACGGATGCTAGTGACTCAGCTGTAGTCCTAAATAATAAGCATCGTACCATTACACGCTGCACAAAACAGCACTTACTCGCCTGTTCAAGTCACACTTAATCACTCTGAGCGTAGCTATTCAGAAAGAGTGACAAGTAAGACGCAGGATAACTTCATATTAGCTTGAAAGCTATAATTACTTATCCGTAATACAAGTATGACACTAATGCGGAAACACTAAACCTGCCCTTGCTACTTGTCTGATTTGACATCAAAATAGCGAAGATAAACCAGTCATCCAAACGCAATGCGCGTAAAACACGCATCATACTAATTAATCGTAGTTACCCCTCACATCTCCACACTTGACGGATTAGCCACCTCAGAATCAGTGACTTAAGTATTGTCAATGTTACTTTTGCCACTTCTTGTGAACATGAGACGTCACATCAGACCTAGTAACTCGTGGACATGGAATTTTCGCATTGCGAAAGCGATACTCCGAAGCACAGCTTTGTGTTTGAGTACTCACAGAACATAAATAGCCACAAGGCTATGCGCCATATATGTTTACTACCGGCTGACGCCGGTCAACATTATTTTTCCTTGTTCCTTTTGGGTTTTCGTTTGGATATTACAGTGTGTGATGACACTGTGGTTAACATAAGACCTGCGTTCCGGAGAGTGGTAGTTCACACTTCCGCTAGACTTTCGGGGTTTAGGTTTACTACAGTGTCCGTAACTTGTGCTTTGTCGCTAATGTTCCTTTTCTTAAAAAAGTAAAACATTTCTAGCTGTTTCTTTTAATGGGACTTAACTACGGGGTTATCAGTCCCTAAACTTACAAACTACTTATCAACTAGCTTATCCTAAGGACGGCACAAATATCTATGCCCGAGGGGGGGGGGTTCGAACCCCCGACCGTAGTGGCCGTGCAGACCATGATTGGAGCGCTTCAGTCCCCTCGGCCACCGCGGCCGGCTATGGGCGAATGTCGATACAGCAGGTGAAGGCGCACGTGCAAGACGCCGATATACCATTGAGTAGAGGTCGAGCGCGATCAACAGATGACTTGGAAATTTTGTAGAAAAAATAAAGATATGCCCTATCTTTGTCTCATTCTACTTTTTCCCCCCTTTTATACATAACTCTCCCCACAGTCGACAAGGGAACTTATTTTCAAACTCCCCCTCATAAATAAATTGGTGTTAGCGTATTTCAATGTGGTTCTTGAATTTTTCCACGACATACCTGCCTGAATAACCTCGACCCAAAAGAAACTAGCCAGATAGTGGCACATAAGTACGCGACTACCTTCTCATGCTGCGGCAAGTTAATTTAAAACTGATTGTTTCTTTGTAAATTGGAGTTCGCGGTAAGGAAATTAGCCGTTCTGTATGTGAATAGACAATTTCAATTTACGATTTGTCGACCCTTTTTAGTGACATATTCAAGTAAAGAAAGCAGGGTACTAGAGGTTGTTCCTTTCTGGTGAGAGTAAATAAGAAATGCCTCGTGTGTTACACGGCAAACTGCATTCTTAAAACTAGTTTACCCACCACGTCGGTAAGAACGAAATTGATATTAATAGCTACCCGGCAAAGAAAATGTAAGCTGAATGACTGCGTTATGTGACAAGAGTGGTGAACCCAGATGCCATACTCTTGATGAGCACGTTACTAAATTACCAATGTCAGCAGGATATTACAAGATAACCACACGGCAGGATACACCACTTTCGCCATGAGGATGCGTACAAATTCACGTTTGCCTCGCCCATATCCCAGTTTTGTCACAGAACAGGACAAATGTATGAGGGCAGACGAATACTGTCATACCATCCGCCAGTCTGCAAACCTTCTGAACTTGTTCATGCCTCACCCCCGTTTTTTTAAGTGACTATACCTATCATTGCAGGAATAAATTCCAACATTGGTCTTTCGCAAGACACTTATATACATTTATAATTAGAGTGGAATCACTGTAATACTTATTCATTCTCTTAATATTTACGTACGTGATTATTGCATCATATGAACAGAATAACTGAAAATCTTTGGGTAACTGCTATTAACACATTTTCGTAATTATGTATACATATTTGAAGGTTATTGGAACCTTTGTTCTGATATCTTGTATTACTACCACTTATGTTTAATTGCACTGTATAACATTTCATTCTGTAAATCTGTGATATTTTATTCATTAAAGTATTTCGTTATAATTTCGTTTACGATTAAGCTTTGCCAGAGACATGCCAAAGATAAATTATGTACGCAGAATGCACATTAACCTCCTTGCTGAGGTAGATGTTTTTCATCTGTGAGCAAAGAGTTGTAATCTTTTGTTTATAAGCGAGAGTTCAGCTCTAGTAGGTGGTCAGTTGTAAGTCAGTGTTAACTTGCGCTTCGAAATTGAAAGTTATGTTCTGAATTTCTGTCGATATTGTGATATATTCTGGTGGTATTTGTTGGCAGTTACCTGATGGGAACTATGTGTTTCAGTTGTAAAAGAGTGAAGTTAAATTGGGACGTTCACCTTGGAGAAGGAAATAAGCAATTTGTGAAGATTTCATTTCAGTTGTTCCTTTTTTGAAGCTTAACAAGTCTGTATATGCAGAAATTCTGTTATATCACGAAAAACCTGGGAGTGATCTTTTCTTTGCTGAATGTGTGAGAGTTTTTTTTGTTTTGTTGGAAGTGTGTCGCCCACTGTTTGCAGTGCGCAAAGTACGGGGCGGTACTCTTTCAAACTGACACTTGTGTTTGTGGCATGGTAATAAATTGTAAATGATATTCGCAAGCTGTATTGCATCGACTTCACAACCACACTGAGGTCATGCGAAATGTACATATACGGATGGCAGTAGTAGGACGTGCGCAAGGTATAAAAGGTCAGTGCACTGGCAGAACTGTTATTTGAAATTTGGTTATTCATGTGAAAAGGTTTCCGTCGTGATTATGACCGTTTTGTGGGAATTAGTAGACTTGGAGCGTGTAATGGTAATTTGAGCTAGGAGGATGGGACATTACTCTTGCGAAATCGTTAGGTAATTCAGTATTCAGTTTTACAGTGTTAAAAATATGCCGAGAATGCATAATTTCAGGCATTACTTCTCATCACGGACAGCATAATGACCCACTACCTAATTGCCCACTACCTGCACTTAATGACAGAGCGGTGGAGTTTGCATACAGTTGTCAGTGCTAGCACACACGCAACAGTGCGTGGAACAACCGCGAAAATCTATATGGAACATACGACGAAAGTATGTCACGACAGTGCGGCACGTTTTGTTCTTAGCCTTTTCCGTCCCCAGTGTTGCCATATGACAACACCATCTATATGTGTTCCTCTAGGCACAACCCAAGAACAATACTGCAGGACTTCCCAAAATTCATTGTGATTGGGTTGTTTACCATTACTTAGAGGAAAGAGAGCATTAGGATTCAATGCATTGAAGAAATGTGTATTGGCGCTTGATGTCTATGTTGCGAGACTTTAAAATTATTGTATCAGGGTAAAGGAAAGAAAATAATTTTAAAATTTCATTAATGAATTGTCAAATGTCTAAATTAGTAGTAAACAGTTTGAAAATAACGATTAAGTAAACATAGTCTGCTCAGTGATGACACATGGAGTCATCCCAAATTTCCCCCAAAAACTGTTGTGTCCTTAGCGATCACACAGAAAGGTGGGTCCAGGTTGTAGGCCACAATCGGGAACTCTGAAGAATTTCTATAGACATAGAACCATTAGTCAGTAGTGTATTTTAGAATTAGTGCGATACATAAATACAAACAAGTACAGCAGCTATCCTAGTTAGAAACACGCGATGTATTCCGAGGAGTGCTGGTCGGCGTCCGAAGGTCTTCTGGTCTTCGCGTCTTCTGGCGTGGTGTCTTTATCTGCCCAGCAAGACGCTGGCGGTGCCCCCATCGGCCGTGCTTCGCGGGGCGCTCTCTGTGGCGGCCCGCGAAGGTGATGTTGCCAACCTATCATAGCTATCGATACAGCAAAAACAAAAACAAATTCAAAAATTCTCAGAAATATACATTATTTCAATCATGATGTATTTTTGTTCATGAATTAATAAAATTTGGGATAGAAAGGGTTAATGGACTATGGCAGCAGAAGACTGAATCGAGCACCTACAGCACGACGTCGCCCACACCGCCCTTCTTGTGGTAGTGACCGACCGCCCTTCTTGTGGTAGTGACCATGTAAGATGGACCCCAGACGCACGGGAAAGCTTGATCAGCTGAGTCCCGATTTCAGTTGGCAAGAGCAGTTTTGGTCTTGTAGGGTCTTCACGAAGAAAGCGCCCGAACTTTGTTTCCATTATTAATGTGGTCTGTGGACTGCGACTTATCAACGTATGTTAAATGTTAGACACCGGTTGCATAGGCTTATGATACTGTCTGAAAATATATGTAAGTGGCTTGAAGATCGTTTCAGTGCGAGACCGAAACTAGTAGCAGAATAAATTATTTGCAAAAACATTACGGTTATTGGTTCCATTTACATACGGACCCAAGTTGTGAGCCGTGCATTATGCTATCTGGTGGTACTCTGTAATGGTGGACAACTGAACAGATTTTCTGAAAAGCTCTTTGGAGTCCATTTGTAGCCATTCATGAATTTGATGTTCGCGAAAAGCAATAGTATTTTTTATGAAGGCCAATGTACCGTGTCACCGGCACACCATTGGTATGAATGGTTTGACCATTCAGATCACCCGACATGATCCCCATCGAACATTTGTGTGGTTTAATTGAAAGGCCAGTTCATACACAAAATCAAGCACTGGCAACATTTCCGCAGTTACTGACTGCTACAGTATTCAGTATTATTCAGGGGACTTGGACGACTACTTAAGTCCGTGCTACGTCTAGTTGCTACACTTCGCCGGGAGAAGTATCGGGAGGTATTACATGACTTTTTTTTTTAATTCACTGTAAATGTTCAAGTGTTTGTAAACGTTATTAGACCAAACTGCTATGGTCATCAGTCCGAATATTTACCAACTACTTAAACTAACTTACACTAAGGACAAAACACACGCACGCACACACGAACCTGCGGCAAGAACGGGCGCCTTGTCCTGCATGACGCCGTAGATCGCCGTAGACCTCCTACTGCTGTTTATAATGACATTGTTTCCTTACTTAGCTGCATTTATCGCGAATCTTTAATTCAGCGCAAAGTTTCTAGTGACTGGAAGAAAGCACTAGTGACTCCCGTTTATAAGAAAGGTAAAATAGCTGACCCCTATAATTACAGGACGACATCGTTTACATCAGTTTTCTGTAGAATTGTAGAACATAATCTCAGCTCGAAATTTACATGAAGTAAATCTACTTGAGATTCATAAGCTTCTGTCTATGAATCAGCACGGGTTTAGGAAACATAGTTCGTGTGAAACTCGGCTTGCCCTTTTCTCACATGTCACGTTGCGAGCCATGGATGAAGGGCAACAGGCAGATAGTGTTTTTCTCGATGCCACATGCAAACTGGTAACGAAAATAAGAGCATATGGAATAGGTTCACAGCTTTATGACTGGCTGGAAGACTTCCTAAATAACATAAAGCAGTATGTTGTCCTAGATGGCGAATGTTATCAGAGACGAGTGCATCGTCAGGCGTGACCCATAGGAGGGTGATAGACCGCTGTTATTTTCTACCTGTATAAATGATCTAATGTACAGAGTAACTTGTGATTTGCGGCTGTTTGCTGATGATGTTGTAGTGTATGGGACGGTGTCGTCTTTGAGTGTAATAGCATACAGGATGACGTAGACGGAATTTCTAGTTGGTGTGAAGAATGGCAGCTAGATCTAATGTAGAATAATGTAAGGTGATGCACACGAGTAGGAAAAACAACCCCATATTGTTAGAATAAGCATTAGTAGTGACCTTCATGATGCAGTCGCGTCGTTCTAATATCTAGGCGTAACATTGCAGAGCGATATGAAATGGAATGAACATGAAAGGACAGTTGTGCGTAAGGCGAACAGCCGACTTCGGTTAATTGGGAGAATTTTGGAAAGATATACATCGTCTGTAATGGAAACCGCGAATAAAATGCTTGTACGACCACGTCTTGAGTATTGCTCAAGTGTTTAGGACCTGCAGCAGATCTGTTTAAAGGAAGACACAGAAGCAGTTCAGAGACGAGCAGCTAGGTTCGTTACTGGTAGGTTCGACCAATGCGCGAGTGTCACGGAAATGCTCCGGGAACTGAAATGGGGATCGCTGGAAGAAAGACGATGTCCTTTTCGAGAAGTTATGTTGAGGAAATTTAGAGGGCCAGAATTTGAAGTTGACTGTATAACGATCTTCCTGCCGCCTACTTAAGTTTCGCGTAGTGATCACAAAGATAAGAGAAATTAGGGCTCGTACAGAGGCGTATAGACATTTTTTCCTCGTTCTATTTGGGAGTGGAGTAGGAAAGGAAATGCCTAGTAGTGGTACAGTGTACCCTCCGCCATGCATTTTACGGTGGAGTGCGGAGTATATATATGTAGATGTTGATTAGTTTCTAAAAGTATGACGTTATAATATTTCACTACCTCTTAAGTGAAATAAATCTATGCATTTCTCGATAAACATAAGACTGGTGTAACAATTTTAATTTGCACGAAGGTATCATTGTTTCGTGAGTAGCGTCTGCGAGTGTGCAAGTTCTGTGCTTACTAGATATGGAACGTGTCCCTTACGGGAGCTAACGCAGGCTGCCAGGTGGCGTGGCCGCTAGCTGACTCATCCCGCCACTGCCGGAAATATCTGCTCATTGGACGCAATTGCCGTTCACGCTGTAGGGAGGCCTTGCCTAATTGAACGTCCAAAAATAGATCCAGACACCAGTGGCCGCACCGTGGCAGCCGCAGTCCCTGTCCTCAGCTTCCGTGACACCAACCACACCACTTTAGGTTCAGATTTAGGCTTCGCTTATGGTTCTCCCAGCAGAACGCAGGTGAGACATAACGCTACGTGAACAGTCATATACGAGGTGTGTTCGAAAAATTCTGGAACTTTGTCCAAAAAAATTTTAACGCTTACCTCCATCAAAATAGGCTTGTCCGCAAATGATCACCGCCGTTTCCACTTCTGGAAAGCAGTCTTTAGGTGCCTCTTGCTGTATCGCGTGAAGTATCGTCTATGTATTTCCTTTTATCTATCATTGCAAATCTTCGTCCTTTCAATGCGGTTTCGAATCACTAACTGCGCAGGGGTCACGTCTGAAGAGTACGGAGGATGAAACACTTCAGTGTTCTCGAGTTTTTTTTTCTCTCCATAGTCACGCAACAGAAGGTATGATTAACCCTTCAGAGTCAAAGAAAATTGTCACCATGGCTTTGACATTTGCCGCGGTGTTGTGGCCGAGCGTTCTGAGGCGCCTAGCTGCGGAGCGCGCCGCTGTTCGCCGTCGGAGGTTCGAGCCTTCCCTCGGACATGGCTGTATGACTTGTCCACCGTGTAAGTTAAAGTAGTTTGTAAGCCTAGCGACTGATGACCAGAGTACTTATGTCTTATAGATTTACAAACATTGGAATTTCTCTCTGTCATTTGACCTGACCTGAAGTGCTTTCTTTCGTCTTGGAGAAACTTTCCCGACCCCTTGTCAAAATGTACCCTCGGTCTCATAACCGAAGACCTCCGTCTCATCACCAGTTGCGATTCTCTTAAGGAACATCTCGTTCTCATTTCCACGATCCCTTGCTCTTCACAGATTGCGAGGCGATGGGCTTTCTGGTCTAGACTCATGAGCCGTAGATGAACTCAGCGGGCACACGATGCATTCCAAGATGCTGTATCAGTATTTCATGACACTATCTAAAGGAAATGTCAAGTTCTGCAACCTCTCGGACAATAATTATTCGGTTAGCACTCAAATTTTCGTTGACGTTTCCAACATGAGCGCGGTCGATAGACGTCGAAGAGCGTCGTCTCTAACTTCTGTACGGCCATTTTTAAAGAGCGTGAATCGAATACGGTTTAAGCACTCACCATAGTAGGAACGCTTCCTGCATCATTTGGTATGTCTCTGTAGAGATTTTCCTGAGTTTCACACAAAATTTGTTGAAGACGCATTGCTCTTCCAACTGCGCCCTCTCGAAATTTGCGAACTCTGGGACACTGCGTTGTGCCGAACACAACAGCACTCAAATATAACAAGCAGACATACAGTAATGAAACCAGCAGTTATACATCGAACACAGGCGTCTGCAGGGAATGCAACCAACTACATTTCACTCCAACACTCCATTGGTGCGAAATTTAGAATGTTCGCTAATTTTTTTAACTGACCTATTATTTTTATCAGGCTGTCGACCCATCTGATACATTCGTTGTTATAACCATAATTCCCAATAATCAGTTTGTCGTATTCCAAACTTTGTTCTAGCAGTACTTATCTGAGTACCTTTTTAAGCGCCAAGTTACTAACCATTCCTTGATATCATTATTGTTGCCTGACTGAATGTTCACTCTTCTCGTAAAGAAGACTATTACGTGAAAAACTCTTCTGCAGTACATCTTCATCAAGAACTTTGTCTTTACTGAGTTAAGGATCTTGTGTAGCGCCGCATTTCAAAGGTATTTCAAAGACTCACAGTTCCGTTCAAAATGTTAAAATGTTTGCAAATCTGTGGGACTTCTTTGGTTATTACTCCATAGGCTTAGAAACTAGGTTAAACTAACCTAAGGACAAAACGCACGCCCCCCCCCCCACCAAAACACAAACACGATGGAGGACTCGATCCTGCGACGGCGAGCAAAAGCGCGCTCCCCAGCAAGGCGCCTTAGGCCACTCGGCCACTGCACCGCGGACATTTTCATCTGCGACTTTACATACCATGTTCAAAGTTTCGCCTCCATTCAGCGCTGTATTCATATCTGTACTTCAGGCAACTTCTATATATGTTCCATTTGAGTATCGAATAGCAGTATTAATTTATTGTTGGAAGATTTCTTTCCCCCTATGCTTTCTATTGAATAGTCTTTATTGCCTTAACCATATAGTTCATATTACTTCACAAACATAACTGTTCCACTTCTTTTACTGCCTACCCTTCACCAATTAGTTTAAAGTAAATCTCGGGTGCACTGGTTATGTAATACGCGTTAATGTGGTTTATTAGTAACAGATAATCTGCGCTACGTACCTCGTACGATGTCTTCATTTTCTATTAGGACAGCTATTTAGTCTTGGAACTTCCTTGTCGTTCTCGTCGTGTTCTTTCACGCATTACCATGACAACACGAATCAAATTTGAAATAATGGTGCTAATTCAGTAGTTAAAACTTCCGGGCTGAGAGGCCGTGGTCGAACAGTAGAAATTTCTTCCCCTGACGTTTCGTTGCCGGCTGCGGGCAACATCTTATGAGGTGAGTCGACTCACCTCAGAAGATGTAGCCCGCAGCCGGCAACGAAACGTCAGGGGAAGAAATTTCTACTGTTCGACCACGGCCTCTCAGCCCGGAAGTTTTAACTACTGAAGACGCCGGCCGTGAAAGCCTACACGTTATGAAAGGTGCTAATTCTTTTGTCTTCTTTAGCTCATGTATTTTTAACTACTAACAATGTTCTTCGTTTCAAACAATTCAATAGCTGTAATAAATAAATTAGGGAAGATTTTGGGTCATCTTATACGAATCATTTTATTTTTCAGGTTATTCTTAGTTGGCGTACGTTAAGGTATTTTGACAAGCTAATGCCACCCGTCAGTTTAAGAAAATTCCCCAAGTGTTTCCTTCCGTTCAAAGAAGAGCATGGTAATACATACCGTAATGAGATAATCGCAGATATTCTTTCAGTCTGATGTTTATTTTTTCCAAGATAACCATAGAGTTCCGTTATTTAAAATTAATTAATATAACTACTTTGAAAGAAGGAAGAAAATTAAAAGAAATTTGCAGAAAAATACGAAAAAGGAACACAAAATTCGTTCTGAACATGGTGCGTATAATTGTTAATCTCATTATTATATTACCGCAAAATCATCCGAGGCTTTAGTGCTGATTTACATGTACCATTGTAAATTGTTAATGAAAAGTTACTGCATTTCTTAATATACCTTGTTGGAGAAACAAGAAAAAAGCATGCCAAAATTAAACGAACTCAAAATCTTCAAGATTGGCGATCTTACATTTACGTTCGAAGTTTAGGGGCGAGTAGGGAAAGGTAAGATGAGGGGGGGGGGGGTCTAAAATGATGAATCATTAATGTGATTGTCGAGTCAGAGCAGCAAATGAAGGTCTTGCCTTGCTAGCGATTAGCTATACGTATGCTGCAATATGTACTAAAGCCCACCGTCATCATTTAGCACTGGCATGCTATCATTTACGTTTACACACTTCTTGGTTGTAATGTTTCAGTGCTACGAAATTGCATCTGGAACACGTGTGGTCAATTTCTCCATGCTGGTTTCAGTTTTTTCATGAACTGTAAACAATGCTGTTTCTTTAAGGTATACATTTAACGCCAAAAGACGTTGACGAATTTACTTGGCCTGACAAGATGACGTCTCATCTTTACCAAAGAATTCGTAAATCATTTTAATGAGCTTTTCATAGGAATTTGCAATATTGAACATGTGTAACAAGTATAAAATGAAGGATCAACAGGCAGCAATGCTCACAGGAACGCAGAAATCGATGACCATTGTGCAGGAGGTACAGAATGGTGCAGTGGTGTGTGCAACTGCGGAGAGAAGACAGAGGAAAAAGTCCTCGTTACACATGACAAACATACGCCAAACTGAAGGAAAAGAAATATATAATAGAAAAATTGAATGACAAATAGGGGACCAAGGGGGAAAACAAAAACCAAATCTGATGAGGGACTCCTTAATTCCTCGATATCAGTCAACTACAGTTAAGACAACGACATCATGATTTCGTTAGAGAAAAACTTCGTGAAATCAGCAATGACTTTGCTAAATTAGGAACTTTGTATGGTTGTTCATGCTGTCGTAAATGGGTCCATGCTGTTTGTAGCGAACTTATTACGGCAGGTACGATGCGCAAAGAGAATGTATGCCATTTCTGTGCTTAAAATAAAATGATTCTTTTATGTTTAGACAATTGTATTTTCCCTTCGTCAAATTACCTGCCGACTTTCGACATCTTACCCGCAAACTACGGTATGATGACGAGTTTGACATCATTTGAAAAAAAGTCAGCGTAATCGCTATAAGTGTTACATGTAGAAAAATTACTAAATCTGTACTTGTAAATAAAAGTCTAATGGTTTCTCTGAAGTATTCATGTAGGCGTCAGGGCTAAAATAAGGGGATAAAAAAATGGAAAGTTTACTATCGTCATCTTATCCTCCTTTCTTCTACTTAATGTGAGATGTTTACAATATTTTACACAGAGGAACTTTGTCAGAGATTTTGGCCCTTTGTAAGTATACTAGAGGCAAGACACTAATAATACCTTTACTAAGCCATAGTGGTGGATACGCTACCGATGATAGTGCTGTTAAAGCAGAGTAACTTGACACAGATTTCACTTCCTTACTCAGTTACTATTACTTAAATAAAAAAATAAAATAAAATAAATCATCCTAGATTTTTCTTGAATAAATGTTTAATACTAACTTGCTTCAAGCGCATTGCTGTAAAATGTTAATTACTGCCACAAGTGTTTTTAAAGCAATTTTTTTCTCGGGTTGAGAAGGTTGTAAAATAACAAAAGTCAGCAATTCAGTCCTTCAAACGTTATTTTAATATCGTAGGAATTGAAATAGTGAGTTAAAAATCACGCCAAGTGAAGAAATTTTTTATGCTAACAATTAAAAAAATGTTAAGAAATATGTAATAGCGTGGTAGAACAACTCATTACAAATAAAGTAAGCCTAAAACTGGTTCTGTAGCTCTTTCCCGGTGAAGATGTAGCTAATTTCCGAAAAGGCCTTTTTTTCCCCAAAAAATCTATATGTCGTATATTTTTTTAATTTTCGAAACACGTATTTCTTTTACTTACCGCAGGCTATACTTCAAGTAAATGTAAGCTTGGGAACAGGAACGTGAACGTTACTTATTAATAGAGAATCTATCACGCGGAACCCACCAAAAATCTTATGAAAAAGCAATAGACATATAATTTTAATACCTACAACATCCTCATTCAGTATTTTTCAAACGGAACTAAATTTCGAAAAAACAGATTTTTCGGACATGTCACCATCTTTGTTAGAGTTTTCCGAAATACGGTGGAGTGGCCGAGCGTTCCAAGGCTCCTAACTGCGGAGCGCCGGCCGCGGTGGCCGAGGGGATTGAGGCGCTCCAGTCACGGCCACTACGGTCGGGGGTTCGAATCCCCCCTCGGGCATGGATATTTGTGCCGTCCTTAGTCTTAGTTAGTTCATAAGTAGTTTGTAAGTTTAGGGACTGATGACCCCGTAGTTAAGTCCCGTAGACTTTACAAACATTTGAACATTTGAACTGCGGAGCGCAGCGCTACTCGCCGTTTAGATTAGATTAGATTATTTATTTGTTCCGTAGATCCATATTGAGGGGATCCTCGTGGATGTGGAACATGTCAAGAAACAAAATTTACTAGTTGAATAACAGATAATACTAATAATATAAATACAAATATATACACTTATAATATAAATACAGAGACATAATTTTTTAAGTTTTTTCTTTTTTGATAATATAATAATACTAATACAGTATGAGTGCATGCATCATTTGGTACAATTTAGAAATTCACTAATGGAGTAGAAGGAGTTGGCCACTAGAAAGTCTTTTAGGTTCCTCTTAAACTGATCTTTATTTGTAGCTAAATTTTTTATACTTGATGGTAAATTATTGAAAATGTGTGTTCCTGAGTAGTGGACCCCTTTTTGAACTAAAGTAAGTGCTTTTAAATCCTTGTGTAGATCATTTTTATTTCTAGTGTTGTATGTATGAACTGAGCTGTTTGTTGGGAAAAGGGATATATTATTTATGACAAATTTCATTAAGGAATAAATATACTGAGAGGCAGTAGTTAATATACCCAGTTCTTTGAAGAGGCTTCTACAAGACGTCCGTGAATTTACTCCACAAATAATACGTATTACACGTTTTTGGACTCTGAAGACTTTTGACTGACTTGAAGAGTTACCCCAAAATATTATACCATATGACATTAAGGAATGAAAGTAAGCAAAGTATGCAAGCTTTGTTATTTTTATGTCTCCTATGTATGATAACACTCGTATTGAAAATACAGATTTGTTGAGTCGTTTCTGCAGTTCTGTGGTGTGCTCCTCCCAACTAAATTTATTATCAAGAGACGGTTGTTCGAGTCCTCCCTCCAACATGGGTGTGTTTGTTGTCCTTAGCATAAGTTAGGTTAAGTAGTTGGTAAGCCTAGGGACTGATAACGAGAAGAGTTAAGTCCCATAGATTTACAAATATTTGAACACTTTTTGGAATTCAGATGTTTTGTTGTTGTTGTCTTCAGTCCGGAGACTGGTTTGATGCAGCTCTCCACAATACCCTATCCTGAGCAAGCCTCTTCATCTCCACATAAGAACGGCAACCTACATCTGTCTGAATCTGCTTACTGTATCCATCTCTTGGTCTTCCTCTGCGATTTTACCCGACACACTTCCCTCCAACGCTAAATTCACAATTCCTTGATGTCTAAGAATGTGCCCTACCAATCGATCCCTTCTTTTAGTCAAGGTATGCCAGAAATATCTTTTCTCCCCAATTCTGTTCAGTACCTCATTAGTTACGCGATCCACCCCCCTAATCCTCAGCATTGTTCTGTAGCACCATATTTCAAAAGCCTCAATCCTCTTCCTGTCCGCACTGTTTATCGTCCATGTCTCACTCCCATACAAGGCAACACTCCATACAAATGCCTTCAGAAAGGACTTCCTTAGGTTTAAATCAATATTCGATGTTAACAAATTTCTCTTTTTCAAGAACGCTTTTCTACCCATTGCCATTCTGCATTTTATATCCTCTGTACTGCGACCATCATTTGTTATTTTACTGCCCAAGTAACAAAACTCATCTACCTCCTTTATTGCTTCGTTACCTGATCTAATTCCTTCAGCATCGCCTGATTTTCTTACACTGCACTCCATTACCCTAGTTGTGCTCTTGTTAATGTTCATCTTATATGCACCTTTCAGCACACTGTCCATTCCGTTCAATTCAGATGTATACATACATATTAGTTTGGATTGTGTGTGGTAACGTGATTGTTGTTGGCAGGGAACACCCACCAGCGCCGCTGTCGTACCACGCGGCCAACTGCACGATGGACCTGCCCGACGGACACTACGACACCGTCAAGGTAAGTCACTGTCGCGCAGCGCTGTGCTCTGCCGTCACGCGCTTGCGCACAACCAGGCAGGCAAATGAGTCTGTGTTTCCCGTACTGATGCTGTTTCACTACAAGCTGTCCGGGAAGTCCCGCACCATAGGGATGACAAGTAATTGAAGTACGATACAAGGTAATAATACTTATATTAACAATGTGTGTTCAATATGGCTTCTGTGTAAGTCAAAACATAATTGAAAACGATATACAGCGTTTTTCCCCTCTTCCTTCTATTTGGCCTTCTGAGTGTTAACTCAATGTGGCCATCTACAACACAGTGGAAATGTACATATATTTAAATAAACAGAAAAAAGTACATTTTGCCAGAATGGCAGAGTGGAAACAAAGCGAAAACTGCTTTACATTATAATTCAAATAATTTTGGAACATTTTCACATATTCACAAGAAGACCTTAAGTTGTCAACACACTTGATACTTACATATTGTGTCCAGTGGTGTTAATAAACTTAATTATGATTTTATACATACGAATGTCTTTTGTAAACAAAAGGGAAGAAGCTGACTGGGGAAGGGGATATCCCATCTTCACCAATGTCTGCAGGATGTTAAAACGTTCACAGTCAAATTTGGGACACCTGAACAGGATGTGGTTGTCATCAGCTTCCTTTTCAGGGTCACACATGTCGCATAATCGTAGACGTAGAACTGCTGTAGATGTGGAAAAGATGCGTGATTGAAGCGAATTCGAATGATGGTAGAAATCGCGGATCGGTCGAGATGAGTCCTCATAAACCACGGCTGCGTAGAAATCCGAACACAGCGTAAGAAGCGTCTTTCATTTGTTGGGAAACGTTCCACATCTGTTGCCACTGTTGTTTTGCGTATTCCTTGACCGCAGATAAGAAGTTGTAGGTCAAGGACAGTGCCTAAGAATGCCGTTTGTTTAGCCAATGCATCAACTTCCTCATTATAGCAGACACCAGTGTGAGAAGTAAATTAACTGACCGCCCCTATTTGTACAGCGAATATATTCCGAAATCACATCCAGAATTTAGCTTTTGATTTTTTTTGTTCCATCTCCGATGTTGCAGGATTTGAAGATAAACAGCGTTCCGGAGAATGTTGGCCACTAATCTAGGTGTCATGAAATGACACACAGTTGAGGAGCTCTATCTTAAATGAACTTTGTCTCTTGTGTTCACTTCGGAATTTACATAATCCCACACAGCACTATCAATCGGGCTTAAGTCTGGGGATCGTGGAACCCATTCCACTCACGACCAATCCAATGGGGGAAATTGTCATCTAGCCAAACTGCAGCGGTGTACCGTCCTGCATTAACTAATCTGGTTTTCGAAATCCATGGAAATTCAAATCAGAAAGAGTTCATCCACGAGCATGGTAACTCTTTATCTGTACCTTCAGAAAAGTAGGGCTTTATGATCAGGTCTTTCCACAAACCACGCCAAAGCATGATTCGTACACCTGCTGCTCCTGACTGCCGTTATACCAGGAGTGTTACTGCCAGACCAGTAATGCAGCTTTTGTCGGTTTATCTCACAATTTACATAAAAATTTGTTGAGCATCAGCTGCCCTCCCTTTAGTTGTGAACTTTACTAGCCAATCTGTCAACAGTTGTATGCTACACTGGCTCTCGTTCAGGACGTTTCTTATTAAATCCATCTGCAACGCCTCTGTTTGATAGACTTTCTCTTTCACAGAGACTAAACTCAACCCGCTATCTAGTCCTGCAACAGTAAGGAAGCAAAATTACTGCAGTCCCTGTGGTGCGGTACCTTTCGGACACCGTGTAGTTCCAAAAGTATGCGGTTTGTAGTACTGAAGTACAACTCCAATCATAGATTATTTATGTTGTTATATGAAGCACTGCAGCCGCTGTTAGCAAGTAGTTTTTAATGATCACTAATATTTCTTATGTTATTTTATATTTATATATATATATATATATATATATATATATATAAGAGTCGGTTCTTACGACGAGATCGTAATTTTTCGAAGGACGCTTGACACATTTCTGAACGGTAATTAGCACTCATTTTTGTTATAACCAAAATATTGTCGCAGTGTCATCAAAAGGCGAATTCTCCTCGAGCATCAACGTGCATTCTTCAGGATGTGTTTCTATTCTAATGCGCACTTCACTTCCTTATTTATTGATATAGCAACTGGCCGTTTTCTACTTTTTTCTTCGTGGTTTTTTGTTCAGTTTTTTCCCTCTCTTTGCTAGCGGTGCACTCTCAGGGGAGCTGGGTATGTATATCATTGATTTATTAACACATTAAATAGAAATATTACTATCCACTGTATATACATATATATCTTCTGTGATCTCAAATACCGTTCGTAAAGAATTCGCACTGTGCACATAAAACATCGGCACGTGACGTACGAAGAGATTAGAAGACGTGAATATAATGTAGAATACTATCAAGTCTTCCAATGGTAACTGGGGTTACATAGAATTCGCGTATCTTCTGTGTCGTTGTGAATATGAAGCTCATGAAGACTGAGAGGTAATAAATACATCGTTACACTCAGGATGCCTTTGTATATGAATAATAGATCACAAAATTCACATTATCTCCAAACAACAATTAAGTACTTTGTTAGTTTCTTAGTTCAAAACCAGATAGCAAAGTTAATAAAAATCGGCCACCCATTCGCACAGGGTTTTAATAAGCGTTCACCATGGTTTCAATAGATTTAAATCCGTCTTCGTTAGAGGTTCTAAACTGTTAACTAAAAACTGATAAATATGCGAACAAGAAAACTGAAGTGGCGATTTTTTAATATTACACAAGGAGGCTAATGAAACTTTCATAATTCTAAAGGGGCTTTGCTATAGATGTGCACAAACAAAAATAGTTTGTGTACGGTGCCGATAAGAGTTTTTAAAGAAAGTGGATGTTTTCATGTCTAAGGAGGTATTAACGACTGGAAGACGACAGGCGGAGAAACGTGTACCAGGCTACCATGAGGGCCATCTAGCGGTAGACGGGTGGAACATTGAGTTCGACCGTGTAGTCGGCAGTTGAAATCAACATTTCTCGGTGACTGAATAACGCTATTACTTGACGTCGCTATTTCGCATATTATATTGTCATCTGCTGCTTCTGCCAGAGAGCCGGCCGCGGTGGCCCAGGGGACTAAGGCGCTCCAGTCACGGTCTGCACGGTCACTACGGTCGGGGGTTCGAATCCCCCCTCGGGCATGGATATTTGTGCCGTCCTAGTTGGTAAGTAGTTCATAAGTAGTTTGTAATTTTAGGGACTGATGACCCCGTAGTTAAGTCCCATAGACTTTACACACATTTGAACATTTTGATCTGCCAGAGAATTGAAGGTAGTTCCTAATTTTTGATTACTTCATTTTGAGTAGTGAAAACTACTTAACTACATACTTCCCTTTTTTTATATGGAAATGCAGGATTCAGGCAGGAACTAAGAACGTACCTTCCAATAAATTGCAGTTACATAAAAATAGTGAGTGTCATTACTTTAACACAATGGGGTTGAGTTTCGACCAGAGCCAATACTAGTTTTTATTAAAATAAAGATCCCTGTAATGAAGATTGGCTGACAATCCATGTAGTTTTACTGAAGATTTAAATCATTTTGACATTCCCTTAATAGTGCTATTTATTTTAATGAGTTTTTTGCAAATTGTGTAGTATTTCTGACGGACTGGTTTAAACCTGTTGAAACCATGGTAAAGGTTTGTTCAAACCGCTATTTGTGCAGCTGGCTGCAGAGGTGGAACCAAGTAAGCTTTTTCTTGTGTAAAAATATCGCAACTTCATCCCAGGTGCGTAATGTACGCACATTAACGCACTGTTAGAATGCCATCGTTTAAGTGCTACTAAGACTAATGGCGTATGCGTTATTTCCGATCTTCATTATGATAATGACAACCAGGCAAATGTACGTGAATCTGTAGGAACTAGTGTTACAGAACGAAGCGCATTACATTTATCATTGCTCTCACCTGCACATTTGCATCGAAACGTCCACACCACAATGTTTCTCCGCAAGTTGGAGACTGAAACAGTAGACTAATGGAAAATGGAGTCGGTTGAAAACTCTGCCGTTAAATAACTGCGAATTCCTGGCTTACAGGAGGTTGTTACTCGTGTAAGAGGAGCCGTGAATGCGAGGCCCATTCCCTTGGGGCCGGCGAAACAGCCTTAATGCGACTAGGGGGGTATAAATCCGGCGCGGCGGTTAAAACGGCTTTTCGCCCGGAGCGCCGTCAATGACACACTGCCTCCCGTTTTGCTCGTATTCCAGAGCAGCGTCTTATCTAAAGAGGCGGCGGGGCGGTTCCTGGGAGCTGGCTCCTAAAATGTGTAGCAGCCGTAAAGACCCCCAATGGACCCTCTTTGCTGGAAAAAAATCTCTCTCTCTCTCTAACTAAATCTGCCCCTCGCCATTTTGTATCGAATTCGTGAAATTAATTCCCGTCGTACAGACGTCTTAATAGTGAACTCTGGACAATCTTTCTGTCTCGTAATCCCTCGCAATAAAGAGGAAAAAACCTTTTCCTAAATGATAGAACAATGTCTGCCCACGTAGCCAGAAGCATGCGAGCGAAAAGGTTAACTGCCTTAAAGCCTGTGAGGACGATGCTAAACATGTTTTTTTTCAGGTGTTTAGTGTCCATCCGAAGCCTTCGATTGAAGATCAAATGGGATTTTCAAAAAAAAAAAAAAAAAAAAAAAAAAAAAAATCAACTGTTTGTAGAGTCTATGGGACTAAACTACGGGGTCATCATAAACTACGGGGTCATCAGTCCCTAAGCTTACAAACTACTTATGAAATAGCTACGACTAAGGACGGCACAAATATCCATGCCCGAGGGGGGATTCGAATACCCGACCGTAGTGGCAGTGCAGACCGTGACTGAAGCGCCTCAGTAAATGGGATTTTGACAGAATAATTACGATGATATGGGGAGAAGGGCAGCATTTGGTCACCAGAAAAGTTAAATATCCTAATGAAATACGCACTCTCAGCTTAGTGGGCTATATGAAATATGTATTTTACAAAATTTACATATTGATTTCGTTCCTATTGATGGCTCATCAGTGCAGATTGTAAGTCGTAACGACTCATGTACTTTGCATAAAATAATTTATGGTCTCAAATTACAAAAAACTTGTCGTGTACCAGGAAGATCTTTTTAGTTATTTTATGGATCTCATCATAAAATGTTTTATGAAAAGTACATGAGTCTTCATGACTTAACAATCTGCACTGATGATGATCCATCATGGGAACGAAATCAATATGTAAATTTTTGTAAAATAGGTATTTCTTATCGTCCACCAAGCTGAAACTCCTTATTTTATTGTAGTATTGTGGTGGGCTGGGACAATCTCCATTTTGGAATTGAATATTCTAGTTCATATTAAGGGTAACCTGGATAAGTGGACCGAAGTTATAGTACGGATGAAAAACACCAAAAACTATTATCTTCTCTGACGTGAGCTACATTTTTCTCAGTCAATTAATTAAACGCCTCATTAGCCCCTCAGTGCACTTCAGGTAATTCAGAATTTGAAAAATGTTAGAATACACACATCGTACAAAACACAACTTAGCCAGCTATCCAGAATTTCGGATGCTGGTTGTAGGAAATGGGTTGGATCCGATGCGTTTTGAACTCTAAAGAGAGTATAAACGCATACCGCGTCTCACTCACAGGCAAATGGGAACTTTGTAGTACTCCAGGGGAGAAAACGTTTATCACACCTTGTTCATACGCAAACTTTCGTACAATTTGTGTGCAGTAACTCTATTAATCTTAGACTATATGAATTGTTGTCAATTTGTCCGTACCAGGCACCTGAGTATCACCAGAAATCATAAAATATTCGTAGATTGATAACTTTTCTTTGATACATTCTTAGCGAGAAAGAAGTAATTGTTTCTCAAAATGTTGATACTTCTAAAATAATTAATACACATAAGAATCTTATGAAACCTCAATAAAACCTTCGAACTTTCTTGTACCTGATTAGCCGATGAAATTAGTATCTGAAATAATCGTAGATGTCTCGAAAATATGATAGTAGGAGGTCAATATGTTTGCACAGATAGACGCATGGTTGCTATCCGTAATAGTTACTTCGTTGGTTTAACAATGGCGGACGAATATATTCTCTGCGTTGTTTCTTGCCAGTAGAACATTTCGTCTTTGTTACTGCCACACTCATTTCATAAGATGCCGTTCTCTAGCCTTACCTGATCGATCTACTAACAGTAGACTCTAAGTGATTTACCAAGCAATCTTTTAGAAACATTCTCAGTATACCCTAATTAAAATGCGCGCACATGATGCGGATTTGCGCTATGATTCCGAAATGGAAGAGTCCTGAGTTTTAGAACAACTGTTACTTACGCCCTCGCCTTTTCATCGAAAATGCGACAGCTTCAATAAACACTGCATAACAAAGACAATGAAGACCTGGGTGAAGAGAAACCGATGTCTTAGACGGTATGTGATGCTAAGTAACTACATAATGAAGGTAAATTTACAAAGAACGTGGCTTATCAGTACTTGGCTTTTACCGCCTCTGGCCTGAATTTAGGTACTAATTCCGTTGGATCGAGCTAGGTGACACAGTGGTTTCGCATTTGGGAGGACGGTGGTTGCAATCCACATCGGGCCCTCCAGTTTTAGGTTTTCCGTGATTTTCCCTAAGTCACTCCAGGCAAATGCCGAGATAGTTCCTTTGAAAGCGTACGTTCGATTTCCTTCGCTATACTTCCCTAGATGATCCGAGCTTGTCTTCCGTTTTTAATGACCATGTTGTAGAAGGAACATAAAACTCTTTATCTTCCTTCCTTCCTTCCTTCCTTATCCTGTTGGGAAGTGTGTCATCTGTCATGAAGTTGTTATTCTCTCCTGAAGCAAACTAGGCCACACCCGTTGTAACAGTTCCTACGTATCCCGAACTTTGGAAGGGGAAACTTGAAGTACGAGCTGGTTGTACACATGATTGATGAGGAGCGAGATCTGTGTGTGTTACTGCGTGCGGGTGTACATCTTCACCGCTCTAACAGTTCATACAGGCACGTCCCACCCTTGTTCTTTTGAAAAAGACATAACATTCCAGTTTTGTGGGAAGTACACATAAACATTCGCAGACTACGCTATTCTGGAATGTTGCAGAAGCGCGATTCATCGCTGAAGACAATGCGACGCCATTCATCAACAGTCAATGCTTCTCGTTCACAGCACCACTCCATAGGCAGACATTTCTGTTTTGTTGACGGAATTCCTATACCTGGGGACGGTGATACTATGGTGTTTGTCTGTGAAGATTGTTATAGGAAAAACCAAATATTCAAATGTTTGTGAAGTTATGGGACCTAATTGCAGTTCTCATTGTGCCCTAAACTGGCAAATTACTTTAAATAAATTAATATTCACAGAATATATGACATCAAATGCGATTGGGCAAACCTGAAAGAGTGTACCCAGCCAGGATTCGAACCCGGGTCTCCTGCTTTCTAGGCAGTTGCGCTGACCCCTACACCACTGGGGACACAGTGATCGCCGCGCCTGCAAGGACTACGCCTCCCGTCAGATACAAATTCCCAGCTTCGCCCTACCCACAGTGCTCAAACTCGTAGGCGTGCTTAGGTAGTCGTTGCAGGTGCGGAGATCACTGTGTCCCCAGTGGTGTAGGAGTCAGCGCAACTGCCTAGAAAGTAGGAGACCTGGGTTCGAATCCCGGCTGGGTACACACTTTCCGCTTTGCCCAATCGCAGTTGATGTCATATTCTGTGAATATTAAATAATAACAGCTGCAGGATCAGAAGCGACGTCTGTTCTTTCGGAACAGACGCCACATGTATATATTTAAAATAACTTATCCCAAGAACACATGCACACACACGGGGACACTATGTTTAAAAAGATAAGATTATAAAACGGCACTTCAGTTTTCGGGATCACGTATGGATATTATGATGCATTACAGGAGGAGCAGTGTGCCACTTTTGCCCACTTTAGGTTACGGTAGTAACACTAAAAGTGCGCATTTGCGATCGCCTTTTGACAGCTCGAAATTTAAATGAAAATAGTGGCTTAACCGTTCGTCGGTCACGAAAATTGAATAAACATGTTTGTAGAGGAGAAAAATCTCTAAAACTTTGCTCTTTTGTCATATCTCACATCGTTTCAAATGTTCAAATGTTTGTAAAGCTTATGGGACTTAACTACGTGGTCATCAGTCCCTAAACTTACAAACTACTTATGAACTAACCAAGACTAAGGGCGGCACAAATATCCATGCCCGAGGGGGGATTCGAACCCCCGACCGTAGTGTCCGTGCAGACTGTGACTGGCGCGCCCCAGACCACTCGGCCACTGCGCTCTGCAATAGGCTGGTAATAGTAAAAATAGGCCGTTGTGAAGACCTTTTGATAGCAGGATATTCAATTGCAAATAACGCCTTAACCGTTCATCTGAGACAAAAATTGAAGAAACGTATTAGTAGAGGAGAAAATTCTGTTCAACTTTGCTCTCTTATGTTTCCATAACTCGCACAGTTTCAGAGATATTTTCCAAAAATAACGGGTTTGACACTGTCATTTGATTTTACGTAAACCAGTACAGCCAAAGAAAATAAACTTGAAAAAGAGGACAAACTATCATAGCAAGATGTGTTATTGTTTTAACGGAAAAAGTCAATGAAAATATGGAAGAGATACGAAAGTAACAGTTTAAAGAGGTAAAAGTTCAGAAAAAGTTGTCAAAGATAAACTCAAATATCAAATAATTTTCGCTGTGTCTTAAAATACGGTCATAGCGAATATTACGTGTTGTGTATAGATATTATCACACTAGTAGAGTAGTAATCGTATCGACCATAAACTTTATTAATTACATTTTTATAATTTCGTCCGAAATGTTTGCAAACAATCGTAAAACTATAGGAAAACCTAAAGTGCGCAATAAACCACGCCAGTGCGATGTTTTCTTCTGACGGCTGCAGTCTCCACTTTCGTAAGGCGGGTTGCCTTACGAGGAAATAATAGGCGTTGGATTTTTCGATTTTACAGCAGTCATCTTGGGTTTTCCCTATATCTGTTTTTTTATTCCTTTTCTCCGTAACATCTCGTCCCTCTCCCCTGTATTAGAGCAAACACAGACCCTGATGAAGGCCGACTGCAACAGTGGCCGAAACGTCGGTATATTTATAAAAATGACGATGCAGTCTTATACCCGGAAGACTCGTGCACTGCTATTCAATTTTACGTATAAAGGTAGGGTTTTACTGATTTCTGTGCTCACACCTTCATTACTTTTGTTATGAGGTAGTGTCATTTTCTTTTTCACATTAGAAAGATAACAGTGAGAAAAAATATTAAATTTGGGATCTCAAATCGATTCCATATTTCTGGATTTCCGGAAGGCTTTTGACACTGTACCCCACAAGCGGCTTCTAATGAAATTGCGTGCTTATGAAATATCTCCCCAATTGTGCGATTGGATTCACGATTTCCTATCAGAAAGGACACAGTTCGTTGTAATTGACGGTAAGTCATCGAGTAAAACAGAAGTGATATCTGGCGTTCCACAGGGAAGCGTTATAGGTCCCCTACTCTTCCTTGTGTTTACAAACTATTTAGTAGACAATCTGAATAGCTCCCTTAGACTGTTCGCGGATGATGCTGTCGCTTATCGGTTAGTGAAGTCAACAGAGGATCAAAAGCAACTGCAATGCGATTTAGACAAAATTTCTACTTGGTGCGAATATTGGCAATTGACGCTAAATAAAGAGAAGTGTGAAGTAAAACACATGACCACTAAAAGAAATCCGCTGAACTTCAATTACGCGATAAATCAGTCAAACCTTAAGGTCGTAAATCCTACCAAATACATAGGAGTTACAATTACGAACAACTTTGACTAGAGAGAACACACAGAAAATATTTTGGGGAAGGTGAAGCAAAGATTGTTTCATTGGCAGAATGCTTCGAAGATGCACCAGCTCCACTGCCTACATCAGACTTGTGCGTCTTCTCCTGGACTATTGTTGCCCCTTGTGGGACTCTCACCAGGTGGGACTGACGGAAGACATTGAGAAGGTTCAGAGAAGGGCAGCTCGTTTTGTTTTATCACGTTACGGGGGGGGGGGGGGAGCTTCACGGAAATGTTGCACGAATTGGGGTGGAAATCATTAGAAGATAGGCGTTGTTCATTGCGGCGTGATCTGTTTGCGAAGTTTAAATCATCGACTTTTACTTCTGAATGTGAAAATATTTTGCTAGCACCCACCTACTTAGGGAGACATGACCATCCCAATAAAATAAGAGAAATCAGATCGAAAACTGAACGATTTAGGTGTTCTTTCTTCCCGCGCGCTATTAGACAATGGAACGGTAGATAAAAGTTATGAAAGTGGTTAATGAACCCTCTGCCAGACACTTAAATATGATTTACAGAGTATCTATGTAGAGGTAGATGTGATTGGAGTGCATTACATTTTTCTTTATAGTAATTTCATTATTAAAATTTTTTGTAGTACAGATTATTAAGTTTCTAAGGAAACAAATAAATGTATGAAAACATCAAAAGCCCAAAACAAAAGGCTTGGTGCGGTAGGGATTCCGGAATCTTCCTCAACGAATACACTGTTTGGGGCGGTTTAGCAGCGAGGTTAGCTGCGTCGCTGGTGGTGCAACCCCGTCGGCTTGCTAGCACACGCGGAAGATAAAAGTGAAGTACCTTGTGAGGGCCGGGTGACCGCGCCGTCTACTAGCACCGATTGAATAATTAACGGGCTGGACGAGTACTAACGATCCGGCTGCACGTAGTGCGCGCCGCCACCGCCAGATGTGGCCACTGCCGCCGATCGCGGCGCGCCGCTAGCAGTCTTCCGGCCGGGAAGCGGCTTCAATTAAACTTGCTGGCGGCTAATTGCGTTACGGCCCCAGTGTCTCCTAGTTTGTGGGCGCGCTTAACGTAATTTGCGCGTGTTCCCCGCTTGAGCTGGCTGTAACGGTTTCCCACTTTACTGCTCGGGGTTTCCTTGTCTTTTACGTCGCTGCAGCAGCGTTCGAAATACTACGTAATGCTGCATTTCATTTTGACACATATCGCAAGGATATCCTTGTTTGAGGGCTTTAGCGAAATAAATATTAATCTGGAAATAAACGAACTGTGAAGCTCTAATTAGTTATTAAATTTTGCTCTCCCCCCCCCCCTCCCAGCCACACAAATTCCTACTGCACTCATCATAACGATGTTTTAATACGCTGTCTCTATCTCATCTGTAGTCTTACAGAAACTGGTTTCACAATTTTGGTGATTCCTTATTCACTTGGACTCCTCATCCTCAACTCATACATATTAGGTCGTATTACTGTTTGCCATATTCAAAAGCCGGCCGCGGTGGCCGAGGGGACTGAGGCGCTCCAGTCACGGTCTGCACGGCCACTACGGCCGGGGGTTCGAATCCCCCCATCGGGCATGGATATTTGTGCCGGCCTTAGTCTTAGCTAGTTCATAAGTAGTTTTTAAGCTTAGGGACTGATGACCCCGTAGTTAAGTCCCATAAGTTCTACTAACATTTGAACATTTTGAACCATATTCAAAAGTTGGAACCTCTGCGATGAGCTCAGCAGTTTGGTCCCTTAGGTTCAAAAACGTTTGAAATTAATGTAATACAAATAGGCGCCTTGTGATAAATGTGCACAACACGAAAAACGTGTGTACGTAGTCGGTAAGAGTGGTAAAAGCGGCGTACCGTAGATTTTTCCATATTTATAACTCTGCTGTTGGTTTTCCTATCACGTATGTAAATCTCCAGCAGTAAAAATGAGTGAACATCAAAAACTGAAGTGCTTCCAACTTCTGTCCTGCGTAACAGTCGGGTGCTGTGGTAAAAACGCCACACGAAAATAACAATGTTTCGTGAAATGGCATTCTACAAACGTTTCATGTTCAAATGTTCAAAAGTTTGTATAGTTTATGGGACTTAACTACGGGGTCATCAGTCCCTAAACTTACAAACTACTTATGAACTAGCTAATCCTAAGGACGGCACAAATATCCATGCCCGAGGGGGGATTCGAACCCTCGACCGTAGAAACGTTTCATGTATATGCAGTAACACGCGCATACAGGACAGCTACAATGTCAGAACGGCTAGGTCGATGATGTTAACAGTGGAAATAAAAAAGTAACGAAATCCGTAAATGGCGTTGTTTGTGGTGTTTAGTTTACTTTTCTGTAAGCCCGAGGGAGGACTCGAACCTACTGCAGGAACGGCCGCGGAGTCCGTAGCATGAGCATTTCGCGCGGCAGAGAGTGATAAGAGGTGTAGATGAACAGCATGTAGAATACCAGTCCTTTTATCGAGGGCAATTATACGTTGTATGCTCCAGAGTCCATAAACTGTCTGAAGTTTGTGTTTATGCAGAAAAAAGACAAACACACACAGTTTCAATCCACTGTTTTTACAATATATATGATTTTCGCAGTTAACTTCTTATTTCTGTCCTTTCCATTCCACAATGCCAAAAGAACCCAAAGCAGGGTACTGGTGTGACTGATCTATTTTCAGAGTGATTCGGATCGTAAGGATAATTAGTTCATTTACTTTCTCGTGCATTTCCTGTGATAATGCACCACAGCGAGGAGTGGTCGGGCCTACCCGGTAGTTTTAGTTGTAGAACACGCGCAGTACCTTCGATCAGCTGAACTTCCCGCCTGTACACCGGAGGTAACGGCAGCTAATTCCGCAAACGACTTCTCATGCATAATTATGCAAAGGCTGCTAGGAAGCCAGACGTGTAAACAGTAATTTCCTTAAACAGTGTCTTGTGTTCACAGCGTGCGCCGGTTCTCTTTGTGTTGGATTTGAGTAACAGTTGCTGCTAAACGCCCAAGTAAACTTGCCATGTGCTGTATATTATGTAAGAATTTCAGACGGAAATTTCTGTTGACATGGGAACCGAGAAATAATTTTCCTGTGACTTATATACGACGTGTACCTCAGTCCAAACAAGGCAAGGAAGTGTAATGTGTTGTATCAAAACAGGCTCCGTTTTTGAGACAAAGATCATTCTAACTGAACATAGCCAAATTATTTTCCATTGCTTTAGTTATGTTATACGGAGTATATCCTGGAATACTATAACGCCAACTGTCGGGGAACCTAACAAAGACAAATAATGTGATTAGTGTTATTGGAATCGGCTGAAATATATCCTGACCGGCAAAGTAAAGATATTGACTGAGTTATCTTGTACCTACTTCACGATTCATACTTAAAAAAATCACCAGTGTCTTTGAAATATTCATCATCGAAATGAATGCTGATGCATAAACTGATATTATACACAATTCGTATTTCTAAGTTTGTCCCTCTTCGAAAAATTCTCGTTAAGAAATCAACATCTAGTTGAGCAATATAAATATTTGTCTCTTTAGAACCCCTAAAAGCCTGTAACAAGAGTTCTTAATCACTCTGTGTATTTGTCATATTTAGTGGCATCATGCAAGCCGAAACTGCTTGGTCGTGTTAATAAATTTCATGTCCTGGTCCATAATCATTTGTTCGCGCCTGTCTTTCAAAATAAGTCTTCTACACCCGTGGTATGAATCGGAATTAACATCTGATAGACCTGTTTTCAGCAATATAAATATGTTTTCCACGAACGATACTTCGGACAACATGTGAATGTGGCAATATGCCGTTCATATGTTGTGCATGGGGTGAGAAATATTTGTTTAGCTTGTTTCTATGATAAGTTTCTCCCTACTTGCTTGAGAACGCTGACTAAAATACGACCAGTAATTGGAATTACATGGTAATATAGAAGTTTTTTATTTTATTCCTAATTTTTGTTTTTGCACTGTATAGAAGGATGGAAAAGCTGGTAGAAGCCGACCTCGGGGAAGATCAGTTTGGGTTCAGGAGAAATGTAGGAACACGGGAGGCAATACTCACTTTACGGCTTATCCTAGAAGATAGATTAAGAAAAGGCAAATCTACATTTCTAGCTTTTGTAGATTTGGAGAAGGCTTTTGACAATGTTGATTGGAATAAACTCTTTAAAGTTCTGAAGCAAGCAGGAGTAAAATATAGGGAGCGTAAGGTTATTTACAACTTGTACAAAAACCAGACAGCGGTTGTCAGAGTTGAAGGACATGAAAGGGATGCAGTGGTAGGAAAGGGAGTAAGACAGGGTTGTAGCCTTTCCCCAATGTTGTTCAATTTGTACATTGAGCAAGCTATAAAGGAAAGCAAGGAGAAATTTGGAGAAGGACTTAAAGTTCAGGGTGAAGAATTAAAAACATTGCGTTTTGCCGACGACATAGTGATTCTGTCAGATACAGCAAAGGACCTGGAAGAGCAATTGAACGGAATGGACAGTGTGCTGAAAGGTGCATATAAGATGAACATTAACAAGAGTAAAACTAGGGTAATGGAGTGCAGTGTAAGAAAATCAGGTGATGCTGAAGGAATTAGATTAGGTAACGAAACAATAAAGGAGGTAGATGAGTTTTGTTACTTGGGCAGTAAAATAACAAATGATGGTCGCAGTACAGATGATATAAAATGCAGAATGGCAATGGGTAGAAAGGCGTTTTTGAAAAAGAGAAATTTGTTAACATCGAACATTGATTTAAGCCTAAGGAAGTCCTTTCTGAAGTCATTTGTATGGAGTGTTGCCTTGTATGGGAGTGAAACATGGACGATAAGCAGTGTGGACAGAAAGAGGATAGAGGCTTTTGAAATGTGGTGCTACAGAAGAATGCTGAAGATTAGGTGGGTGGATCGCGTAACTAATGAGGAGGTACTGAACCGAATTGGGGAGAAAAGAAATTTCTGGCATACCTTGACTAAAAGAAGGGATAGATTGGTAGGACACATTCTTAGACATCAAGGAATTGTGAATTTAGCGTTGGAGGGAAGTGTGTGGGGTAAAAATCGCAGAGGGAGACCAAGAGACGCGTATAGTAAGCAGATTCAAGTGGATGTGGGTTGTCGTTCTTATGAGGAGATGAAAAGGCTTGCTCAGGATAGAGTAGGGTGGAGAGCTGCATCAAACCAGTCTCCGGACTGAAGACCATAACAACAACAACATCGAAAATAAAAAGGCTGTAAACAGATACATACTTAATTGAATATTAACAAAATTTCACGGTGCTCTTTCAAAATAAATCAAGGTAAGGTAATGCAAAAATGAGTATATTATCAACTGTATCGGAAAAAAGAATAACAAAAAATTGCTATGATGGAGGACAGTCTAAGCCCTGGACCACTCGACCTCTGACGGTGCTCGGAAAATTAATAATGTTCACGAGTACCCAAACTGCAGCATGAAAACACATATCCGTTAATTACTCCATCATTAAATTTTGACTCCATATATATTAGTAAAAATGCTTTTCTTTAGGCGCTCTTCCGATGTATAGCATTTAAAACGCGATTTTCCCTTATCAACTTTGACCTCGATTTTTGAAGACCTACGGAGTGCCCAGCCTATATTTAACATAGAGAGTCTATGAAAATTTAATCAACATCGGTGACCCTCATTTGAGACCCTTTCCTTGTAAGGTTGGAAGAACCCTTTGACGCTGATCTGTATGGTGACAACTATCTGCCTGCAGATAGTAATCAGTTGGCTTCCTATGAACTTCATGTCCCAACACATCAAGGAAGGGAAGGCAAAGAATTATTTTCCACCTCCATGGTGAAACGGATGTTGGGGAGGCTTGAATTTCTTTTACGCAAAAAAATTATTTAAATTATCACTACTATGAGACCAAACAACAAAAGTAACGACTACATATATATATATATTTGTGCCGTCTTTAGTCTTAGCTAGTTCATAAGTAGTTCGTAAGTGTAGGGACTGATTACCCCCCTAAAGTCCCATAAGCTCTACATATATTTGATTAAATGAAGTCGTGGGCAGGGTGCCTCGTCGTGTGCAGACTTTCATTCATGCGGTGGGTGGTGCATATCTTTACCGAATGAGATTGATACACGATAGGCTTGCCTCAAGAAAATGGGTTTTACGTTCTGTTTGAACACAAAAGAAGTGATTTGTTGGTTTATGTTTGTGAATAAATCGGAAGATGCTGGAACAGTCTGTGCGTGTACTGCCGGTTCATAGTGTCCGACGGGCACAACATTTCGACCATCAGACATGTCGCCATCGTCAGGTGCGCTGACGAACTGAGGTCCTGTGGGCGGATACGCCGGGGGAAACTGAAGAATAATCATTTATTACCAATGCTTCGTCATTGACCAGTTGGAACTGGACGGACTGCGTCAAGATTACATTTTAAACAATTACAACACTACACTGAAAGTAATAATTAACACACATGCATAGTGCGATCTTTCCTAGTTAATTTCCTTTCCAGACCATGGTGTACCGCAATCAGTGACAATAAATATTCCTTCAGTAAAAAAACCGTCTTGATTGCAAATTGTTTTATTCCTTATTTAATGACGCCTTTCGCCCTTTAGCAGGGCATCTACAGATTATCTGCGAGACAGAATTTACACAAAATTACAAGGCGGAATTACAAAATGGGGATAATAGCACATGGGCTTATTTCGTGTTATACTGTCTTCTTAACACAAAATAAGCCCATGTCCCATTAGCCCCGTTTTGTAATTCCGCCTTGTAATTTTGTGTAAATGCTGTCTCGCAGTTAATCTGAGGATGCCCTGCTTAAGGGCGAAACGCGTAATTAAATAAGGAATAGAACAATTTGCAATCAAGACGGTTTTTACTGAAACAAAGCTAATTTGCTGTCAGTGGAGAATTCGAGAAGTTTAACAGCTCCACCATTATCTAGTGATCCAATGTCACTGAGGCTAGATGCCATTCTGTGTTTTGTTTTCATTTATTTTCATTTTATTAGCATTAAACCATTCCTTGGCTTCGTTGAACATAACATTAGCTTGGCGCATCGCCAGTATGTCATTCTTTCCACTAAAAACAGCGTTGTGTCATCTGCAATCTGCAAAATGAATCCATTTGAGCTTTTGTCATTAACAAAAATTAGAAATAACAGAGGCCCTAGTACAGATGCTTGTGGTACACCATATTGCACTTCACATGAGACTACTGCTTTAACAGACACGGCCTGACGTCTGTCAGATAGGAATTGTGGGTTGCCAGGGTAGCCCTCCAATCCCGTAGGATTTTAGTTTGCTAGAGAAACCTTTTGACAATGTAGACTGGAATACACTTTCCAAATTCTGAAGGTAGCAGGGATAAAATAAAGGGAGCGTAAAGTTATATTCAACCTATACAAAAAAAAGCAGATAGCGGTTATTAGAGTCGAAGGGCAAGAAAGGGACGCATAGGTTGGGAAGGGAATAAGACAGTGTTGTAGCCTTTCCCCAATGTTGTTCAATCTGTACATTGAGCAGGCAGTGAAGGAATGGAAGGAGAAATTTGAAGAGGGCATTAAAGTGCACGGAAAAGAAATAAAAACATTGCGGTTTGACGATGACATAGTAATTCTGTCACAGACTGCAAAAGATCTGGAAGAGCAAATGAATGTGATGGACAGTGTCTTGAAAGGAAGATATAAGATGAACATTAACAAGAGTAAAACGAAGGTAATGGAATGCAATGTTAGAAAATCAGGCGATGCTGAAGGAATTAGATTAGGTAATGAGACAATAAAAGTGGATCAGTTTTGTTATTTGGGTAGCAAAATAACTTCTGATGGCCGAAGTAGAGAAGATATAAAATGCGGAATGGCTATGGGAAGAAAAGCGTTTCTAAAGAAGCGAAACTTGTTAACATCCAATATTAATTTAAATGTTAGGAAGTCCTTTCTGAAAACATTGCCGCGGTGGATTAGCCGAGCGGTCTAAAACGTCTCGCTGCGGAGCGCGCGGCTGCTCGCCGTGGAGGTTCGAGTCCTCCCTGGAGCATGAGTGTGTGTGTTTGTACTTAGGTTAGTTTACCTAGGTTTAAGTAGTTTGTAAGCTACGAACTGATGACCACGCAGTTTGGTCCGATAGATCTACAAACATTTTTTTAAAAGCATTTGTCTGGAGTGTAGCATTGTATGGGAGTGAAACGTGGACGATAAGGAGTTCAGACAAAAAGATGATAGCTTTTGAAATGTGGTGCTACAGACGAATGATGAAAATTAGACGGTTATATCACGTAACTAATGAGGAGGTGCTTAACCGAATCGGGGAGAAAATGACTTTCTGGCATATCCTGAGTAATAGAAGGGATAGATTGGTCGGACACATTCTGAGACATCAAGGAATTGTCAACTTAGCATTAGAAGGAAGCGTGTGGGGTAAAAATCGTAGAGAGAGACCGAGGGACGAATATAGTAAGCAGATTCGAAAGGATGTAGGTTGCCAAACGTATTCTCAGATGAAGAGGCTTGCACAGGACAGGGTAGCGTGGAGAGCTGCATCAAACCAGTCAGCGGACTGAAGACCATAACAACAACAACAACAACAAGTAGGATCTTATGTGGGATGCAATAAAAGGCTTTACTAAGATCACAAAGTGCAATGGCTACAGACTCTCTTTCATCAAATGCTTGGTTTATTTTCATAATCAGGTCTAGAACTGCTGTTGACGTGGACTTACCCTTCAAATGTTTGTACAGCTTATGGGACTTAACTACGGGGTCATCAGTCCCTAAACTTACAAACTACTTATGAACTACTTACGAACTAGGACGGCACAAATATTCATGCCCGAGGGGGGATTCGAACCCCCGACCGTAGTGGCCGTGCAGACCGTGACTGAAGCGCCTCAGTCCCCTCGGCCACCGCGGCCGGCGGACTTACCCTTCCGGTTACCATGCTGCGCATTGGAAGATGATGATCTTTATAAATACCAATTCAGTGCCATACAGTACAGAACTTGTGTATGGTGGGTAGGCAGAGCTGCGCTGCCTTCTGCAGTCGGAGAGTCGGGGCTGGTGCGTCACGGCGCTGGCCCGCGGCTCCGTTTATGGGCGGCGTCCTCTGCCGCGGACGGCCGCGACGCCGATATGGCGGCAGTCGGCGTTTCCTCACAGCTGGCGCGGGAGCTGGAATTGGAGCCGAGCCGGAAAAACACGGCGCTCGTGCGAGAGCGGGCGGTCTTGCGGCGTGTTAGGAATGCCCGTGCTCAGCCCACAGACACGCGGGGTCGTCACGCTGCCGCTGTTGCGTACACACCACCGTGTGCTGGCGACACGCCGTTGCGAAATTATGCTCTCATAGTCCGGTCCACATCGCAGGGAAACTAAGTATAAAGTGCTGACGGTTCTCCAGTCAGTCTAACAAGGAAAGTTCTTGGGCTCGAACAAACACATATACACCAAAATCGTATGAGAGATAATTCCACTAGTGATACTCCCGCATCTGCGTGTGCCTTGCCACATTGCACTTTGACCTGTCGGTTCGCCAGTAGGGATGGTGCAGTGTGCCTCCGAAGTTGCGTTTTGTGATGTTATTTGTGTGGTGAAGCGTCAGATGGGGCGGCGATTGGCAATCAATCCTGCTAATGTATTGCGATTGGTTGAGATGAAGTTACGAAGGACTCCGTGAAGATGGTATTAGTGTAGAAGATGAATCATCTGCATGCTTTCTCGTATCTGTTATGGTACAGAAATATGAGCATAAGTTAGATACTGTTGTTACAAACTCATAATAATGATAATATGGACGATAATGACGAACAACTCATTGCAAGCGGTAGTGCTACGGTAAGTGCAGCAAGAGGCGATGGAAGCAGTGGCAGTGAATACCAATAGTCTTTCACGAAGAAGGTTAAAGTTGCAACTATCATCACGGGTTTTGATGACAATTCGCTAGAGAACATGTACTATGATTATTTCAAAAGTTAAAGTTAACATATTTGCATTACGTATGGCGTCTACAATTACATCTACAGTGCTATCTAGAGCAACGTTGCAGAGCTTTGCAGAAAAACGACACCCACCAGCACATTCAGGTGTACGTAGAGATCCTGTAACCAAACGTTCATACAGATATGTTTGTTCGAGCCCAAGTACTTTCCTTGTAAGATAAATGTGGAATGTCCACAATATCGAGAACGAAAGGTTAAGTCCCTCGTACTCGACTAGAATAATCCCAGCGGTGTGGCATTTTTGCTTTGTATGAAAACAATTTGGGCCGATTAGGTTCTACAAACTATGACAAAGTCCGGTGAATAGTTCTATAACGTTAACGTAGATAACTATCAAATACGAGGCGCGTCCAGAAAGTAAGTTCCGTTTGGTAATAAAATTGTACACAGATACAGAAGAAATTTTTATTGCACAAAATTCTACAACTCTTAAACTACTTTTCCATATAACTGCCGAAATTTTGTAGGCATTTGGCATAGCATGGCACCAGGTTTTGTATAACTTTTTCTTAGAAATCTGCCGCCTGTGTCTTCAACCAGTTGGAAACAGTTTCTTTCAGCTCATCGTCATTGGTGAAGTGATGACCGCCAAGGAAAGACTTGAGATGTCCTGGATCTTCTCATCAATCGCGTGAACCAGTTCTTCTGTAACCAAAGGTGGACGCCCACTTCGTTCTTCATCGTACACATCACTAAGCCCGCCATTGAACTGTCGGACCCATCTTCTCACCATCGAATCACTCATCGCATTTGGTCCATTAAACATCGCAAATTTGCCGATAAATTTCACTTGGTTTCACTTTTCTCTCATTCAGAAACCGAATCACCGACCTGATTTCACAGTCTGCGGGATTTTCAATCGACGCCGACATTTCAAACAAGCACAACAAAGCGTACGTAACTGACAGCGATCTCCAAATGGCGCACGTTCTTCTCGTTGATACACATTGTCTACAGCGCATGTGCGGAACTGCAGTCGCAGCGCTGCAGCGGAGATAAATTGAAACGGAACTTACTTTCTGGACGCGCCTCGTAATACAGTTAGGTATTAAACATGAGAGGCATTGATTTAAATTTTATGCTGTGGCTGGTATTCGAACTTGGGACCTCCTACTTACTAGGTAGGCGCTTTAGACCGCTCAGCTAACACAGCCTTGTAGCCAAAGCAACTACACGGACTGTCTTAAAGCACGTCTCCCTCCACATTACATACTTTAATTCTGCCTCAAGCTCCCTGTGAAATGCGGAATTGTATTAGTTGTTGATATTTATATCACCTCGGCCTGAGGAACAAGGCGGGATAGTTCTTATTCGCATTCTCTGCTTGGGTGCTATTCCAATGTCGGAGAGTCCTTGCAGTTTGTTACGCATTTCACAGGGAACATGAGGCAGAATCAAAGTATGTGGTGAGGAAGACGTGATTTAAGACAGTCCGTGTAGTTGCTTTGGCTACAAGACTGCGTTAGCTGAGTGGTCTAAAGAACCTATCTAGTAAGGAGGAGGTCCCAGGTTCGAATCCCGGCCACAGCATAAATTTTAATTCAGTGCCTCTCCTTATGTTGAATACCTTTTGGTATAACGAGACAATGTTGTCTCAAGGAATTGTATTATTTGTTGATATTTAAATACAGTTAGCTTTCTGTCCTTCGAAATAGTCAATTCTCATAATTATAGGTCTGCGCGGATGCGGATTTCCGCAGTATTTTTTACTTTGAGGATAAAATTGTGAGCGACGCGCTTATCCGCGTCTTACGTGCTGATAAAGAGCGAGTTATCTGCCCAGTACCTGAAACAAATAGTTACTCTGTGCCAATACGTCTGTCGAAATGTTAGCTGAAAACTTCAAGCCTGTGGACATTCTTGGAATCCTTGCAAGGCCCAGCTAGTCCGGAAAGACTGTTGTCCTCATCCCGTGGCCACAGCGGACGTAGCTGTACCCGAGGGACCTGGGCCTTTTATTTCCGACGTTTTTTACGCACTTGAGTTCCAGGGTGCGGCTATAATTTTACACTTATGGCTATAAAACTGGATTACGGTATGTGCTCAAATCTCCTGTTGGTATGGAGCACAATTATTGCTGGTAACATTTAGTGTGTTCACAGCAGAGTTCATAGGCATTAAGAGTCCTCTATTTTATTAATCTGGCTTTCCTTTATTAGGTTTTAATATGCTCACTTAATGATCAGCCTGCAGGCTGTGGACCGATGCTATTCTTCACGCCGCTTGCTCCCCGCTATCCATGACCTCTCTGATCTTAGTTGCTAAGTTTTCTCCCTCAGGGTTCCAGGTCGTGTGGGTATGTTGGGGAATGACGTGACTGACCGTTTGTTTAGAGGAGCATTTACTTACCCCGTTTGCTTTGACGATCCCAGGTGCGGACTTGTGGGCTAATATCAAATCTCTCTTCGCACAAATGTAGACTGAAAATAAAATCCGTGGTAAGTGCCAAAAATTTTGTTTTATTGTGAAAATGTGGGCTACATGCCTAACACTACTCAGTATGAAGCGGGCTATCTGTTATTCAATGTGGAAGTAGTTCTAATGTTTCTCACAAGAATGTCCGACGATCTATGTGCCACCTGTTTTGAAGTAAAATCTGGGCTATGTGCCAGTGGCCAGAGGTGCACGTGAGCTTTGTTATTACTGTTTGAGTTGAGGTTCCATCGTGGAGCAAGCAGTAACTATTCATTTTGTGCTTTTTCTACGATAGAAATGGTAAATAAGTTTAGAGCAGAAGTGAAGTCCTACAAGAAAAGCCGGAATGTGACAGTGCCTGAGAAACAACCTCCACCTGTTGCAGTAGGTTTAAATATCTCTATAACATCATAGACCTAGGTTGGCATTTATTAATAGCTCAAAGTTGTATTCCTTCGGCTTTTAATGTCGCAGTTGTTTGTGTATGCGTTTTTGTTCTGAGTGCAAAGCAGTGAAAAACAGGTTATTAGACGCAGTGTGTACACTTGTAATGGATTTCTTTTATGTAGGTTTCACGCCGATGCCCATATCTCTGGAGAAGCATTGCCTTCAAACAAAACTAAATATCTTCACTCAGTTTTATGAACTAGGAGATAACGTCAAGCAAAATTTACATCTAATGGGAAACATAAGTATTAAACGTAGGTGACATGGGTCGTACACAGATTAGACAGAATGTATAAGACAAACCAGTGTGTTTCATACGATTCCTGATGGCAAAGGTGACAAAAACAAATGTGCAAGCAAACATTTATGGAAATCCATGGCATCACAAAGCATAGGGTTGAAACACTGGTTAAATCGAAAAATCGTTGGTGACGTTACGTACGTTGGGGAATAAAACCAACGAGAAGAAGTACACAGGTGATGATGCACAGCGTGTAGTTGAATGCACAGCAATTTTCCCCCAAGAGGAAAGACATTACACAAGGGCCAAAAGTTCACTTATGTGTTTAAGCCTAGATTTGAATGATCAGAGAATGTATGACGCCTTTGTTGGCCTTCATCCAGACCACAAAGTCCAATACAGATTTCCATTTACTCGAATTTCGGACATAGCTCGGTTTTTACAGTATAGGGTATTGCACATAGCCCGGTAATTATAGTAGAGGGTATGGCACATACCCCTATCCTTATTTTTAATCATGAAAATATTTTTTTCATAAAGATAAAAATTGAATGGTCAGTTCAACTGTAATAAGTCTTTAAAGATTAATGGTAGACACAAATTGAGGCGAAAAAATTGCACATAAAGACAAACTATTCATTTTAGGAGGTTTTTTGCGTTGTACTCAAAACATTCATTTTGGCACTTAGCACGGATTTTATAGTCAGTCTACAAGTGTGGAAAGACATCTCGAGCGCTACCGCAAGAAGTAACAAACTCCATGCGATCAAGGAAACTGCTGCAGACTGGCGATCTTCATTCCGCTTGTAATACTGCGCTCTTTAACCTAACCAGGTGTTGGAGTGATTGTTAATGTTTGGGGCCGCTTTTAAAGTTTCACTCGCGTTGTAATATTACGGGGAAGTATTTTGGCAGATCAGATACATTTAAATAATTTTATAGATAACAGACTCAAAAAAAGGAGGTGGAATCTGACTTTAAAGTTTAGCGGCGGTGGTAATTTGGAATAAAAGCAACACCTGAGCACTATATTACATAAAGAAACTAACAGATTCCATTGTTACATTTTTCATCGAAATATTTGTATCAAGTTGACTGGATCTTAGCGGAAGAGGCTATAAAGCTCATGCTGCTTTGTATAAAATGTTTGGTTTGCTTAGAGCGGATTGTGCAAACTGAATGACCGTGAAAAAATATTAAGTTAGTTTTAGCGAAAAAGGCTGTTTAAATCGATCGGACTTCGTTTAATTCTGAAGATATCCTTGTAGGCATTACAATAAAGTCACATTCATGAAGGTTACTCATAATGAATTGTAGAAGTTTCTAGCAAATTGCAGATACAAGTTCAACAATTGCTCCAAGCATCATGTTACATAGTCAGGATTACTGCTGGAAAAAATATAAACACGCCAGGAATCATTAAAAGGTGGGTCATTTTAAATAAGTAAAAAATTTCAATTATGTTTTCATCATATTTTACAAAGAAAACGATCTCTCACACACATTTGGTAGTGAAGAAATCCCTGATGTGCGACTGTCGTCATCGAGTGATGAAACATGAAAGACGAAACTTCCTGGCAGATTAAAATTGTGTGCCGGAAGCTCTCCTGCGTCCCGGTTCCGGCACACAATTTTAATCTGCCAGGAAATATTAGCGCACACTCCGCTGCAGAGTGAAAATTTCATTCTGGAAACATCCCTTAGGCGGTGGCTAAGCCATGTCTCCACCATATCCTTTCTTCCAGGAGTGCTAGTCTTGCGTGTTTGCAGGAGAGCTTCTGTGAAGTTTGGAAAGTAGGAGGCGAGGTACTGCCGGAATTAAAGTTGTGAGGCGGCATCGTGAGTCTTGCCGCGATAGCACAGTCGGTAGTGCGCTTGCCGCGAAAGGCAAAAGTCCCAGTTTCGAGTCCCGGTTCCGGCACACAATTTTAATCTGCCAGGAAGTTTCATATCAGCGCACACTCCGCTGCAGAGTGAAAATTTCATTCATGAAAGACGAAGTTTACAACCGCGCTCTGGGCAGCTCATAAAAGATAAATGAACATCAAAAACATATGAAGAGCGTAATTAGCTGCCAGAGAAAGCGGTGGTCAGCGACAAGCGTCGCATATATATTTTTTTACTGAAGAAAACTTTCAATGTAATACTATACGTTCCCCCCAGAAGGAAACCACTAATGATTATCTTATATTGACTATTCACTATCATGATCGACCATTTAGCTGTGAATATTACAACAAGCTATGCGCGAATATCTCGCTATTGTGGTGGCGGTGAGCATTTGTCTACTACCACGGTCGCATCTCTCTTCGTCGTGCCGCGGTCACGTATTAGTGGGCAATAAGAATAATCGCTGCCAGTTTCCCGTGTAAGCTGTAATCTTTGTAATTTACATCAGTTTTCTTGGCGCGCAATATAAATACGTATATTTCGTGACTGTGATACGAATTCTCGCCTTTTCATTTCGTTTCGTAAATTTTCGTTCCTCAAATTGTTGTTTTAGTCTCATCCCGAAGACGTATCTCTCTGCCAGTGTACATGTTTCTCGACACATGTGCGATTACTGAATGATAATTCTATGAAATATTCTTGTGGCACATTGTCACCTTGTGTATAGTTGGTACTTGATGACCTTATTATGCAGATACATGTATTGAACATATAATTGTAACGACTATAATGTAAAATGTTTAGGGAAAAACGCGAAATTAATACGCACACAAAATAAGATGTAAAAAATCTGTCATTAGTGTGAACAACTTAAACCTCAGACGAAACTCATTTGAAATTGCACCATGCAGTTAGTCTGCTGTGACTGGACGAACTGCATGATTCCGTGAATTTAAATGAGAGTACAATTTAGGATTAGCGTACATATACTAAATTCATCAGTTTGTCGAGATATCTCGATCACTTATTGTTATTATTATTATTATTATTATTATTATTATTAAGTCTTGAATATTAGAAAACATCTGGAGATTGTATCGTGTCTCTGGAAACAAATCACACCAGAAGTAAGAGTAGGCCTACTTCCGCAAACACTGCGCCGGCCACTAAGCAAAGAAACCAGAGTGCGTGTGTGCCTTCTCTGAGATGAAATGGATAAAAAACTAAGTATAATATTTGTATACTTGCTAGCATACTTCGCTGTTTTGTTTGCTGTGCAACAACTCTTCGAAGTTTCTGACAAGGAATTTCGAAGGTCTTCCCTTGATCTTTACGGATATGAACTACGTATAATGAAAATTACTTCTTTCCATGGTAATTTTAAGTTTCGACCTTTTCTCGTATATTTTCTGAGCGCATCTGATTATCATATTCATTTACAGTGCGCGTGTACATAAATTAAATGCTCTATCACTTCAGACAAGTCGGACGACTATTCAGATATTTCATTGTAAAGTGCGTAGGGAAGGAACAGGAAGTAGTCACTAATTGTTCTAATGACATGGTTTCTTCCTTGGGGGAAAAAAAAATCGCTCCCCTGCCGATGAGTATACGAAGTGTTGTAGCTAAAGCTAAGGCTTACATATATAACTATAGTTCTCACAAACTGACTTGTTTCGGTGATTGGCGACTTTCAGCAGCCAAAAATCATTTCTCTTCCGCCTTCACACGGTCTTCCCGTGGTTTTTGCAAAATAGCAAAAGGAATTTACCGCGGTGATCATACCGTGGACACCTCGACAGCCGAAACTCTCTCTCTCTCTCTCTCTCTCTCTCTCTCTCTCTCTCTCTCTCTCTCTCTCTCTCTCTCTCTCTGAACTAATTTATACTAAATACAACACAAACATCCATGTCCGAGGGAGGATTCGAACCTCCGACGAGGGTGGCCGCCCGATCCACAACGTGTCGCTCCAAACCGCTCGGCTACTATCGCGCGGCTGTCGGTTCTGTCTCGGGGTTGTTTTTCCGGAGGAATTTATCGATGCGGTTTCAAAATTTCTCCAGATTCCAATTTAAAAAGTCTGTTTTGACTTGTTATTGAGATAAAATTTCCATTGTATATTAGATGTAGAACGCTGATGAAACCACCTTTCCAACCAATAGAGAAACTTTATTTGCTTGTGTTGCATTTCGTAATAGGAGCTGGGTAACCGGTGTTTATTGGTGCATGTAGGCGATGTGACATCACCGAGAAAAAGAAACTCAACGCCTTACCATTTTTGTAAACCAGTTCCCGCGCCTCGCTCTTCCCACAATCAGGACAATTATGTTTTGCTTCTTGTGTAACCATTAACCTTTGTGTAAATGATTTCGAAGTGAAACTGCGACTCCCTTTCCTCCTCTTCACCACAGACACACACACACACACACACACACACACACACACACACACAACCAAAACTCCAAGGAGTCCTCTGATACGCTCTTCGTGCATTTACTCGTGTTCTTCTTCAGTTAGCTTCGTACCCGTATTGCATAGACCATATTGCACAACAGCGCAAATGTCGACGGATGCGTTGTGTGTTGTCGTTTTCATTCCTTGTCTGGCAGCAGTAGTACCCACTTCCCTCTTCGTCCGAAAGATTGCGTTGTACACTACTCGATTTTGTCTCGACCTTGTTTTTCGGACAGTGTGATTTGTACAATAACAGTTGTGCACACCCTTATCGATAGTTACTGCTGAAGAGGTGGCCGATACGTACCTTTTTAGGAATTTAATAAATGCAGTAAAACAGCTGTCAACACGGCGATGGCAGTCACATTGCCGTCCATTTGAGGGTTTTGTTACAACGTGTTGTGTGTTAAACATTTTCGTTATTGCTTATTACCAGTTTCTTAAAGTTCTTTCGCATATCCCCGTAGTGTATGCGTGCGTGCGTGTACTGTTGGTTTGTGTGCGCTTCAAAAATCCAGTTTTGCACCGATTGAGCTCAACGTTTTTTGTCTAATACAGGAAGATCTTCAGATACCTATTTACACATGTGTAAATGGGAGTTTGTTCAAAATCTCAAATCTCCGAAAATTCTTCAGATTGCATTGAAATTTTGACACTGTTACCTTCCATTTCGCACATGTATTTTGTAGTATTCATTGTGTCGAATCATATTTCGTAGACCATAGAAACTAAGAAAACCCTGAATGAAACTTGCACTCTGCAGCGGAGTGTGCGCTGATATGAAAATTCCTGGCAGATTAAAATTGTGTGCCGGAACCGGGACTCGAAACAGGGACCTTTGCCTTTCGCGGGCAAGCGCACTACCGACTGTGCTATCCCGACACGACTCACGATGCCGCCTCACAACTTTACTTCCGCCACTACCTCGCCAGTTTCATTCTGGAAACATCCCTTAGGCTGTGGCTAAGCCATGTCTCCACCATATCCTTTCTTCCAGGAGTGCTAGTCTTGCTTGGTTCGCAAGAGAGCTTCTGTGAAGTTTGGAAAGTAGGAGGCTAGGTACTGGCGGAAGTAAAGTTGTGAGGCGGCATCGTGAGTCGTGTGGGGATAGCACAGTCGGTAGTGCGCTTGCCCGCGAAAGGCAAAGGTCCCTGGTTCGAGTCCCGGTTCCGGCACACAATTTTAATCTTCCAGGAAGTTTAATAAAACCCTTTCCAGATACATGTCAAAGTAGAAAAGTCAAAGAGTAAACAGTATTTTCACAGAGTAATTATTGTTTCGTATTTCACGTTATATGAGCTCAAAGTTGAACGCAGTATACAACCCGTTAAAGTATGGCTTCTATCCACTTTTAGCACCAATAACATACCGCGAGAAAACATTTATGCAACTTCAGTCTACATTATAATTGACAACAGAAATACCATATTTGCTAGTTGCCATCACAACAGACATATAATCTATAGTTTTATTCCGATCTTAGTAAACATTTTCACAATTAACCTTCAAAACAAGAAAAACATCGTTGTCTATATAAGGTTTCATATGGTGCAAGGTAAAGGATACCTTACTCCGAACTTCCGCCCCGCCCTGTTGGACCGATCACCGTAAAATTTGGCAGTTATATGTAATGTTTCATACACAGTGGAGCGAGGAAATTTTTAGAGAGCGTGGGAAGGTTATGTCAGAGACGGGGGAAATATAAATTGCTAAAGTAGACGAACGGTTGAGCGGAAAGTCGCTGTAGGCGTACTTACATCTTGTTGGTACTGATCGTTGACATACTCCCGTTGTCAGAAATGTTTCAGAACAGGTTTCTTTCTTGCGTTTTTCTTTCTGAGTTTGCGGTACTAAATAGGAACAAATGGTTTTATGTTACTTGGAACCTGTGCGTCCTTGAAATGACCTTGCCCATGTTTTCGCGCAAACCTTATAGGTGGCCGGGCTGTGCTTAGCAACACACTGGTTTCTTGCCGCACTAGTTCCTGTGACACAGGATGCTGATTACGAACAAAGAGTCAGCATTACGTTCTGCATTAAGGTCGGGGAAAACCCCTAGTGAGACGTGGGCAGTGATTCACCTAGCATATGCAGAGAGGCACTTTCAAGCAGTTATGTTTTCGAGTGGCACAAATGATTTCTTGAAGGCAGGGATTGATTGCAAGACGACCCCAGAGCTCGTCGGCAATGTGCAGCACATGACGATGAAACAACGTATAGTTAACGCAAAACTTTATGCCCTCACGTACAAACAGACGAACTGGAAGAGGAAAGGCAAAGAATTCCTGTTGAACTACTGGGTAGAGCCAGGCGTGATATCACAGATCTGACAAAGGTTATTGCTGAGGATGAAGGATAGGGAGAGACAGAGGGTGGGGGGAGACGATAAAAGACTGACGGGGGAGAGAGAGAGAGAGAGAGAGAGAGAGAGAGAGAGAGAGAGAGAGAGAGAGAGAGAGAGAGAGAGTGGGGGGGGGGGGGTCAGTAAGAGACTGGCCCAGAGCGAGAGTAGATAATCATTACAAGAGACAGATAGATGGGTGATTAGAGGAAGGGGGGCGCAGGAGCAGGTAGAGTGGGAGAAGAGGATGGACAGAGTGTGGAGATGGAGAAGGGGCGGGAGAATATGTGCTAGCAGTATATTGGAATAAATGAATATTTGAACAACTCCGGGTTTTCAGCTAGCTAAAACAGAGAAAGGTTAAGAGGAATGTAAGAAATAGTCGTAGATCTATGGGAGGTGATGGACAGAGAGCAATGGCGTTTACGTTACATATACTATTTCCATGAATATTTGGCAGTTGTCAAGCCTTGGCGGGTTCGCTCTATAAGCCTGCTGTGCTGACATGTCAAATATAAACAGACATGTACAGGATGTACATAAAGTACGGGAACACTTTCCATTATTTAATCCAAAAGGACAAATATTGTACAGAAATAATACGTATGTCATTTTGAAGAGAAACTCTGAAAGATTTTTGTCCCCCCTTTTTTTTTCCTCATGTATACCACCGCAGCTTAGTTTGGTAATTTGCCGATAGCGCTAGTCGCAAACAAGGCGAGTTCAGGTGGTCTACCGGCCATGCAGCGGCCTCTGTCGACAGGCGACACTTCTGGCACGGTAGAATACCGGGAAACACACTCAAGAGGCTGCGACATGTCCAAGTAGGCATATCCAGTGACAGTGCTCTCGGCGAAGAAGAATAGCCCGCACAAAAACATTTACCTTTATGGAAGCACGCCCAAAATCATTGCATTCGTGTGTATGCTTTGTATCCCAGATACGACAATTATGCATTTCAAATGTTGTGAAAAGTGGCTTCGTCGCTAAAAATTAAGCTATCAACAATGACATCCCCATTCTCATTCAGTTGTTGCAACTGCGAACAAAACTTAGTCGTCGTCGTTGAGCTTCTGCAATAGCTCCAATTTGAATGGTTTGATAACTCCTGTCGCAGGACTTTTCACACTGTCACTGGAGCCATCTCGACTTCACGGGATGCACGACGATCCGATTTTTTTTTTTTTTGGACTCCTTATGACTGTCTCTCTTACGCGTTCCTCATTCACTTCACTGTCTATTACGTCCGCTTCTTCTTTCCGGGCACAAGCAACCTGTAGTAACGAATTTGTTGAGCCAGTGGTAAACGGCCTTCCTTGTTGGTGGCTATCGATCATTTCTAGCACAGATCATTACTCTGTCGCATTTATTTCACGGGAAAACGTTTATAATTGATATCGGCAACAACAAAAAATTGACCTCGTCACTTCAATAACAAACAATACGAAATACAAAAGATACGAAGAGAACCATAGCAAAAAGCAGATTTGAATATAAATAATGTATATATAAATTCTTTCTTCTTTCTCCAATACCAAACTAAAAACTCAGAAACTTCTACAAATACGTACTAATTATCTATTATTGTTAATATACGTAATTTCCTAATTGTTGGGCCTGCAGCATCATATATGTCGTAGAAAGACATTGCAATAAAGTTCCGGATTGCTGCTTATGTTTTATTTAATAGTGCTACAGCTGTTTCGACAGTTTGTCATTCTCAAGCGCGTCTACGATGTTCGGACGTTAAATGTTATCTGGCGTAACTGTTGCTTAAACTACATGGAAATATACACGTATTTAGTTGTTGTATACGGCTTTTAGCTGTCAAGTATTATGCTGCTTTTTACGTTAAAACGTTAAATTAAAGAAAACTTTTATATTTTTTCGTAATTAACAACAGCTTTGCCAAATATGACTTGATTACTATATATATAAATATCTTTGGCAAAGCTGTTGTTAATTACGAAAAAAATATAAAAGTTTTCTTTAATTTAACGTTTTAACGTAAAAAGCTGCATAATACCTGACAGCTAAAAACCGTATACAACAACTAAATACGTGTATATTTCCATGTAGTTTATGCAACAGTTACGCCAGATGTCAACATTTAACGTCCAAACATCGTAGACGCGCTTGAGATTGACAAACTGTCGAAACAGCTGTAGCACTATTAAATAAAACATAAGCAGCAATCCGGAACTTTATTGCAATGCAATATACGTAATATTTGTCCTGATATATACTGCAAAATGTTACAAATAAAATAATTAAATGTTAAAAATGAAACCGTTACCTACAAAGGCTGAAAATGGCATTCAAGCCCTCAAACAATCCGCCTCGTCCCTTCAGGTAGAGGAATGAAATGTGCAATAAATAAATAAATAAATCTGACACACACCTAAGCTGCAGCTCTGCGCATGCGCGGTTCTATCGGCGACAAACTGACACACGCTAAAGCCGCTTATATACAAGCCACCTTTAAAATGTTTGGTTATTGTACAATAAATAATTGAGTGTTCCAGGGCTTAATGTAGCTACACGCTGTATTTGTGTCAACGGTCGTGGATTAGAGGCGGTTATCAGGAAGCTGTTCCGCTTTGGACTTAGTAGCGGGCTGTTGAAGAGGCACGCGAGGCGTGGTGTGGCAGCAGGAATGCGGGCGCCGAGGCGGCGGATGTTATCTGGAGCAACAAGGCGCTGTTTGTGCAAGCCCCGCCGCTGACAGCCTGGCCGGGACGCGCTAGCCTCATGGCTGCACGCGACGTGACTCCGACCGGCCGCCGAGTCTCTGGACCTGAAATGTCAAACACGTGCTGCGCAGGAACGTACCTCTAATAGCCTCGTTAAATGCGTGTTCCGTCACGTTACTAAAGCAAAGCGGCTAGATATGGTGGTCATGTGCGCTCGAGTTATGTCTGGCAAGGAAAGTACTTAGGCTCGAACAAACAGAAATACACCAAAATCGTATGATAGATAATGTAAATGTCCCTTGTTGCACTAGTGATACTCCCGCAACTGCAACTCTCTGCAGTCTCCCATTAGAGGACTCTGCGTGTGCCATGCCGCATTGCACTTTGACCTGCCGGTACGCCAGTAGTGACGGTGCAGTGTACCTCTGAAGTTGCGTTTTGTGACGTTATTTGTGTAGTGAAGCGTCGAATGGGTTGGCGACTGGTAATCAATCCTGCTGATATAGGGTGACTGGTTGAGAGGAAGTTACGAAGAAACCTCCTTCGTCAAGATGATATTGGTGCAGAAGATGAATTATTTGCATGTTACCTGGTATCTATTATAGTGTTTCTAATCTATACTCTTATTTCTGCACTAGAATATATACCACAAAACATGTGAATGATTCATCTTCTACACCAAGACCGTATTAACGAAGAATGGCTCTTAGGAATTTCATCTCAACCAATCGCAGGAATTTCATCTCAACCAATCGCAATACATTAGCAGGCTTGATTACCAATCGGCGACCCATCTGACGCTTCACTACACAAATAACGTCACAAAACGCAATTTTTGAGGCACACCGCACTGTCCCTATTGGTCCAGACTGGCGTACCGGCAGGTCAAAGTGCAATGCGGCGTGGCACACGCAGAGGTCTCTAATGGACGACTGCAGAGTTTTGCAGATGCGAGAGTATCGCTAGTGCAGTAAGGTTGGTATATTTGTGTTTGTTCGAACCCGAGTACTTTCCTTATGAGTGATGAGGCCATAGCCGAAAATTTAAGTTCTATGACTGTGATTACGTGTCTCAGACTCGGCGAGCCGGCCGCGGTGGCCGAGGTGACTGAGGCGCTGCAGTCATGGTCAGCACGGCCGCTACGGTCGGGGGTTCGAATCCCCCCTCGGGCATGGATATTTGTGCCGTCTTTAGTCTTAGCTAGTTCATAAGTAGTTTGTAAGCTTAGGGACTGGTGACCCCGTAGTTAAGTCCCATAAGTTGTACAAACATTTGAACATTTTTAGACTCGGCGATCGTCTTTACAGTGAGTTACTACCTACCTTCAGTAATAATATTCTGACCTTTGTCCTTTTCCTATACCCTCCAGTCCTATATGGTAAGGATGCCATACCGCCCAGTTAATATTCCAGCATAGGACGGACAAGCGCAATGCAGGATCTCTCTTCAGTTGTTTTATTGCGCCGGCATACTGTGGATAACTATGTGATAAATAAATAGAAGAGCAGAAATTAAAAAAAAATGTTTTCTCAAAAATCGTATAATTTTTTTATTCTCCACTCCGAAGAGTGGAGCAGACTGTTGTATAGCCGATCTATTACACGTGTGAACGTTGTTCTAAACCAGCATTATAATTTCTTCCGTTTTAGACTCATGTTAGTTTGTAGAAATTTAGTGGCTGTAAGAGATTTTCTTAGAGCAGTGGGCCAGCCGCAGTGACCGAGCGGTCTACGGCGCGCCAGTCGCGTTCTGCGCGGCCACTACGGTCGGGGGTTCGAATCCCCCCCTCGGGTATGGATATGTGTGCCGTCCTTAGTATTAGCTAGTTCGTAAGTTTAGGGACTGAAGACCCCGTAGTTAAGTCCCATAAGCTCTACAAAGATTTGAACATTTAGAGCAGTGATTCGCAACCTGTGATTCGCGGACCACAGTTGATCCGCAAAAGCTAAAATATGGTCCGCGAAAGATACAAAATTTAAAACTTTTGTTCATTTTAAATTATTAAATTATTTTTTTAAATATACACTTTCGATCGCAAGAAAATATTTATTGTTCTTAGGCAACCGGTTTCAGTCTGCTTATGAGACCATCTTCAGGCCGACCATGGCAACAGATTTCCGTTATTTCCACGGGAAACAGTTCCTGATCCGTCCACAATCGGCGGCTATGATTAGCCTCAAGGTGGTCTCACAAGTAGACTGAAACCGGTTGCCTAAGAACAATAAAAGTTTTCTTGCGTTCGAGACACTGTTTTTAAAAATATTATTTCATTAACTATCGCTTTTTCCCCAGAAATGTATCATAATATTGTATTAAATTCTTGTTGCGTGATCAGTCAGTTGTTCTGTATAACCACGTTAAATTCACAACTTCACTGGTCATAACATTCGCATTCTTTTAAACAAGTCATTTGTATCGCAGTGCGACCAAAGTTATTCAGTTTCAAAACGATGGAAAAGAAATTGGAGTTCAGGGTGAAGAAATAAAAACATTGCGTTTTGCTGCTGGACATTGTATCTCTCTGAGACAGCAATTAATAGTTCTGACAGTAAGACGATAGGGGCTTTTGAAATGTGCTGCTACAGAACCATCCTGAAGATTAGGTGGGTAGAACCAATGAAGAAGTACTGAACAGAATTGGGGGAAAAGGAATTTTTAGCATACTAAAAGAACGAATCGATTATTAAGACCCATTATTAGACATCAAGGAATCGTACATTTAGCATGGAGGGATGGGTAGGGCGGAAAAGCCGCAGAGGGAGACCAAGAGAAGAATATACTAAACAATTGTGTGTGTGAAAACAAAATCGTGTAATAAAATTCCGCAATTTACCTTCCGTTATCTTAAGATTTTCCTCACGACTTTTTTTTTTTAGGTGAAAAAGGGTTTCCTGCTTCAAAAATATTCCAGGAATCAACTGGAAGTAATGATAATAAGCTTGATGCTTTGAGCAACTGTATTAGCGCTAGGGTTAACCGAACTTGAAAATTAGGTGGAAGGTGTAAAATCACATTGCTGCAAACCGATTTTGACATTCTACTACAAGTTTCTATTATAACAATAAGGACAATATATGTTAATTTTGAGTTTAACGAATATTTTAAAAGTTCTTGTCAAAGTTAATTTTTTATTAGTAGTTTGTTCTCCCTGAACTTCGTGGGGTCTACCCACACCAAAGACGTCAGAAGTGGTCCCTGAGTGTGGGAACTACCGCCCTAGTGTCATATAGCTTACATGTTATAGTGGTACTTCAAGGCCTTATTTCTCCACCACCACAACATTCATGTGAGTCCCAGCTCGTCGGTGGAATTGCTAGCATGTTTACTCTCTATGGAGTAAGAACATCCGCACGCATTCACTGTCCTCGGAGTTCCCGCGTAGTCTAGCACGCGTTGTGCTCGCTCATTGGGATGTGGGCTGCGCGCGCAGTGCCCTTGAGCTGCGTGATTCACATCCCCTTCTGTGGCAATTAATGACATTCTGGTGGCGTCAGGAATCTTATAAGAGCAAGTTACGGCCGTTAAGGTTAACTTCTACTTCGCTAACTGCAGCTACCAAAGGCCCCACCTGCCGAAGCCGTTCATGTCAATGCCTGTTCCATACTGTCAATATTCATTCCGCGGTATTTACGAATTTTTACGTTACTGCTTAACGTAGATAATCCAATATTTTTTACAGAGCGTACTTCATTAAGGCGAAGATGGCCAGTGATCTGTTCAGTGCAAATGCATACCGTGCTCTAATTTTTATGGGAATTAGCAACATGCCGCAGGTAATCAAGCCGTTCGAAATCTCCGCGTGCAGAAATGAGATTCTTCAGGAGTCTGTTACTGAAGTTGTATTATTCGCAGAGATAAGGTTAAAGTGTCTCGGATAGCCCTTGACTTAGTGATCATGTACCTATTAGAATAGGCATACTGTAGCTATCCTACAGTGCCTGTTAAAATTTATACATTACACACTTCCTGAAGCCCAACCTAACTGAGTAAATTCGTTGCTTTTTGTACATTACATGTAGCCTATGATCGCTTTAATATGGCTTGCAAATGCACAACTTGTTCATAGACGAATACTGAGAAAAACTCGAAAAATCAAGAATTGTGGGGGATGGATACTTCTGTACTTTCTGATCGTTGCAAACAACTTTCTTAACTTTTGCTTTGATGCAGACGTTCAAAGTTAATATACTTCAGCACAAAATAACAAAAACAAATGTTTAGCTGTCCTTACACCATGGGTCGAAAGTGTCTTGATAAGTAACCATAGTAAATGACTCCAATTGTAACTTCATATACTTTATATTCACAGACTATATGACATCAACTGCGAATGGGCAAAGCTGAAAATGTGTACCCAGCCGGGACTCGAACCCGGGTCTCACTTTCTAGGCAGTTGCACTGACCAGTACACACTGGGGACACAGTGATCATCGCATCTGCAAAGACTACCTAAGCAGGCCTCCCGTCATACACATTGCCAGCCTTACTGTGCCCACAGTACTCAAACTCGTAGTTTTGAAACTACCGGTAATGCCCGTAAGAGTAAGGGCTCCAAACTTGCCCACCCCTCCCCACTAACGAAAGGATAATTGCTCGTCTCCGGCATATATTTATAGACGCTACATGTGTTTAAATACTTTAGTTACCTAGGAATACCCTTTTTCAAAACTCCTTATCCGTTATCTAGATACACGAAAAAAAAAGACGTTTGGATACCACAAGTACTAATTGTGTTGCGAGACGACGTTGCGACCGTTATGAAACTTATGATTTTCGATATCTACTAAAAAATTTGTATTGGCACATCTTATAGTTAGATATCTTCGCTCGATGAACGATGGATTTTATTTTCGTCTTCATTGCAGTATATATGCAGCTTCGACGCGCAAGTCACCCCAATGGCGTCGCTTAAATACTTGCACCACGCAGGCCGAACACGATCCCAGCTGGGGTCCAACGGCCAAAAATGCCACACGGAATCATCATCAAATTAAATGAAGTATTGCAAGAAATTTTAAAGATTTTGCAGAGGTAAAAACACATTGCATAGACCCTGCGACTAGTTGATTTTAGTTTATACGTAGCAGCGTATGAAACTCGGAATAGACATCGAAAGTTATTTGAATTTGAGAAAATAACGATATCTCATTGCGTTCCCGAGATATTGGTTTCATCTCCGGTGGAAGAAACCAGGCGGTGTGCCCACTTCCCTCAGAACGGACTTGACGCCCCCTTACACGTCAACAAACTTAACTGGATTTCAAGAAAACTATTCTGTTAAAAAAAGCTTCTCTGAATGAATGAATCTATCTGTTATTCGTCAAATCCGGTATATAAATGTGGCAAGCATATAAATAAATTGTCAAAGTTTTGCTGAACTAAAAAGATCGTCTTATATAAGTAACACACTCTGGTGTAGCAAAGAAAAGAAGGGAATCTGCTGAAAAATACTCCTGTTGGAGCACAGAAAGCAAGTATGTTACTGTTTAAAAGACTCTGGCAGAAAACTGAGGAAACATTAGCATCAGTCCCCATTTCGCATTCCTTGCCAAAGATTTTGACATGTTACTAATGAGAATAGCTGAAAGTGCCGTGAAAGAGAGAGTAAACGCTGTCGGTGGGAGAGAAAGAGAGAGCAGTCACGCTAGGAGAGAGACGTCAGTAAACGAGACATATTGTGGAGGTGGTAGCAGTCTGAACAATAAAAGAGAGCGAGGGAACATTGGAAATGTAACAGAGAGGTAAGTGGTGACCATATATAAGCTTTGGGAGTCTCGATACCCCATACTTGCGAAGTGTAACAATTTTTGTCCAGTCTTGATACAGACGTGTTGAAGTTTCCCGGGATAGGGATTATAAGCCAGAACAAACGAGAAGACAATAATGATTAGACAGAGAGAAAGAAATGGACAGTGAATTTTTTGTAGAAAAAATGGGAAATAGACATTTTCAGACACAGTGGAAGTGGGAAGGAAGGAGAGGGTGCTAAATAAGATAAAAATGGATGAAGACGGTGGTAGTGGGACGACGAAAAGAAAGTGCCGATGGAAAAAAAAGAAGACATACTCGAGACTTCAAGTAGTTTCTGGAAGCATATAATTTCATTTGTTCTAGCCTTTAATTTAGAGAAAACGTAACTCACAACAATGTGTTCCATCAAAAACTAAATGGCCCATTAGTATGTATTTGCTGATGGAAACAATGACTGACAGCGCTCCATTCCACTGTCGGCGGGTAATATTTAAACTTATCGATAAACCGTTGCTAGTTCTCAGAGCAGACCATCACACGACGTTGGCGTTGGTGTCACGTAACTATGCCATCCTCCACTCTTTCTTATCGTGCAGTACTTGACTGGTATTTACACAACGGAAATTTATTTGTATACAGGTATTTGGAAACTGTTCCCCGTTGCACGATAAGCTGATGCGTACGTGCCGGACTGACCAAGCTAGTTAGTTATGGTGAGCAGATGTGCAGAAAGCGTAATGACTGTCTTTCGCGGTCTAGTTCCTTTAGAGAAGCTGCTGCTCCAAACACGAAACAGAGCCGTTAGGTTTTTCGTTATTTCGCTCACACAGAGTAGAGCATCTTGGAAGGAAGTACGGATGCTAGAGAGATAAAGGAGAGAGAGAGAGAAAGAGACAGCTTAGTTGTCACCATATGCCAACTTTCTATTGGATCAAGTGTGAAGTCGTTGAGAAAGCAACACTTCATTTCATAGCAGCTGAACTCTGGTCGGCATCACTTCCGGATTTAATTGCCTTAATTGCTAATAACTTCCTCGAGATAATCACCTACCCACACTGCAAATGCTACGATCGTCTTGCCTAGCGTATAAAATTTAATTGCCACCGCTGAAACTAAAGTCCTTTTTCACGACATACTTGATGTCCAAGAGGTGGTGGTAAAATATTCCATGGCGTACAACGACTGGTATGTGAGTAAACTATTCAGGACAGGCGGGAGGATTGAAGTGCAAAATGTTCTGCGTAACTTACGTACTATGGTGCTGTAAATGATGTCACGATTCTCCGTAAGCTTACATCAACTGTGTTGCGATAAGGCGGCCTTCCACAAGCGGCGTTCTTCGCGAGTGTGTAAACAGACGCGAGAAACTAATCTGATGCTACGCACGTTGTCCAGTAGCGCTGTTCTTACACTGATGTGCTGTTTGAAGTGTGTAGTCAGATGCTGATAGTAAAAAGAAAAATTCTTAGACGGAATACAAAACACACACACACACACACACACACACACAAACTAAAACGAATGTTCATTGTAGTTGATACAACTCGATTTCTAACTTAATTTTTTTTTAATGTTTTGAAGGTGACCGAATATCGGTTCGTGTTGTTATACATGCAGTAAGTTAACCACTAGCGTGGTCAGACGGTCAAGTATATAGTTCGCGACTATAGTACTGTGCTTCTAGTGATACATGAATAGAACTCTGCGTTAAGCGTATTGCGTCTGATTTGCGCTTTGACTAGTGAAGTACAAGAAAATACACGAACACTTTGTGTGCATGGGTGTTCACCAACGGTCTGAATATGAATATCTGGTTTCGAGAGTGGCAATAGAGTATTTATTTATTTTTGTACTACTATGTAAGGAAGCAGTGGGTGTGTGAATGGTTGGAAGGAGTATTATCAGAGTATTCTCTTTCTTGTGGCAGGTTGAGGGGGGGGGGAGGTCAAAGAGGATGAGAGTACAAAAGAGAATTATCAGATATACTAGTTTCATATCCGTCGATATGGTTGTCCATCGATAGGGTCGTCCATAAAAACCTCATCCATCATTGTCGGGCATTTCGTGTTCAATCTTTGAAGAAAATTGAAGAAAGAACGACGATCCTGTATTTGGAAAATTAGCTAATAGTTCAGGCTTCTGCATCATAGTAACGACTGTTGATACACTTGTATGTTATCTGCGAAGTAACCTTGTGGTGACTGTTCACTCGCCACACAGTACACTTGTCATCCATTTTTTTCTGTAAATTGAGGACTAGGTAACGTAATATTGTGCATAATGTCAATGATGAATGTTATTTCTCTACACTCACTCCGGAGAGATATAGTCGTACAAGGAGCAGAGTATAGTCTTTATAGAGGCTCATTCAGAAAGTAGTTGTCTATAACGTTTTAAATATATGAGTTGCCACTCATATTCAAAAGCTTATCTCGTATCTAAAGTACAAGAATATAATATTTAACGGTATATACTGTATATGCAAAGGAATGTGTAACATTTTTAATTATCAGTTTTAGGAATTCAAAGTGTTTACTACAAACTAACAAGATGAACCGGAGCTAAGGTTGCAAGAAAGCAGTGGGCTGTACTGATTGAGAACGACGCGCTGAGAGGAAAACCTTGTCTTGTGGGGACCACAGAAAATTGAAATAATTTTAAAACAATCTCACAAAGGCACGACAAGATACGGTTTCGTCTTGACTTTATTAGTTGGTGGTTCCAGTATCCGTTTGAACCACAGTAACAATGCTTTTCTCTGTTCTGATCGAAATCAAATGTTTATAATCTTATGGGCAGAAACTACTGTTCATTGGTCTCTAGACATATAAAGTACTTAAACTAGGGCCAACACGTGTATCCATGCACGAGGGAGGACTCGAACCTCCGACGCAAGCGGCAGGGCAACCCGTAGCGTGACGCTCCAGACCGCACGGTCATTTCCGCGCGGATGTTATGATGCGTGCTGTTATACTCCTGGCTGAATTTTGAGAGTAATTTGTGTACCATTGTCACTTTCTCATACTAATCCACTCTCGTATGGTTGGAGGGAAAAGAGATTGTCGGAATGCCTCCTTGTGGCCCCTAATCTCTGTAATTTTATCTTTATGTTCGCTTTGCAGATGTAAGTAGGAAGAAACGATATATTGGTTGACTCTTGAAAGTATGGTGATCGAACTTTTACCAAGTCCGTACCGCGGTACAGAGAGTCGCCCCGTATATGAACTATTGGCTCATAACTTCAGCATAGGTGTGTAAAAATCACCTACCAGTAACTGCAGCACACGTTCTCAGTGGCGACCTATTATCATGTTCACTTGTGCTTGGCAAATTGTAGTTACGTTGAGATTTATTACATGTGTAGTATTTCAAATTTCCGTGGCTGACATGTTTGAAAACAATTAAAAAATAAGAAATATTTGGGAAATGCTGGAGGTGGGGCTTCAGCCCCATTAGCTACCCCCACTCCGCCACCCGTGGCTGCGCCACTGCTCGGTGGCTAACGTACCCCAGTTATCCAACCACCGAGTGAGCTGGCGCAAGGTGTGGTGTCGCACAAGTATGAAGTGCGCGCCACGTACTTACGCCGCGCGCCGCCATGCACGCACGGCACTGCGTTCTTACGACGTCTGCCACGAGCGCCCTCTGCTGCAACTCCGCTCGTGGCCACCACTGACCTGCATCGGTCACTTGGGACTGAGATAGTCACCAGTTAAGACTTGGTTATCGGATGGGCACTAGGAATCATCAGTAGGCATGCCTCTCTGTAGCTCAACTATGTATCAGCATTCTGCAGTAATGATGTTTGTAAAAGTTAAGTATTACTAAGTCTCTATGAAATATGTATCTCGTTCTAATTTACTCTAGTGTTTCTAGTTTCTGCTGTCCCACTGGCTGGTCACCTCCGTACCTGCACAAGCGTGCCTCCTTTATTCCTGTGTTGGTATCTTTCTACTCGGTCACCCACACCTACGACGGAAACGAGACACAAAAGTAGCGACGAGGATGGGATACAAAACAAGGGAAACCCACTGGAATCGTATTCATGAGGACGGTCGTTCAAATCCACCTCTGGTCATCCAGATTTAGGTTTTCCGTGATTTCCCTAAATCACTCCTCGGAAATGACAGGTTGGTTCCTTTCAAAGGGCACGGCCGATTTCTTTCCCCATCCTTACCCAATACTCTGATCGTGAGCTCCGTCTCTAATGACCAAGCTGTCAACGGGACGTTAAGCTCTAAACTTCGTTCCATCCTCCATTTATACAACCGATGAAAGCGGACCTAGCCCCCAGGGGATTCACGGTTCTTTCGTGAGTACGTGTGTGGAGAGCACGGGTCCCCTAGCTGATGCAGTCTTCCTTCCTTCTTTACTTCTCGGACTGCATATCCTTTCCCCTCCTTTCCTATCCTCACTCCTTCCCATCTTCCAACTACCCTATCCTTAGTGCTAGGGGACGATGCCTCCATGGCTGAGTCTGTGCTACGTTTTATCCGTGCAGCCGGTTCTTACAATTCTATTTAATGTAGGGTGATTTCTCCTGATTTTTAACCGTATTTTAATGTTTTATGTCTTCTGACTAGCAGACATTCGTGTCTGCCGTGCCGTTCGTGACTGGCCCGTCCATTATCATCTCAGTGACCAGCCAGCCACGGATTCTCATTTCAAATTTTAGCATGATTGATTAAATTGTTTTATTTTTTATATCTGTGCTGTTGTTCTCTCTATTTGTGCTGTTTGTGACATTTCATCGGTGACATGTACTTCTCTTGAGTATTCCTACGGTTGTTGTTTCCATTTAAATGGACATTCTTTGCTAGGAACAGGGGACTGATGACCCAGTAGTTTGGTCCCCTTTAAACAACAACAACAACAACAACAACAACAACAACCTCCCCACCGGGCGACTGATAACCTTAGTAGTCCTCTATCCCAAGGAAACAATCCCCATCCAAAGCGGACCTACAGTTTAATATGTAATTCAAATCACGTGTCGTTTCTGCCGACTCCTTACATCGTTGAAAATGGAGGCTGGGTTAAAACGCAGACTGAAAAATTCCCTGTTTCGAACCCGCGAACGCTTCACCTCGGGGACCACCAGTCCAGGCACCATATTACTATGCACAGTAAAAACAGTTCGTATCCACTGGCCTACACGTGGTCGTCGGACGTCGGCATCTCCTTTCTGATAGACAGTTGCAAAACAATCTCGTCGTAAGGTGGAGCAGGAAGCAAAGTGGATTGTTTTGGCCTGTTCGGTTTGCGCTCTGGACGGTGATTTAGGCGCGAACGCGATTGGCAAGGTGAACGGGAGAACAGAGTAGGCTGCGATGATTTGCGGCAACGGGCCTAATATGGCGAGCGGGCCCCGGCGCGTGGTGGCGCGCGTGTGTGGAGGGAAGCGGTGGGGCCGGCTGGCGGCTGGTGGGAGACCGCGAGCGGCCGCAGCGCCCGTAGCTGCCGCAGTCGCGCCGCCACCAGCATGAGCGCCGCCGCCACGCCCGTCAGCCGGCTGGAGGCGCTCTTCAGGGACGTGCGCCTCGACGCTCCGCGCCAGGCGCGCCGGCCCTCTGACGTCGTCGTGATCGAGTCGCGCGTGCAGTCGCGCAACTGCGAGGTGCACGGCTGCGCGGCCGCGCGCCGCGGCTCCGTCGCCAACCTGTCCGCCCGCCGCCGCTCCGCCGTGGGCCCGCGCCGGGAGTCGATGCCCGCGCTCAACAGCCTGTCCTCGGCGGCCGCGCAGCGCCGCAGCTCGCTGGCGCTGTCGACGCCGCCCCCGCGCCGCGACGTGCTGCTGGTGCACCCGTCCGCCTTCCCCGGCACCCTGCGCAGGGACTCGATCGCCAAGTCGATGGGCTCGCTGGTGCGCCGCGACTCGCTGGCCCGCTCCACCGGCTCGCTGCTGCGCAGGGACGGCCACGGCGGGTCCGCCGCCGTCCTGCCGCGCAAGGACTCCGCCGTCGGCTCGTCGACGAGCTCCCTGCGCAGGGATTCTGTCGGCTCGTCGTCCGTCGGGTCGGGCCGCAGGGACTCGGTCGGCTCGTCGTCGGTCGCGTCGTCGCGCAGGAGGTTCTCTACCGACTCGCTGGACTCGCTGAGGCGCAGCTCGTACGACATCCACGGGTCGCGACGCTTCTCCTGCAGCTCCGATGACCCGCTCTGGGAGGACATCATCAGGGCGGCGGTAAGGCGCGCTCTGCATCACGGCACTCTCTCTTTTTTCCCTTCTTTATGACCTACTCAACGTGATGCTTGGCTCACTAACTTGATTACTGACTGTATCGAGAACTTAACGTGACTTCAGGCACAGAGTAACACATACAGAGAATCAGCCCCCCCCCCCAAACCACTGTCCTACGCTCCCCTCGTAGTTCCGTAAGATGCTAGCAGTTGTCAGGCAGTTCCCTGGCTTAGTACCGGTAGACCACTCTAGAGGCACTACTGAGGGTACCCAAAGACAACATAGACTGGCCACAGCGCCGCCACAGTTGAAGCCAATTGGAAAGGTTGCCGCCATCTTTGAGAACGTCAGTGTCTCGCCAGGTGTTACTGGACGTCTGCTAACACTGCATCATAGGTTTTCTATTACTCATTGCCAGTCTTGTTTTTTCCTTAATTTCAAAAATGTTCAAATGTTTGTAGTCTATGGGACTTAACTACGGGGTCATCAGTCCCTAAACTTACGAACTACTTATGAACTACTTACAACTAAGGACGGCACAAATATCCATGCCCGAGGGGGGATTCGAACCCCCGACCATAGTGGCCGTGCAGACCGTGACTGGAGCGCCTCAGTCCACTCGGCCACCGCGGCCGGCCTTAATTTCTGGACGACACATTTCGGAAAGTAATTCCCACTAGGAATAGCATTTCTCATTTACTACTGCATCCTAAGTGTAATGTTTACAATCGTCGAACTGCTGCATTTTTTGGTGTTACTAATAATGTCAATAATCGTTTGTATTTGCCGACGTATCTTCCCTATAAATACAGCCGAATTTCTTTAAAGTCTTTAATTACCTTTATTCTGCATGTGGTTCAAATGTTACATGCTTTGAAGAGCTTTACGTATTTATCAAGCTCTCCACAACGTGACGTTTCCTTGGTACTCTCCTTACAGCTTTTGGTTTCTGTGGGTGCTCAGAAAACGAAAATAGTGTTTTAATGGTATTTGCAAGTAGCCGTTTTCGATCGGTGGTAGCATCCATAACTTTTCTTCAAAATGACAAGAGCATATGTAACTATACTTTGTAGGCTGCCACTTATCACGCTTCATACTGGTTACGCGTTGGGTTAATCACTTCTTGTTTTTCAAAGGAAATCTGTATAAAGAATAGTTTAATTACAGTTCATATACCTAGGCTACTTACCCAATGGTTAATACGCTTTTGTATACTATATAAACAAGTGTCATTACATTAAAACACACCAAATACATCCGTCCTCTGGTTAGCTTTTTGATGGTCATGAAGTAAACATAATTTTGAAACTTGGTAAATTCGAAAGTATAATGAATGTTTATACACAAATACACGGTGATACACAGCGACCTATATAATTACATATCTCTTTCTTTATGTATGATATTCCAACAGTTTTATCACTGCGGTTGTTGCTATTGTACGCCGAACATTCACTGGGCATGATTTACCACTAATAATAGTGCTTACACCTTATTTAGGATTACAAACAGAAGCGTCTGCTCACTCTGTTGCTTCAAACTGACGTTCTCGAATATGGCGTCCAGTGTTGCTTAGTGCTGCCACCCAGAGCGCTGTAACTTCCCTGTAGCTTCTCTGTTTTGTTTATATACCTCTTTGAGGGTGCCTCTCGCACGTCAGAGGGTAGCGTGGAGAGGAGACTGAGGGGAGAGCTCGTGCCGCCTGCTACGAGGCCACGGCTGTGTCCGGCTTGCTGGCGTTTGAGGGAAGGTGGTGGCGGGGACAGCCGCTACCTGCCGCCTGCTCTGGCCAGTTTAAAGGGCTGCTTCTGTCCTCAGCGCCATCATGGGACATCTTACGGAACTCCTTCAGCACCCCCCGCCCCTCACCCCTGAGCGTGGGACCGGGCCCTTACGGAGGTTTCCCGTCTGTATATATTTGTCTGTGCTTCAGGACATCGTTATGTTTTGGATTTTGGGTTAAACACCATGGTTGTTCTTCACTGATTAACCCTATGATGCACGAATTACGAGGACAGATCATACAATGTAACTTCACTTTTGCAATTAGTCTCCAAGACACTGCAAACATTTCTCGAAACGGTCAACCAACCTTTCCATTCCGGACTCCCCGCAGGGACTTTGTTGTCCTCTACCGAATCCGTATCGGCCATACTTGGCTGACGCATAGTTACCTTCTGCGTTGCGAGGACCCTCCTCGTTGTCAATATGATGAGCATTTGACACTCGCTCATATCTTGAAGGAATGCCAGCATTTCGCCATTCAAAGGCAGCGTTTTAATCTCCCTGACTTCTTAAACCTTATTTTAGGTGACAATGCTTCTATGGCTGATGCTGTTTTAAATTTTATTCGTAACAATGGATTGTATAATTCCATTTGGGGCCGGCCGCGGTGGCCGAGGGGACTGAGGCGCTCCAGTCACGGTCTGCACGGCCACTACGGTCGGGGGTTCGAATCCCCCCTCGGGCATGAATATTTGTGCCGTCCTTAGTGTTAGTAAGTTCATAAGTAGTTTGTAAGTTTAGGGACTGATGACCCCGTAGTTGAGTCCCTTAAGCTATACAAACATTTGATTTTTGAATTCCATCTGATGTTTATTGACTATGATTTATCTACTTGCTCTGCACCAGCTTAATTTCTGTTTAGGCAGGTGATATTAATGCGTTAGTGTCTGGACGTTCTTTTATTTACGTCATTTCGCAGCCTAGACACTGGTCTTCTCTTTTAAATCTCTTCTTTCTCCCCCTTTTATTTTCTTCATTTATTTAAGACGTATTTCCATCTACGGTGTGCCGTATTTTAACATTTTGTCAACTTTTAACGCTCTTTCATGTCATCTCTGACTGGAACAAGGGACTGATGACCATAGTACTTTGGTCCCTTTATTTCCCCAACCAATCAACCAATCCGGATGCATAGAAATATCCTCCAGCGTTTTGTAACCACACGGACACAGCCGCTTTCACTTCATCATTTCTAAATCGTTGTCCACCTTTACGGAAAGATGAAAGTAGCATGGCGCTAAGTCGGAGACTGTATGGAGAATGTCGCAACACCTCCCACTTCAATCGCTGAAGCAGCTGGCAAGTTTGGCGGGCCTTGTGGGGTAGCGCACTTGGATATAAACGGGCATGTGCATCCACCATTTTTGTTCCTTCGCGTCAACGAAAGATAACATAGGGCAATCAGTATGCTTTCCGCATAGTGGCTGTGCAACTTCGAATTGTTCTGATTGTTCAGTAAATGGTTTTGTTTTTCGTGGCCCTGAAGGCCGTAAAGTATTGACAATAAACTGTCAATGTGACAAAAAGACACCAATAAGGAATTCAAAACTATGAGAAGTGGATTAAATTATTTGTAATTACGCACGATTTCTACACACTGTAAACGGCAGGTTTCAACACTTGTTTTTTTAGCGAAGTGTCCGACGCAAAACTTTTGTTACCGACTTTTATTTATACTTAGATTGGCGATAACAAACAGTATCAACATATAGTCTAAAACATTATTTATTACTCTTAAAGGTGCATACTGCTTCTACTAATTTCAATTACTCATACGGCTCGTACTTGTAAACCATGTTCGAAACTACTGCGATGTTAAAACGCACGAACTTTTGTGAGCTTAAGTCATGCTTCGTTGTAGTTAACTGGCAAACTGTCTTACTTCCAAATTGGATCCTCTTTTTCGCTTATTGGTGGCGATCGGTTTTTAATGACTTAATTAGGTTCTTTGTGCCATAAGTGGTAACTGAAAACCTTTTTAAACACCTATGTTGTTTCGTTTTAACTTATTAATAAAAATAATTTTTAGTTACATTTTGAAGACAACCAGTTGGAAAAAATAGAGTGAATGGTTGGAAACGATTAAATTTCACAGCAATACCAACTATTTTCCCTTATTCATAAATCTTTTATTGCATCCTAGTTTATCATGGCCATGTATTTTCATAGCTTGTGCATTGAAAAAGCATTTTATATGAATTTTGAAAAATATTCCGAAAAGCGCAGACCTAGGATTGTATTATGATATAATTTATCATATCACATTCCAAGACGTACAGTTATCGCGAAGCGATGGAAGTGCATCTGGCATCCAATAAAACTGAGTTGTCCAATACGAAAAGATTGCTCCGGATACACATCCAGGTGGGCATATTCTAGTTTTCAAGCCGTGTTAAAATAATTTATTAGGACCAGATTAATTGTTAATAAAAATCTTTATTTACTTCTTGATATATGTAACAGGTCTGAGTGCACCCCGCAAGCGATATTTCAAAGTAATAACAAAGAACTCCGCCTTCGTGAAGCTCACCCTGCCGCCGCTTGGAACAAAAATGGCGGCGAAAGCTGGTACTGCTGCTACAGCAGAAGTTGATGCGCATGCCCGTCTTTATCCAGGTGCTCTATTGTGAGGTGTTGCGTCATCGTACTACAAAATCACACCGGCGCTCCATTTCCCCCGCCGTTTCTCTCTGCTTTACGCAGCAGGTTCAACGTTTGGCCCATAGAAATAGGATTGTTGTCCACCTCCTATTTGGAATGAACACCCAGTTGCCCCACCATTGGTTTAGGCCGCTAGTCACACAAAACACAACGAACAACCAAGGCAACCGTCCTACTAAACGTCTTCGCAGTTAATGTCCCTTTCCCCGTTTTGCCTAAGACTGCGACACACAGGGGTTCTTGGGGCGAGTTAGTGCAACGTTTTGATCCGTCCTCATATTAACAATTGAGGAAAAAAATTGGGATGGGATTATTCACGGTAACGAACAATCTACTATAAAATACAAAAAATTCATTGAAATTTAGTATTTACAAAGAAAAATAAAAAGATTAACGCTAGAGTACACAATGTGTACTTCGCGGTTATTCCTTGTATGCCAACTATCGACACAATTTCAAGGTACCAGCGCCTTGCATTTACTCCAATTGTACGTTGTCTCTTATTCTGTGAAATTTGTGCAGCACTGTTTTAACCACTCTCTGCGTCTTCGCGCTCGCCGTCTTGATTCACTACTGACTTCGAATAAAAACCTGACGCTTGCCGGTGTACCACCTACCTGAAGGGTCTGCCAGAGTGGAAACCATGGTTTTACGACTTAAAACACGTCGCTCCTGGACACCTCGAAATTGTCGTACCATGCTGTAAGAAAGAATACTGTTGCTAACTGACGGCTGAAGGGATATATCCGCCACTCCTCCCCTTGATAGTGTTGTGACGAATTGAAAGGCTCCAGCCTACCTGTACTCCGGAAGATGGCACCGCCACAGCCTGCGCCATACGAGTTACCTTACTTAAAACTCCGTCCTACACAGGCCTCGAGGGCCCAACGGGTACCGATCGGCCGCCGTGTCACCCTCCGAATGCAGTATTCAGGGGAGCGTGGACAGCGCCCCGCACTCCCGACCTTTGCAGAGGTTCCAACCATTACGATTTAATCGTAATTGTTACGAAAATTGTTTCAAATTACGAGTTTACGATTGGAGTGGTTCGAATTCCGATTTTCACGTCTAAATATAAAAACGGTGTCATTTGTTTTCCGTCGGAAAAACTCGATCTTTCGAGTTCCTTCGTGTGTCATCGACAAAAATAAAATAGTTATGAGCAAAACCTTCTAGCATGTTCTTGTGGAAATCACCAGTACTGACAGTAACCTCTACGAACTCCAAAACTGTCTAATACGGGATGAATCCCCAACGGAGCGCCATTATCGAATCTAGCAGCAGCCAATGAAAACGCGGCACTTCACTTTACTCATAGCTGCGTCCCTGCAGGAAAAATCTTGAAGCGGGTGGGCAATAATAGAAAACATTCATCATAATATATACTAGTTTGTTAATCTGTGTTCAGAAGTTGAAGTTGTTGGTTTTGTCCTGTATTGCATCGTATTTACTAATAGAGCGATTTTGAGTATGTGATATGCTGTGCCGATGCGTCTACAATTAAACTATCTCTTCAGGTTCTCTTTGTCCCAGTCCTGGAACTTTTAGAAAGGTTTCAGAAAAATAGAGAAATGATTTCATTAGCCCTAGTAACATGCTGGAATAAGAGTATGTAGAAGGAAACAACAAAATTTGACAATTTTAACTCTTTCTTAACCTGCACACTCACCGACTGTAAATTATGATTTTACGTTATATATAGGAAATCACAAAGTCTAAGATGATCGGTTCTGAGGAAGAAAATGATTAGCTTTAAGTTTTCCCCTACAACGCAACGGTTTTTCACAATTTTCATGATTCCTTATTCCCCTTGGACCCCTTCTGAACCGCCCCCTACCCGCTCATAGATATTAGGTCGCATTACTATTTGTCCTATTCTAAAGTTGGAACCTCTGCGTTGTCGGTTTTTAGAACCGGAGCCGCTACTTCTCAATCAAGTAGCTCCTCAGTTTGCTTCACAAGGTCTAAGTGCACCCCGTATGCCAACAGCGCTCGGTGTACCCAGATCGTTACCCATCCAAGTGCTAGACAAGCCCGATGGTGCCTAACTTTGGCGATCAAACGGGAACAGGTGTACCTACTGCGGCACTTTTACTTGGACGCTTCAAATATATTACATAACACCTCAAGAAAAGATTTAACTTCCGACGACCTGGACACAAAATGTAAACACAGTCGCGTGGCCTTCCAGTCATTCCGTAGATCTCCAAATCCATCTGACGTACTATCAGCCGCGCAAGACTAACGAGCTGTAAGTTCATGTGTAAGATCCAACTGGCTTCATTTTATGAAATACGTGAAACTTCAACCTTATGCAGCAATTGTTACTAATTCCATTCACGAGTTATCAATACAACAGAAGACATTTCGAACATGTCGGAAAGAACAGACGCCGCAAAATTTAATTTTTAAGTCTCCATGTCGAGGAGTGATGCGTATTTCAGTGCGGACTAGTGGCCAACAGCGAGCCATTGAGAACAATGGTCCTAGTAAGAGGACATAGGAAAGTTTACGGTCGGGCGGGGTAAGTGCTTGGATAGCCGGTACAGGTCTGTTAAGCCCGTGTACCTGCAATGACTCAGGGGTTTAGCACAACTGCCTAGTAAGCAGAGGGTTCTGGGTTCGAATCCCGGCCCAGGCTCATTCACAGATTTTGTATGATTACAAAACCTACTTTCAGCTGAGATTAAAAAAACCAGTTAAAATCTGTAAGTCAATAACATTTATATCGAGTACTTGAATACATTTATAGTCTACAAAATTAGCACTTCATAAAAATCAACATTAAAAATCAGTAACACAGGTTGCATGTCTTTCGCCGATGGTTACAATTGTCCCGAATTCCCGATCACGAATCTATGTGGGGAAGAATGAAACTGCAGTCGTTTTGTCGGCGACTTTCTCTGACATTTTCCAGTATGCTGCAATAGGAATGCAACGTGACCTTAACACCTGCTCTCTGCCGCCACATACATACTGAACAGCGTCCCCTCCTCCTTCTCGTCCGCCCATTCCGCTTCGCCGCCAAAACACACACACACACACACACACACACACACACACACACACACATACATTAACTCACTCACTCACTGTTTGACAGAGAGAATAGTTTCGAGTGCCTTTATGAACCACCATCAGCATCAACGACTGTATTATTCGAAACTAAATGTTTTTATAAGCTTCGCACTGACCAAAATGATGTGTGAATGAGAGATTTGGTTTTAAAGAGAAAAAATTCTGATTGTGACAAAGAAGCCACAGTCAATATTTTCCTCTTTTCCCACTGGCGAAAACGCGTGTTGTGTGACTGTTGAGAAGTGTTCTCATTTACATTTGCAAGCCGCCGCCTCCTATTATAACAGATAGTTCTGGTAGTCATCTTGGCAACAAAGAAACGTTGTTACTGTTTTACAACTTTATTACAATTTAATTATCGCTAATTCTATCTCACAATGCCCAATTTCTGCGTAAATGTGCAAAGTCGGTAGTTACTATGCTTCAGCAATCTTCATAACTCTTTTCACTTAATAACAAAATGCAATAAATCGGTAAATTCGTATGCCCCAGCAGTGTAAATTCAATGTTAGTTTGTATTCGCTATGTTAAGCTTGCGGCGCTTAATTCTGTCGCTGAAATAAGTTTCTGAAATATCTGCTGTCGTAGATTGTAAACTAGAAAGAGTAACGGTGCCGTCTATTGGTTGTTTGGTATACTACGAAATTAACAGCACCCTCTGTTAGTTCTGGTGTGGGCTATGTCAAGTTACTAAACAGAACAAACTCTAAAAATTTTAATTATATTTTTTCTGATTCGTTTGCGATGAAATAAAGACCATATGTTGGTCAAAGATAAGCTTAATACTCGTCAAAGTGTCATACAAATTGGTGTATTAGTATTGGAGATTAGCGTTTTCAGATACGTGGACGACGGTCTCAGATAAACCTTCAAATCACGGTATCTTCTTTCTCTGCCAACCGATGAGGAGGATGAAATGTTGCATCAATGATAGCACGAGGTTAATTGACTTTGAGGCCAAAGAATAGTTGCTGTCTAATTTGGAGGAAATTAAGATTTTTTGTACTTTAAGGGCGAATTCAATCATCGTGCTATATGATACGACAGAACTGTATAAAGGGCATTAAAGGGCACATTTTAGCAATCTGCTCCTTCAGAAGCAGTGACCTTTTCTTCGGTTTTAATTAGTGACTTATTCTGCATGTTGTGACTTTGATTTCATTGGACAAATAAGACACAGTTTTTGAGGTACCAGGACAGTATTATCGTACGTCAGCGTTGACACGTTCGTCGTTAATGGCAGATTAATTTTTAAGACATATTTGTGAATTGCCTATTTGGTTAGAATTCGTGCGCCGTATTTCAATATGTGCACCCTTGTTTTTCAGTACTTGAAAATGGGATGATGTAGTCTCGAAACATGTCGTATGTCATTGACAACCGGTGCCTAATTTGCCTCAATGTTTAGACGTAGTTCTACGATGGCTTCAGAATAGATTTTGATGACATAATACCTATACTGTGCCCCAAACCTCTCACAACTGACCTATGAATATCCCATAGTCAGTCGTTGAATAGTTTTGGAAGTGTGTTCAGACGGATTTACGACTAACACGTCGGTTTTACGGTTTCATTATATAGTTTGGCTGTTGTAGCATACCTTTATTAATTTGGCATGTTGTAGCTTTTAACGCACTTAAAAGTGTCTGTGCAGAGGCTATTAACATCATTTGAGACAGGAAGAAAAAAGCGGAATTTACGATGACATTTTAAGCCTGCGCAGCTTCAACACGTTTTTGCTCATGTGCTGGGCCAGACTTGCTTGCGAGCGGTGTTTACATTCTCACAGGTCGCCCGGACGGAGAGTAATAGGTAAACTAAGCCCGTTGTTGTCAGACACGTTTACTAACGCGGTGGACCGTTATCTTTACCGTCTGGCTGTATGCACATCCTACCCAGGGCTCAGGGCAAACTTCCGCCGTGGGGCTGGGTACTCAAGCCCGGCGCAAACTAGCCTTGATCTTGGAGGTGTGCATCTTCAACATTGAAGTAAATCAGCAATACAACATGGGCATTTAAAGTGCGAGCGTATATTTCGACACGCACGCGCGCGCACGCTTCCTTCAATTTTTCCTTGCAGGCCCCGATATGTTTAGCACACCCATCTATAGAAAATTTGGAAACGCCACACACCGAGTGGTTGTTTTTAATGTGGAGTATTATTTATGATGGAATTTTCATCGTTACGGGAATGGCTGAGGATTAACAGTTAATGAATGCCTTTAACGCTGTTAGTACTAGTACCAATTGGGGTCGGCATCACCCCCATGCGACACTTCTTTCCTAGTCATTTGCGGAATGCAGGAAAACAATTACCCTAAAGCCACACATTATTACAGTTTTTTCTGAAACAACACAAGTGAAAGGGAACAGGGTTAGACGAAAGGAAGGAAGATTTTTGCCGCGGTGGAGTAGCCGAGCGGTCTAAAGCACCTCGCTGCGGAGCGCGCGGTTGCTCGCCGTGGAGGTTCGAGTCCTCCCTGGGGCATGAATGTGTGTGTGTTTGTCCGTAGGTTAGTTTACCTAGGTTTAAGTAGTTTGTAAGCTACGGACTGATGACCTCGCAGTTTGGTCCGATAGATTTACGGACATTTGAACATTTGAATTTGAAGGAAGATTTGTTGCTTAGGGTTCGACAGTGTGATCATTGAGACGGAACGGGATCAGTATGACCCCCCTACCTCGTCTTTTGTGCTCTTGTCGCCAGCTGGTATTAGGAGGGTAAATTCACATTATTTTTAATATTGTGTTAATAGTGTTTTGAATGTCCAAAAGAACAGACTCCATATCTAAAATAGTATGAACGCAATGGCTTCAATAGGGAAATGACTGTATCTCTTCGGATGTGCAAACATGGATCTCTTGCGGGAATGCAGTTGAAGTTGCGAGCCGTGACGGAGTGGCCGGGAGCATTGAGGCGCTATGCTCCGATGCGCGAGGTCTTTCCCGTCGGGGGCTCGAATCCTCCCTCGGGCATCGATGTTTGTGTTGTCTTTAGTATAAGTTAGTTCATAAGTAGTTTGTAAGTTTAGGGACTGATATCCCGCAGTTAAGACCCATCAGCTTAACAAACATTTGTACATTTGAACATTTAAAAGTTGCAAGCAAGAGGAAGTCATGGGCGGGGGACACAATGATAGTGTGCGGTAAGTTGAGAATTTGAGCGCCGGCCGCGGTGGCCGAGGAGACTGAGGCACTCCAGTCACGGTCTGCACGGCCACTACGGTCGGGGGTTCGAATCCCCCCTCGGGCATGGATATTTGTGCCGTCCTTAGTCTTAGCTAGTTCATAAGTAGTTTGTAGGCTTAGGGACTGATGACCCCGTAGTAAAGTCCCATAAGTTCTACAAACATTTGAACATTTTTGAGAATTTGAGCTGGGCGGGAAGTTTATCTAGTTAGCCTAATTGATTAAGGCAACGTCTGGCCGCAAGCGGGAAATCCGGGTTCGAATATCTGTCCAGCACAAATGTTCAATTTCGTCATCCCACTTAAAATTAGAGAAAACAGATCGATTTTTGGGTGTTCTTTCTCCCCGCGTGCTATTACAGAATGGAACGGTAGAGAAAGGTTATGAAAGTGGTTAATTAACCTTCTGCCAGGCACTTACATGTGATTTGCAGACTATCTATGTAGATGTAAATAAATTTATTTCACTGCCCTGTAACAGTCGATGTATTCAAATATTTCTCATTCGTAAATTTTAGGAAGCCTTTTGGCCAGATCGGGCATTTGTCAATGTATCCCTGTCGCCTCCGGTTTGAAATATTTTGTGAATTTATTTTTTGCGTTTGAAGTTGTTACTTTCACTCAAATTATGCTGGGAATAGACTGTTACGCAAGTGTAGGTAAGAAACGTAACTAACAAAAAAGAACTTCAGAAACAGTACTTATTCTGTCGTAGGCTGTTGAATTAGAGATAAGTGGTTACAATACATTCTCGATATGTCTACAAACGATTGGTACAAGAACTCGTGCGGTCTAAGGTGCTTTGCTACTGGTTGTATGGCTGCTCCCCGTCTGAGGTACGAGTTGGGCATGGTTGTGTGTAATGTCCTTAGCATAAGTTTAAGTAGTTCGTAATTCTAAGGACCGATGACCTCAGTAGTTCGTTACCATAGTTTTACAAACATTTGAACATTTGGTGCATAGTCTGTATGTATGAAGGTAGTGGTGCTTGACCTTCAGATATAATTTGTAATGCATAATTTTGTTGCTCTTCTTCTATACAAATAAAATTATCTCTCTTAAAAATTGCTGTATAGGTGTTAGAAAATTCCCGATACGAAAATCTAGGACGTAGAGAGGAGAGTGGGTACATATATTTTTCAATTTTTTTAAATATATTTTGTTAATGAACCTATATCCATAAAATTCATCAATTGACGCTAAAAGCATTTCTCTATCTTCGACACTGTAAAAAAAGAAGGTATTGAAAGCTCCATATTTTGGAAGGAGGTAATATGGACCAAAACGAAATGCCTAATAAACAGCTACTCTAAAATGCATATATCTTTGGTGCTCATAGCTCTTAAGGCATGCATTTCAGAGTCCTTATTTGTTAGACTTTTTTGTTGATTTGGGCCATACTACCTCCTCCCTAAATATGGATAGCAAAGACCGTGCAGTAGATTTTTTTTTTTTGGACAGTGTCAATCGATAATGAAATATTCGTAGCTTCAATTAAAGACTTTTTGGAGATGACTTCTTTATCAAAATATTATGTACCGACTCCCTTCTACGAATTGGCAGAGTTTATAACTGGAATTTGCGGACACAGTTTATGTTATTGTTCCTGGTCCAACCTTTGACAGAATTTTTAGCGTTTCATGAAACAGTTGTAGTAGTCGTTGTAAGAGGAGATGAAAGAAATTTATTCGGAATGTCGTATGTTGGTAATTTATGTGCGAACGCCTTGGTGGTGTGAAAGAAACGCAAGAACGCCGAACAGTCCGGCCGGCTGTCCAGCGCCGGAACAACGCGTTGACTCACTGCTGACGTAACGCTGAGTGTCCCGTTGGCCGTACGTGGAACGCGATGATGCAGCCGGCTCCAAACCACGCCTCCTCACTGGCTGCTCCGTACGACATCCGTCCGCCATTCGCGCACTCTCAAGCCTTTGCAGCGCCAGGATAAATTATTCCCAACCGAATGTCGCTTCACTATCTTCATTAAGGGCAGGTCTATTTCTTCGCCGCGCTTTCAACAACTGAAAAACGGATCCATTTACGACGACTTTACAGTGTACTTTTGATAGTTTCTAAAGTATCGTGCTTTTCGTTAAATCACAGGACTGATTTAAAGCCGGCCGCGGTGGCCGAGGGGACTGAGGCGCTTCAGTCACGGTCTGCACGGCCACTACGGTCGGGGGTTGGAATCCCCCCTCGGGCATGGATATTTGTGCCGTCCTTAGTTGTAGGTAGTTCATAAGTAGTTTGTAAGTTTAGGGACTGATGACCCCGTAGTTAAGTCCCTTAATCTTAACAAACATTTGAAAATTTTTTTTGACTGATTTAAACTAAACTTGGCACACTAATTCTTAACTGTAAGAAAACATTCTCTGTGAGAGGAAGAACCACCTACGACACATATTTCAGTAGATATGACATACTGAACAATGAAATTCGTGAAAACCTGCCACATAATGTGACCATGTTCCACATCTGCTAAACTAACGGATTGGTTTCAACCAAATTTTGTTCAAACAGTCCTTAGAGTCAGGGAACAATCGCTATGGGGCTAAAATACCACATACGATACATGGTTGAGAAGATACGAGGTCACAAACAGTGAGAGCCACAAAAAGCTTCCTCATTATGTCAGGAGTGAATAACTATATTTTATTCATCCACTCTTTGACAATGAGAGCACTTACCGACTAGCTAGCAACATTACTCATACATAGCTACCAGCTGTCACAGATTGTCCATAATTTTTACGGATTTATCACCTTATTTAAGGACTTCCGAGAAGTTCGTAAAAAATTACAGGGAATAAGACATTTTACGAGCTGATGTGTTTAAAAAAAATCCGAAATGGTACTGTTTACTTTTCGCCAATTATTATGCTATTAATAGTTTTATAGATCATAATTATTCATTCCTGACTACGTGTCCAAGCTGTAGGAAACGTTAACGATAGCATTTCCGCTGGAACAAGCTCCACCTGCAACTGTTAACCATTTTCCGTAAAGAAAACCTCGATGCAAGTGGCGATGCGAAACTAAATAGTGCAGATGATGATCAAAGTAAAAATGGAAAAAAAAGGTTGAAGCTCCTGTGGATGAACGAAGAGTTTCAAGAATATAGCATTTAATGGTCTAAATGAGATTTACAATTTTTAATTTTCTTGGGGAAAACCCCTCACAGTCGTTTTCTTGGTCTGTCGCATGATTACTGACAACCCCCTTGTCAAGGTTAGGAGCTATGCACATAATTTCAAAGCTTTATGAAAGTTTTTCTCGCTGTCAATCCCAGCAAAATGATGAAAGAATTTTAGCACTTACTACTTTTCCACAGATCATACTGTAAACTACGGCATTCGGAATGGCGCCACAATATTTCAGTTGTACACTACTATCTGTATTCGTGAGACATTTGGTAGACAATACAGATACATACCACTGAATATACCTTCTAAATTATATCATACATAGTTCAGGAGATAAACAATGAAATGCATGAAAATCTACCCCAAAACTAATAAGATTGTAATTTATTAATTCAGTGCAACGAAATCCATTTAAACACATTTCTCAAGACAGTTTCCCAAAATTCCAATGTTATTGTAGCACACAGAGTTCAGGAGATACGACATTACGAGAATTGAACAACGGAAAAACGAAACTGAAATGGATAGAGGGGACTGCAGAAGGCGATGGACACAGAGGGAAGGAGGACATGGACTAAAATAAGAAAGAAGTAGACGGACACCGGGTCAACGCCGGAAACGAACACTGAACAAGGTATACGGACCAAACATTCATAACTACATTATGAGGAAAAGTCCTTAACAACCTATGTATTTTTTAAATTTTTATTTATTTATTTTTTGAATTGTGTAAGGCAAGTTATTTAGCAACAAATGCTATTTGTATGTTTTATTATCGTGGCCGAGATTTTCCATATGGACTCCATGCCATAGTCTTCAGCGTAAATCAAGGAGCCATGGGATATCAAGACCAGGGATCAATGAGAATATAAAGAAAAAACCTCTAATTTTTTGTTAAAAGGCTTACCACTTGGGTTTTGGAGCAAACACGGGTTTATTCTAATAAAACTACAAATTTTAATGAAAGTCCAGCTCCAGTTGCATTTATTGCTGCTTTATTTATTTATTTAAATAAAGCACCAATAAATGCAACTGGAGCTCCAGTTGCATTTATTGCTGCTTTATTTATTTATTTAAATAAAGCACCAATAAATGCAACTGGAGCTGGACTTTCATTAAAATTTGAACCACAGTTGCGGCAACAGCAAACATCCAGTGATGGAGAAACTAATAAGAAACTATTAATGTTCAGTGTAAGACAAAACCAGATAGAATTGATACAGTGGATGGAGAACAGCCGAATGAAAGTATCACAGTTCTTTACAGGTTCATTTAGCAAGTGCGAAAGTGTGACGAACATAATCAACTCCAGAGGCAGACGCTGCAAGAGAGGCATTCTACATCTGGGTACTGGCTTCTGTCCAAGTTCGGAGAGCGTGCGTCTATAGAAGTGATTTACTTACGAGGAAATAATATACAGGGTGTTACAAAAAGGTACGGCCAAACTTTCAGGAAACATTCCTCACACAAAAAGAAAGAAAATATGTTATGTGAACATGTGTCCGGAAACGCGTAATTTCCATGTTAGAGCTCATTTTATTACTTCTCTTCAAATCACATTAATCATGGAATGGAAACACACAGCAACAGAACGTACCAGCGTGATTTCAAACACTTTGTTACAGGAAATGTTCAAAATGTCGTCCGTTAGCGAGGATACATGCATCCACCCTCCGGCGCATGGAATCCCTGATGTGCTGATGCAGCCCTGGAGAATGGCGTATTGTATCACAGCCGTCCACAATACTAGCGCGAAGAGTCTCTACATTTGGTACCGGGGTTGCGTAGACAAGAGCTTTCAAATGCCCCCATAAATGAAAATCAAGAGGTTTGAGGTCAGGAGAGCGTCAGGAGAGCCATGGAATTGGTCCGCCTCTACCAATCCATCGGTCACCGAATCTGTTGTTTAGAAGCGTACGAACAGGTCGACTGAAATGTGCAGGAGCTCCATCGTGCATGAACCACATGTTGTGTCATACTTGTAAAGGCACATGTTCTAGCAGCACAGGTGGAGTATCCCGTATGAAATCATGATAACGTGCTCCAGTGAGCGTAGGTGGAGGAACATAAGGCCCAATCAAGACATCACCAACAATTCCTTCCCAAACGTTCACAGAAAATCTGTGTTGATGACGTGATTGCACTATTGTGTGCGAATTCTCGTTAGCCCACACATGTTGATTGTGAAAATTTACGTACTGATCTTGATGCTAGTAACGTAGAGCAATGAGTCGCATGTCAACACAAGCACTGTAGTCAACATTACCCTCCTCCAATTGCGCCAACTGGCGGTGAATCGTGGAAGTACGGTACATACTAACGAAACAATTGGGTGTTTTGACAATTGTCTGCACGAATTATTTCAATTTACATTTAAAGAGAAATACTAAAATGAGCTCTAACATGGAAATTAAGCTTTTCCAGACACATGTCCACATAACATATTTTCTTTCTTTGTGTGTGAGGAATGTTTCCTGAAAGTTTCGCCGTACCTTTTTGTAACACCCTGTATATTTACATTAAAGTGGTATACAGAGTAACCTTCGCCATTCATCGTTAGTTGGCTTACAAAGTATACATGTAGATATTGAGTATGCTTTGGCAACTATCCTAAAGTTTGATTATTGTGAGAGAGAACATTTTGGGAAGCCTTTACAGATTGGTATAGATGGTATCCTTCTCCTCCATGACCTTATCTTCCGTGACCTCCTATTCATGCCCTCCACGCACCCTTGTTCTTGCAGCGCGTGTGCATGTGGAATGTAGTGAAAGAAGTAGAGAGTGCGCGCGCGTTCACCTGTCCAGCTAGACGTGACCTCGCCCCGGCGACGACACTTTACGATGTTGTCTGCGGCGCGACAGCGCGGACGTCGTTCGCCGCGTATACGTGAGGGACGAATTGGGCCGCGTGACCCGGGGTCGTCGGCTGACCCACTGCGGGCCCTCATGATCCGCACGACGACGCCCCCGAGCTCGGCGCGCCCATGAATTCGAGGCGCTCCTTTTGTGGCCGCACAGAAAAGTCGCGCAGGTAAGCGTCGCCGCCCGTGACGCAAGCCGAGCCGACGCTTTTGGGGTCGGCCGTTCTCTTCACATGGTGGCCAACTCCATAATTTGCGGTCGTTACATGACACTTGACGCACCGTGTGCGGGGCACAGTTCGTATTCAGAGGTTGATGATGGTCTTCTGGAATCTGCAAGCTTATAAAATGTTTACTTTCCGTTCTTTATCATCCATTGACGTCTGGTGTTTCTGTTTGCACGTACACGTAGTGTTCCTTTGATCTGGACACGTAGGACGTCTCCTAAAAGCTTAACGAATGGAAATAATAATTTTGTCAAATAGATGAACATTTAGCTCCTGGCATATTCAATTTCTCCCCCCCCCCCCCCTTTGGCATGGATATTTGTGCCGTCCTTACGATTAGCTAGTTCATATGTAGTTTGTAAGTTTAGGGACTGATGACCCCGTAGTTAAGTCCCATAAGCTCTACAAACATTTGAAACATTAAGAGGACGACAGGGGAATACCACCTCCTATAAGACCATAACCAGTACAGCGTTTCGGTATTCAGGTCGAACTTCTAATCGATGACAGCTTCGACTTAACATTTCAGCGTGAAAGATTTGTGCATGAGTGCCTTGATCCTCCTTTGGCAGGTCACATATATATTCCCATCAGATCGCCAATAACTTTGCCAAAAAAATCAAAAATTTAATTTTAAAAACTTTTATTCGAGAATCACGCTACAAAAAATTTCTGACCTTAACGCAGATCTATTGTGCACTTGTTTTTAGACACACAATCACATTTATAACAACAATCATTACCGATTCATCATAATCGTCAGTTTTCTGCAATATTAGCGAGTTTTTTTGCACCTCAATTTTCTGCAATCCATTGCGTTCCCCTTAGTTTTTCTGTAGAGACTGTCCTCATCACATCATTCAGGATCTGACATTTCTTCCTCCCCCGTCTTCCATTCACTTCCACATAACCCTCTAACACTGTTTTTTAAAAGCGCCTCCTTCTTTCTTAACATATCCCCAGTCCAGTTGCGTTGCATCCTGTAATTCCCTTTGTTCCCCCATTCTTTGCAGCACCTGCACTTGGATTGTATTTAAAGTTTATTTGGTGAAATTTTAAATTTTTATGGCTTTATCATATGAATCTGAGACTTGAAAAGACCAGGATTAGATATCCTATTATTATAAGTGTTTAGTTTACCTGCGTAATATTAGTTAAGGTATTTCAGCTCAAAGAATTTGGCGGTATTTCAATTTTGGAGAACCTATCTCGTAATTACCGATTAACCATCTGTAAATCGTTTGCTTATAGTCGAAAACAGCTATATACATCGTATCGTAATTGTTTATCTGGAGGAAAAAAGTCAGTCCCATATTATTACAGTAAATGTGTTTTTCCAAATGTATCTTCTTGCTGTGGGCTACTGATCTGTGTGTTTGTAACATGAAATATTTAGTTACAAAAATATTTTAGATTTCGTTTATGTTGATATAATCGGCAGATAAACGTCACACTGATGACAGAGAACCCTGTACAATAAGTACTTAGCTAAGGAGCCACTCACGGAAACGTTAATTTAATTTCCTAATAAAATATTTTGTGAGCTCAATTAGAGAGAAGGGGGAGGGAGGTTGTGATTTTCTACGAAGTTGCGAAATACAAAAAAATCATTCTCACTCGGCGCCTATCTTTTTTAGAATTAATTTGTAGAGCTGAAAATGAAGGCATGTCCATCAGAGCATGACGTTTCTGAAGACAACAAAGCATTGAATCAGAATCCGCCTCTTCAGTCCTTAGTCTCACTTTGCAATTCAACGCCGGTGTTTTACCGTCAGCCGAGGACAAACAGAGGCGGCAGTTCTGCAAGACTTGAGTTATCGCTTCCTCGCTGCGTACGCCTCCGTATGTTGCGCGCCACTGCGTCACGTCCCCCCGTTTGCTAACGCGAGACTGTATTTCTGTTCAGGTGCTGGCCTTGGCACCTGTGTCCAGATTGCATTGCTGCAAAGTGTAAGCAACAGCAATCTGAGGTTTAGAGTGTTTTAAACTTTGGTACTACATTGAGACCCTTAATTAATAATTTAGCGGTGCCATCATTTATGCCAGAAGATTCTCTAGTTGTGTTCTCTGCAAAAGGTACACAGCCTCTTAAGTGTGTCATCTTGGGCTAATAGTATTGTCAGCGTATTCTGGACTCTTAACAACAATTATCTATGTACTCAATAAAATGATATTTCCAATAGAGTGATGACAGTGCCATTATTATTTTTCTCATATCCCGTTTGTTACTGAATATTTAATGTGAGCCCCGCGAGAGTCGGCCAGCGCTCTAATGCGCCTTATTGCGGTGTGTGCGGCTGCTTCCCGTCGGAGGTTAGAGTCTTCCCTCGGGTATGGGCGTGCTGTCCTTAGCATAAGTTAGCCGTGGTGGAGTAGCCGAGCGGTCTAAGGCGCCTCGCTGCGGAGCTCGAGGTTGCTCGCCGTCGGAGGTTCGAGTCCTCCCTGGGGCATGGGTGTGTGTCTTGTCCTTAGGTTAGTTTACCTAGGTTTAAGTATTTTGTAAGCTACGGACTGATGACGACGCAGTTTGGTCCGATAGCATTACAAACATTTGAAACATTTAGCATAAGTTAAGGTAGTTTGTAAGTATAGGTACCACTGAAGTTTGGTGCATAACTTACAAACATTTGGAGCTAATTATTGTTGTCCCACTTTGTTGATACATATCTGCGCCGATGGTTATATCTGTGGTTTTACAGGGTGTGTAAGGAGGAATACTAAATATTTTAGGTGGTGGCAGTATATAATTTTTGAGTACAGAGATAAACCTGTTAGTATGTCGTACAAACAAATTGAAACTCAAGCAAATGAGGACATGTTTATTGTTGCATGGTAGATCATCATAATGAATTAAAAGGGAATTTTGTTTGTTCTGCAAGGTTATTTTCATTTAGTTAACCGGTTTTCGGTTGACAAGGCTATCTTTACCAACAGCTGTATCACTGTACTAAATAAAATTGGACACATGTTACATGGCTATTTTAATGCAATTTTTCTTCACTACTACTCCATAAATATGTTTACCACTACTCCCAAAACACATTGTATCTGTGAATATTCCTTACTACTACTACTTCGTGGTTGAACGTCAAAAGGGCTGCATCAGTTCTTCAAATGTTTACAAATCTATTGGACGAGACTGCTTTGGCCATCAGTTCCTAGAAGGAATCTTAGGGTTTAACATCCCGTCGACAGCGTGGTCTTTAGAGATGGAGCTAATGCTCGGATTTTTGGTTACGGGTGTGGAAGGAAATCGGCCGTGCCCTTTCAAAGGAACCATCTCCGCATCTGCGTGGAGTGATTTAGGGAAATCACGGAAAACCTAAATCTGGATGGCCGGAGGTGGATTTGAACCACCTTCCTACCGAATGCGAGTCCAGTGTGTTACCACTGCGCCACCTCGCTCTGCCTGTTCCTAGACTTAAAAACTAAACGGGAAACAACCGCGCGCTCCGTAGCAAGGTGTCGTAGGACGCTCAGTCATTCCACAGCGGCTACATATAAGTAGTAAGATTTTATTTGTTGCGCTACTCAACCGTAAGTAATGTTAATACTTCATCTGGCAATCTATCAATGTTTTTCATAGAGATAAGTAATTAGCGCAACGTTTCTTTGAAAGAGAATTATAGCACGTTAAAAAGATTGAATGTTATGGTGAATTAACACAAAAATTCATAAGGAACTGCTTGACTACCATTTAACAGTATGCAAGATGAGACGATTTTTGGCACGATTTACTTTGACTTCCAAGTGTTGCAGAAATCTTGCAAGAAAATTTCACGTAGTCCGTTTCAATGATTACAACTGAAACTTGATACTTAAGAAATGTATTACCAGTTGTCATGTTATCTTTAAATATGATAGTATTCTTACACTGTGGAATGTAAATCACACCGTCGGACTTAGCAAACGAAAATTCAATCACTTAGCAACTCTCAGCGTTCGATTTCTGGTGTACTGAATTGTTTTAAGTAATTTTATTATTCTTCCAATGGATGCGAGTAAAAGACTTGCGTATATGAAAAGTAAATTCTCACCCGCGCCGAGGTTTCGCTAAGGTTGAAAGAGGAAAAAGCTGAAACAACTGTAAAGATGAAATTCTGAATTTTAGTGCTTGAAAATAGATTACACTATAAATCTTTTGAACGTAGTAAAAACAATATCGTATTTGGAATGAAACTTTAATATTGTGATTGTTTCAGATCCTGGTGTGGCTGACAGCTTTGTAAGACCAGATTAAAGACTGTAAAGTCCAGGGTTCTAGGACTACTGCTTACGTCTATTACTTTTTTGACGTCTGATAATACTTTAATAGGAAAAACGTCACTTTGGATAGTAGTTCGCTGTCAACCTTGAAGTGAAAGACCCCTCACAATAATTAGCTACGTAAGTCATTGCAGTGGTTGCATGGAGGCAAAGGTGTGCCACTTTTTATAGGAGTATGTCTAGTTCGATACTGTGGCATTAAAACAGACTCTGTTTAGGTTCTTTAATTAAATTCATATTCAGTGTAGACCCGCAGTGGAAAATTAACATTTTGCTCTTTCGAAATACTCCCTACGGCGGGAGCTGCAAATACGCGTGACGATCTTACACTGCATACAGGGTGTTTCAGAAGGGATAGTAAATATTTTAGGATGTGGTAGTGTAGAAGAATCGCAATAAAAATTCCATATAATGCATACCAAATTTTTTAGTACAATCATATTGAATTGAAAACACAAATTTGTGTCTGCTCTAATAGTTTTTATGTTTTTTATTCAGTTAACCGGTTTTCGGCTTACAAGCCCATCCTCAGAGTTTAAAGCCTGAACCGACAAAAGGTCCGATGATTACGTCCTCGTTTGAATTTGCTTTAAATTTGTTTGGATTACATACTAACAGCTATGTCTGCACTCTAAACTCCATACAAATTGGACTCATGTTAGATTTTTTTTTTTTTTTTTTTTTTTTTTTTTTTTTTTTTTTTTTTTACTAGAATTCCTCTTTACTACCACTGTCTAAAGTATTTACCGCTACCTCTCATGAAACACCCTGTATACGCTAAACAAGTAGAAAAGCAAAACCGAGCCAGGTGGGCGTTATGGTGACACATTTGTCTTGCAGCGACAATTCAAAATGCCTTCCGATTATTAGGATTTAGTGTATCTTGTAATTTCCCTACATCGCGTAAGCCGAGTGCCTTTTGAAATGTACCCTGCTCTCCTCTCCAATAACAGCTGGTGTTTCGTCCTAATGACCTCTCTGACTGGACATTAAAACTTAATCCTCGATCCTTCATTAACTATAATCAGCAGCTATCAAATGCGGAATTGATCACTAGACGTCATGAGAAGCGTACCTGACAATATAAATGGAGGTCGCCATCCGCAGTGGCCAAGCGATCTGCGGCGCGCCAGTCACGGTCTGCACGGCCGCTACGCTCGGGGGTTCGAATCCCCCCCCCCCCTCGGGCATGGGTGTTTGTGCCGTCTTTAGTGTAAGCTAGTTCGTAAGTAGTTTGTAAGATTACGGACTGATGACCTCACAGTTAAGTCCCATAAGACTTACAAACATTTGAAATGGATGTCAGTAGCATCGCGTCCTCACCAAAGAAGCAGTAAACAGCAGAAAGGGCCAACGGAGAGCTCGGTGACTTCGGACGTGGACCAGTCATTGTGTGTCAGCTGTGTTATTAGTACATCAGGTGAATCTCAGTCCTTCTGAAGTTAGTGATGAAACACGGGGAAACAAATACGAAGGCAGAAGGAGGGAAGGGGGGGGGGGATTGTAGAAGTCGCGTCAATTCTGTGGAAGGAATTACCCTAACTGTTACCAGAGATATATCTAACTACGGAGGAGGTAATAAAGGAAGTTTGTCGTGGTTGTGGGCTGTTTTCCTTGCTGCATCTATGAAAACGCCAAATGCTGGTGAAGGTGACCACATTTTACAGCGTTGTTCTGAAAAGTTGGGAGACGAGCGTATCAGTATAACAAAGCACCCAGTCATGTGGCATGATGTGTGGCCAATAACATTCCTGAAAAGGACTCGACTTCCCAGAGTGCTTACCTGAATCCTATGGAACACCTACAGGATTGAGTTTGTATCTCTGCTGCGCCTCGGGTAAAACTTTCAGCTTTACTGCCGCCTCCGCTTTTGTCTCGTGAGGGAGATGGCGGAGTGGTCAGTTCACTGGACTCGGTTTCGGAAGTACTGCTGTTCAAACTCATTCTCCTCCCCCACCCATCACCACCCCTCCTCTGGCCATCCACATATACGTTTTTTTTTTTCATATTACAGGAATATATGATTTCCAACTGCGAATGGGCAAAGCTGAAAATGTGTACCCAGCCGGGATTCGAACCCGGGTCTCCTGCTTTGTAGGCAGTTGCGCTGACCCCTACACCACTGGGGACACAGTGATCACCGCACCTGCAAGGACTACCTAAGCACGCCTCCCGACAGACACAACTTTCCAGCTTTTACCTTTGTGTCTGACGGGAGGCGTGCTTGGGTAGTCCTTGCAGGTGCGGTGATGACTGTGTCCCCAGTGGTGTGTAGGGGTCAGCGCAACTGCTTAGAAAGCAATAGAGACCCGGGTTCAAATCCCAGCTGTGTACACATTTTCAGCTTTAACCATTCACAGTTGAAGTTATATTCTTGTAATATGAAAACAATAACAACTGCAGCTTCTTAAGTGACGTCTATTCTTTCGGAATCGACACCACATGTATTTATGTTTTTCGTTATTTTCCTAAATGGCATCAGGCCAATTCCGAGATGATTGAAAGAGCACGGCAAATTCTCTTCCCCATCCTTAACAATCACCGTTTCTGCTCCGTGTCTTAATGACTGCATTATCGTTGGCACGTTAAACCTTCTCATTTTCATTATCTCTGAAGAACAGTGGGCTGCCGTGCCAACAGAGATCGTGAGACATCTTGTTGAAAGTGTCTCCAATCGCCATAAAGATGTAGATATGACCCATTTAAGTGGCGAGTAATAGGAGTGGGTATAGTTTTTATGGGCTCGCCTACTTGGGTGTGCTGTAGACGACTGCGCAGGCGCAGTTTTCACGGCCGCGCCCACCGGCCGGAACAGTTCCCGGCGGCCGCGATCCGACACGGAGATCTCGGCGTGTTGCGAAACGCTCTGCTGCCCACCAGCCAGCTCCCACCGCAGGAGGCTGCTCTTTAACATTTGCCCTGCTCATCTCCTACAGTTGATTTCCACCATGTTTCTCAAACTTTCAGCGGCTAAAGAGCAGGTTAATTCTCCAAGAGAACACCCCCCCCCAATCGCATCCCTCCCCCTCTCTAATTTTGCTGTAAGTTGGCAGCAGTGCATAATCCTTCAAGAACACCGATCAACCACGAAAACTGGAACTGAGAGAACAGAAGCAAAATAGAAACAATGGACGTACCACGCTAACGATGTGGAACATCTAGCAGCACCAATAACACTAGTGCCAAGAACAGGGGTTAACAAAACCCAGTCTAGCACAGAACCCGAAACAAACAAACCACAAGTATAAGCGAATTATTTAAGCTTGAAACACAAAAACAACTTGGAATGCTATGCGACTAGTTTAATATTGCGGCTACATTTTGTTCCTTCCCGCGTCCGATACAACCGTGCGGTGTTGAAATACACTACTGGCCATTAAAATTGCTACACCAAGAAGAAATGCAGATAATGAACGGACAACTTAAATAACAATCAGCCAAAGCCATTCTACGCAAGAGAAAATCGACTTTGAAGTTTTGTAAAGTACACCTAAGTACCAATAATTAAAACAGTTGGACCACTTGTTGCTGTAGCTTAGGTGGTAGCGTTCTGGCCTCATAGCCATGGTGTCTGGTGTTCGAATCCCACCATGACTTTTTTTTTAGGTTTCGAATTGAGTTATATAAAACATTTTGGGATTTGTAATTCGACATGTCAGTTTTTATGTGTATGTAGACGAACTGTAAACTTGTCACGTGAAAGGATGGTTAAGTAGGTTAGCTGCTTGGATAACCATTAGTAGCTATGAAGATGAAACTTCCTGGCAGATTAAAATTATGTGCCGGAACCAGGACTCGAACCTGGGACCTTTGCCTTTCGTGGGCAAGCGCTCTACCGAGTGAGCTATCCCGACAAGACTCACGATGCCGCCTCACAACTTTACTGCCGCCAGTACCTCGCCTCCTACTTTCCAAACTTCACAGAAGCTCTCCTGCGAACCTTGCAAGACTAGCACTCCTGGAAGAAAGGATATGGTGGAGACATGGCTTAGCCACAGCCTAAGGGATGTTTCCAGAATGAGGCAGAGTGAAAGTTTCATTCTGGAAACATGCCTTAGGCTGTGGCTAAGCCATGTCTCCAGCATATCCTTTCTTCCAGGAGTGCTAGTCTAAAAAGGTTCGCAGGAGAGCTTCTGTGAAGTTTGGAAAGTAGGAGGTGAGGTACTGGTGGAAGTAAAGTTGTGAGGCGGCATCGTGAGTCGGGTCGGGATAGCTTAGTCGGTAGAGCGCTTGCCCACGAAAGGCCAAGGTTCGAGTCCCGGTTCCGGCACACAATTTTAATATCCCAGGAAGTTTCGCCGCGGTGGAGTAACCGAGCGGTCTAAAGCGTCTCGCTGCGGATTGTGCGGTTGCTCGCCGTGGAGGTTCGAGTCCTCCCTGGGGCATGGGTGTGTGTGTTTGTTCTTAGGGTAGTTTACCTAGTTTTAAGTAGTTCGTAAGCTACGGACTGATGACCACGCGTGCCGGCCGCGGTGGCCGAGGTGACTGAGGCGCTCCAGTCACGGTCAGCACGGCCACTACGGTCGGTGGTTCGAATCCCCCCTCGGGCATGGATATTTGTGCCGTCCTAGTTCGTAAGTAGTTCGTAAGTAGTTTGTAAGTTTAGGGACTGATGACCCCGTAGTTAAGTCCCATAAGTTTAACAAACATTTGAACATTTTTTTTGATGACCACGCAGTTTGGTCCGATAGATTTACAAACATTTGAACATTTTTTTTTTTTTTTCACGAAGTTTCATATCAGCGCACACTCAGCTGCAGAGTGAAAGTTTCATTCTAGTTATGAAGATGTTTTCCCAAAAACAGTATCGTAGCTTTTCAAACAATAAGAATATTGTTGTCAAATAATAGTGAAAGCAATACTTATTAACAAAAATTGTTTTTTTAATTAAACCATCATTATTAACGACCTTCTATTAAACATCGAAAATTACGAATGAACTAAAAAATAGTGCACTTTTAGAAAATTACCAGTAGATATTAAAATTTTGTAACACAACGAGGAAAAAAAATCTGTCAAACAGGATACGAACCACGGACTAGATGGCTGTAAGACCAGAACGCTACCACCTAAGCTACACCGACAGATGTTGCAATTTATTTAATTTTTGGTACTTAAGCTTACTTCCAAACGTTCAAATTTGATTTTCTCGAGAATTTTTGAGATTTTCGTCGAATGTCTTTGGCTGGTTGTTGTTTGAGTACCATAATTGTCAAAAAAATTCTAAAATCCGATACCCGTGTGATTTCCCTGTGGATCATAAATATCAACTTGGACCAAAGAACTAGACCAGTGGTTCGTCGTTGTGTGTATAAGTTCGTGTTTTCGTAAGTGTCGTGACATCAGCTGGTGAAATCTGATAAGAAGCAGGGGTTGGAGCTGGTAGGCTGGCCGCGGTGGCCGAGGGGACTGCGGCGCTTCAGTCACGGTCTGCACGGCCACTGCGGTCGGGGGTTCGAATCCCCCATTGGGCATGGATATTTGTGCCATCCTTAGTTGTAGCTAGTTAATAAGTAGTTTGTAAGTTTAGGGACTGATGACCCTATAGTTAAGTCCCATAAGCTCTACAAACATTTGAACATTTGGGGCTGGTAGGCGCGGCCAGAGGAGGTATTGACCCTGGCGGCCCGTGGTGTCGGCAGCTGGTGCCGTGGGCGGTGGCGCGACCACGCACCAATTGCCGTGGTGCCGGCTCTGCCCACCTGGGGCCCAGCCTGGGCGGCGCGATTTAAAAGCCACCGCCGCGCGTGGGCCCGCTCGCGTTTCGCAACGCTTCGGGCTGGTCAGGAGCAGGAAGCCCAACGACTGACCTCGTACGCGGTTCTCATTACGACCCACCTGCACAGTAATTGTCCACAGAATGTCAAGGGGCAATTGCAGCTGACGTTTCTACATAATTCTGCTGATCTACTGCCAGTAATTTGCACATTAAAAACAGTGTTTCATCACTACCAACTTTACATAAAAGTGGAATAGAGAGATAATAAACATTTCTGTTCTGTTTGTTGGTCACGAAAAAAGCAATAACCTAGTCATTCTGAATTTGTGATCTAGATTGCAGCATAAATCAGTATCCCTAATACCCGGAAACGCGTCAGCTTGTACTGATTATTATTATTTATCGTTTGGAAATATACCTGAAATTTACAGAGATAGTTACTCAATGCAAAATACATGTTTATATATTACAAAAGGAATGTACAAGAATGTTGGTAACTATATACAGGGTGTTTCACTAAGTGTGTTTGCCTCTGTAACTTACAAAACATTAGGTGACGGGAAAGTGTAATGCGGTAGGTCAACACAAGAAATGTTACAATTTCTGCGAGGCTATGAACATAGTTTATTGTATCATTTTCCAAAGAGTTACAGCACAAAGATATAATTTTTTAAATGGAACAATAGTATTTTCTATCGTGCATTGGATTCGTTGAAACCAGCTGCGTCCAAATCAATTTAAACTACATTCGTATCAATGTTAGTTTGGGAGCTACAACCCTTCAAAGTTTAGGGGGCGGAGGCTACGACAGCGAAGCTGACTGGCTGGTGGTCATGAGATAGTGGGCCGTGCCCCAGGGGATAGCCACTCGGCCAGTTAGCTACGGGATCGCAGCCTCCGCCCCCGGACCTTTGAAGGTTTGTA